>JANZLQ010000064.1:6569056-6593019 GCA_026212715.1 Elanus axillaris
TCAGGTCAGCTGTCCTGGCTATGCCCCTTCCCAGGTTCCTGTGAAAATTAACTCTATCCCAGCTGAACCCAGGACAGTCTTAAATCACCATACTGCTCTGCAGAAGGGATCTTCACACAAGAGAGCCTTTGTATAGGAAAAGCATCTCTTCCTAGTTCTACCCAGTAGCTTTCACAACAAAATAAGGCCTGTTTTTTTAAAAGCTTAAAATATGGAGACCATCAAATAGCAATTCAAATAATAAATAAATGCGATGTCATCTAATGAGAAATTTACAGAGAATAGAGCTGGACTTTCTTCAGAGCTGCACAACGAAGGGCAAGGGGCTGTGAGCAGTTTGCAGCAAGTGAAATTCTGGCTAGATAGGAAAAATATTTCCCCTGTGAGAGTGGTCAGACATTGCTATGCAGGGCCAGGGAGGTGATGCAACCTCCGTCCTTGGAGGCAAAGCTTAACTGTCCACAGCCCTGAGCAACCTGTTCTGACATTGAAGTTGGTCCCGCTGTGAGCAGGGGTTGGAGTGGGGACCTCCTGCCAACCTCAACTGTTCTCTGCTTCTGTGATTTACAGGAGTAAAGCCTCTGTTATTAAGCTATCATTTTATAGATCTATTTTTATCATGAAAATACATTGCTTCATGAGCAGTGGTATCTCTGAGCATTCATTATTCAGAAAAAGTTTGTCTTCCAATTACACAGATCATAAGAAAAGTGACTGGTTTGTCAGAACTGCAGAGCTAAAATAAGCTGCAGCAAGCACATTTCCTTGGCATGGAGCTGGTGTCTCTAATTAGAAAAGCTCTGGAGGGTTAATCTACTTGGGTAGTGAGACCTATTTCTTCCTGCAGCATGCGAGATGGCTGGAGCTGAGCATCTCTGAAAAAGGCCTGGAGGCTGGGCTTCAGATAATGAATATCTCTTACTTGGGAACTTCATATATATATGAATTTCCCAAATATTAGGTTTGCTGTGCTTATGTCAAATGGCTGAACTGCAGCAGGGCTGGGAATTGACTTAGAGATGTAAATTCTTTCAGTTAAAAAAAAAAAAAAAAAAGGGAGGGGTGGTGGTGCAAAAGTCCTAATCTCTGGAAAGCAGTTGCTGCAGAGTGGAGTAAGTTACTGTACCATCTAGCTGGGTGAAAGAAGTGTCTTCAACAGGCATGAAGAATAGCAGTTGCTCAGGAGTGCCCAAGACTGGACTGCTTTCTTGTTTGGGGAAACCATACCTCCACCCTTCCAGATATATCAGCAGTAAGAAGGGAAGAGGTTGTGATAATTAGCTGAAGCAAGCTGGTCTGATAATATCACCTACACTGCTAAACAGATAGCTTCAATATTTACTGAAATATCAAGGTTATCTTCTGCTCTCACACTAATGCTTTCTAGAGCAGGGGAGCAACTAATCAGAGTTACAGCAATCAGTCAACTTTTCCTTGATACATGATGAGTTTAATTATTTTGTGTTCACTCCATGTTCTGGTTAGCCATGGTGATGTTTATTCTGGGAGGCTTTTCTGCCTGAGGTTGTAGAAGGGTTTTAATTTCAGACAGGAGCTTACCAAGTTGGGAATTTGGCCTGGACTCCAAATTTCAAGAGTTTCTGCGAAGCCCTGGTTAGCTTTATCAGACTATCAGTCCTGCTTCCTTTTCCTGAGACGTCTACCACACACATATGATGGTTTTGATGTGGATACTAATGTACTAGAGTTGACTGATGAATGCTATTGGACAAAAATAGCTTGTTTTTATTAGTGATTTGAACTAAACTGCTTTATTTAAAAGCAAAAGCCTTATCTCGCTTGGCCAGCATGCTCCGCTTTATCTCCTCCCCAGCAAAATTTCTGAACCTCACTGCAGCAGAATATATATGAACACACAGTTAAGGCAGGTGGCTGGTGGAAAAGGGGCTGAGTGCCTTGTTGCTGCAATGGCTCTCATTCGGGTCCTGGGAAAGCTTGGGTTTTG
The DNA here is from genome assembly GCA_026212715.1 of Elanus axillaris. Lineage (NCBI taxonomy): Eukaryota > Metazoa > Chordata > Aves > Accipitriformes > Accipitridae > Elanus > Elanus axillaris. The sequence goes on from JANZLQ010000064.1 coordinate 6,571,023, forward strand.
CCATGCCATGTTCAACACGTGCTGATGTACCTCTGCTGGCATAACTGTGCTGCTCTCTGGGACTTCAAAACACCTTACTGGTGTGGTGGGCAGCTGTCTTTCAAACACTCAACAATAATTTAGCAGATTAGCATTGGCTTAGACCTCATGCTTGCTTGAGAAGTGCTTACTGGGTTATTAGTAAAAAGCTTGTCAGGACTCTCTCAGGCTTCAGGCAGCTGAGAATTTGCTCTCTGATGGATGCTCTTCTGCCTAGTTGCACCTGGATAGAGCCAATGTTAACTTCTTCCATTTTAATACTTGCAGTTACTTACACATATCTTAATAGCAGATTCTCACATCTGGATTCCCCCCAAATTTGCACCTTATCCATCTTAAGCTCTGCAAATAATGTAAAAATTGATGCTGTAGGATCAATTCCCGCCCCACCCCCTTGTCAATCTACCTATTTCCTTTGAAAGCTACAAGGAATATTTTTATTATTGCAGGCAAACTCCCTGGGAATGTGCAATTGATTATTCAAACCTCACGGTGCTGCTGCAGAGATTTGTGTGGCTGTGGTTGACTTTGATTCCCCGATAGCCTGTCTCATGCTTCTGTCCTCTAATACAGCTGATAGCATTAAGTCATGCAGTTAATCAAGCAAAAGAAATTGCTTCTCTTTATCCAAAGACCTGATGACTTTATCCGACAGGGAGGGTCTCTAACAGAATGAGACAAGGAGAAGTAAATGAGGTAAGAAACATCCACAGGATTCAATATGCAGTGGAGTAGGTGCACTTCTAAGGGCTTCTAATTTGGAATAGAAAAACATACTGAATAATCTATTGACAAAACCAGCCCTCTGGCTGGCTCTTTATTATTGCATTTTCTGCATTAAGAAATCAGAGATCAAGAATAAATTAAGTGCAGGTAATGATACACAAAATTGTTAATTTAAATGTGGAGAGTGAGCTCAGCTCATCAGCCGGCTGTTCAGGTGCTTGGGGACAGCACAGAGCACAGTAACTCCATGGAGGAGGCAGCTGGCAAAGATGGGTGCAAAGACCCACATTATCTATGTGTGCATGGGTTTCTGCATATTATTTCCATCAGTGATAATGAGAAATTAAAACATAATTCACTAATGTATGAAAAGAAAGGTCTTCACAGGGCTGGGTACACCCAGGTAATGGTTATCCTGATAAAATTAAGTTCATTACAGGAGGCTCAGGAGGGGGCATAATCCTTCCTCCTTTTCTTGCTACCTCATTATAACAATGACATGTGCAAACCCAATTTGACTATTACATCATTCCTACTAAAATAAACTAAACCCATTTACAAGTATCCTTGTAGGATTTGCTGCAAGTAGGTGCTGGAGTGCATCATGGCTTCCAGTGCTGTTGAGTTCGATTTGCACCCTCCCCTCATTACCTACCCACTTTGCTATGTGGAGCTATTCTCTCTGATACACAGTATTTCTCCATTACTGGAGAATGGCAACAGGCAGAATGGGGCACATTCCCTCTGAGGAGGTAATGACAGTGTGCTTTTCTTATTCTTAGACTTTAAGAGGTGGTCCCCTAAGAAGCCTTACATGGATGGCATGCAAACCTGTGCCACAGAAGACAGGCCCCAGTCTGATCTCTGCTGTGCTCCCGTGAGTTTCAGTCTGATCTCTGCTGTGCTCCCGTGAGTTTGTAACAGCTCTGCTATGATGAAATTGTTCTAAGGTTTTGCTTCCTCTCCATTTAGATAAGATCTTACTTGCAATCAGCTAGTAAGGCCATTGTACACCAGTCTAGTGTGAACAGCAGCGCAACTGTAAAAGAAGCCACCTTTTTAGGGATAGTCTACTTAGTTTTAATTGATTGTATAACTCCCTTTTGTCAAGGAAAGACAAGTTTTTACTTCTTGGAAAGAATGTATCCTGCTGGACAAAAGAGTACAGAAAAGGCTTGATTGTTGGTGGGACACAAGTGAAATTATTAGATTTTAATATCTGAAGCCTTGAACTGCAAGTTGTAGATACAGCTGCTGCAGAGGTAGAAACAAGAGCCATGAATGGTTTCAGCAGCACAGTATCACACTGATGTGCGTTAGGTCTCCAGCTTTGTTACATATGTGCATGTCTCTGATAGCAAAGTTGGCAGAAGTCTATAGAAACCCCAAAATTTAGAGTAAGGAGGGCTCTTCAGTCACATCCTCACTTTAGTCCTGGCTAGGATAGTTTAGAGCATCTCGGCAGGTTACTGTTTGGCTGTCGAATATTGCTTAAAGCAAAAAGAAATGAGTCTGAATTTATCATGGTGTGTGAATTGACAGCAGCTAGAGCTGCTCAGTGCTGTGGATGTCATGCAGGATGTTATGCTGGCTTCCTGGAATTTATTGCCCATGTTTTGTCACATGTTAGAAGCTAACTGAAGATGAGCTGGCACCATGTGAAATGGCATGTTGGCCAGGTAATCCATTTAGCATATATTTAAGCTGTTGTGGGTTTGTTCTTTATTGGTCTAGGCTGAACACCATGCTCTGACTTTACACCAAGTCCAGTTCATTTAGTGAGAGACTAGGTATCTGCACTCCGTAAAGTGTCACATCCTCCTTGAAGGACTACCTCATCTATGTTATTTGACAACCTGCATTTCACACTGTTGCATTTGTTTTCTAACATCTCTCTTGTTTTGCTCAAGATAAGCCCATGCTAAAAAGAATGGATTTGGAGCTCCCCCAAGTCGTGCTACTTGCACTCATTGATGATTCAGGCTCATCTCTCTTGTCCGCTGTAATTACTACAGAAAACAGGATGTGATAATGCTTAATATCAGGATTAATAAAAAAAACCCACAAAAGGACATTGCAGCAGGCTTTGGCTAGAGATGTGACAGGTCCTTATGAAGAATTTCCCTGTGAGTTTGTAAATGCTGACTTTCTTCTTCTTCTTGCAGTTTCTCCATGTTCACAGTGGCGTTCCATTCCCTGGTGATGAGCCAAGGCACAGGAAATCCAGCTAGCTGCTGTGTCCCACACAGTTCCTTGCCACATCATTCCTCCCAGGCAGACTGGGAGTCGTTTTGATGCTGGGATTGTTACTGTTTTCCTGGTAGTTGGGGCCTTTTATACCATTTAATTTCCAGTTCTCTTCAACTGTTAAAATGGTAAGATTCAAGCAATTGTACTGTTGTTACATTTTCTCTTTAGACTGCTCTCTTGCTCCTGGACTGTTCCTCATTTATTTTCTTGGGCTATATTCAACACTTAAGGTGAGTGTTGTCTTTTCCCTAAATGGGCTCTAAATGCTCATTCCTTCCCTGTTGGACTGATCAAAGGCTTTTCTTTCCTGGTACAAGTCCAATACTGTCAACCACAAGTGCTCTGACCATGGAGAGCGTGGAAGTGACTGTAGGAATAGCTGGCTCCTATGCTGCAACTGCGGTTGACTTTGTCATCCCTCTTTTGCTGGAATACTGCAGCCAAAAGGCAACCGAGAGAAGTCTGTTGTTTATGTAAAGCACTCCTTGCCATTCCAGCACAACCTCTGGGTAATGCTTGTCATCGTTTTTGCAGTATTTGCCATAAACACTGCCACAAGATTGTATATAAAACATCTTACTTAGTAGATGGATGGTCACATTATATAATTGATGCATAAAGAAAGTAGTTATTGCTAATGCTCAGAAAAAAACCATAACTTATTGCTAAAAATAGAAACGTGACACCTCATGACTCACTAACTGGGTCTTGGTCAGGGCATATTACATTGAATTCCAATGTGGTTATTTTTAAGTCGTAACCTATTTTTGGCCTTAGAGGAGTTTTGCAAACAAGCATATGTTGCACCATATTCTTTCGGTAAATATTTTAGTAATAACATAAAATATGTTGTAATCAATTGGTTAGGAATTTTCTTCAGAGAACATGACCTGCTCATCAGCTTGCTAAAGACTATCCCTCTAGTTTGTGGGAATTTAGGGATAATGTGAGGAAACTTTCCAAGAAGATTTTTTTGGCATCTAGGTATTTGGATATTATTAGTATTAAATTAATCTGATCTATTCAGGATAAATAAATATACTATGATAATAACTTGTCCTGTATAAAATCACAAGTACATCTAGTGGCTATTGGGTGATCAAGTGGGTTTCTGTCCGCTGTCCAGGGAAAGCTCCAGATACTTTCTCTCCTGAATCTTCTCTCCACTGCTGTTTTCCATCCATTTTATCTGTTAACATAACTAAAGAGAAGTTCAGTCTAAGCTTCTACAATGGCTGCTCATACTTGCAAAGCTTTTACTGAAAGCATTGCCATGTTATACTACCCTTGTATCTCTGAAGATTATCTTTTAGTATTTCTTTTATTGCATAATGCACTCAAGCTATGTAAGGCAGACAGGATTAAGCCTGTGTGCTAGGCAATTTGTCTTCTGCGGATTGCATATAACAAGCATGCAGTAAACTGCTAACTCAGCACTAGTCACAAGTAAAACCTCATTTAAGAGAAGGGATAAAGGATGAGTGTTTGCCATGCAGCTGCAAGCAGAGAGGAGGGGACATTGCCAGGTCCACTCCTTGTTCTGTGAGCAAAGCAATGGCTGCTCACTCTGCCAGGCTTTGAGGTTATCTCTTTAAGGAAGGATGCTCTTCTGAAGTAGTCACGTCTTCTCTCTGCCTGTGCCCGTCATTCCAGTCAAACCATTCCTGCTCTCGAGCTCCGTTCCTGGCTAGCTGTTACTGCACTGCTGCTGGGTGGCAGTGGCCCTCCAGGTTAGCAGTAAGAACAGAGTCTGGATGCAACCTTTGCTTTTCTTTAGCATATACAGATGCCAGATACAGAACAGAAATTTTCAAAGGGTTTTAGCCAGAACACCAGCCTGAGGACTCCCCTCAGTTCCAATAACAGTCTCCTGTGTTGACATTTGGGCTGCTTGAGGGGTGATTGCATGGGCGTTGGTATAGCAAAAAAGCATCAAGATGAGTGAAGAATTAGTAATAAATTGTTCCAGGAGTGGTGGAATTAGGGAACCCTCTTGCTTCTGAGTTTATTCATTTATTTATTGTCATATCCTTGCAGTATTCTGTAGTTACGTATTGATGTTTCTTTGACGCCTCCATGCAATACCTCTAAGCCCTCTCTGTGTCCTCATGTGTCCTATATTCCCTCTCTCTCCCTGTCCCCAGCCATGCAACTTTTTGTATCCACTATCCGTTTCTGTGAAATAAGGTGACTAGGTCTCACACTGCATTGCTACTGCCTTTCAAAGTGGGGGCATTTGTTTGAGTCCTTCCTGGCCAGAGCTTGTTCACAGAACAGGCGAAACCACTATAACTGCGTTAATTTAAGTTGAAATCAGCCAGCAGGCTCAAAACTTATCGGAGTGGACAAACAGGCAGGCAGCACAAGTGCATTGACTTCACTGTCTTGGGAAACGAGGCTAAAAATAATAGTATATTTATTTCCAGAAGAATGAAATTGGGTTTGATCTACCAATCTCTTTAGCTAATAAGGGTAATGGAAATGGGATTACACTGGCTGGTTTATTATTCCCGGTGGTTATGAATTATTGGGTTTTTCTTTTATGTAATTAAAAAAGAATTTTTCCTGCTTGAATTGAGTGCACTAGATTTCATTAATCTGAAGTTTTTAAAATATATTCTTAACCTGGATACCCCAAGAAAACACTAGTTTTCCTTTTAACCATTCATTTGCAATGTAAGACCATGAAGCTAATCTTACAAAGACTTCTCTGAAGCTTTCCATGTTTCTGTGATTGTGTAAGTCCCACTAATGCCTTGGCTCTTTATTTGCATTGTGGTTCTGCCTTCCTCTGTTTCTATCCTTTACAGCTCTGGAGTCCTCAACATAGCTCATTTTAAGCACACAGATATAAAATGAAAACCAGATTTTTTTTTTAAGTCTTCTATTTCTCTAAGAGAGACTTTAAAAGGGAGACATAGGTAGTTGTGGTGATTTAGGTAGTAGCCCAGCTTCTTGCTCCAAGTGAACGTTATGGAGGCAGTTTTGTGCCATGGAAGATCTAGCTGAGCCAGAAAGCTGCTATGGGTTACTGCTGACATAAGTGCAGTCCAACAGCAGCAGGCTGATGGCTTTTAAAAATAGGACTTCTTGCCATTTTGTATTCTTGTCAGCATGTCACAAATGTCATAAGGTCAGATTTGTTTTTCCTACCATTTTTCTCTTCTGGCTATTGCCTTCATCAAAGGAATAAATTAATTTGTTGGTGTGGGATTTCCTCCTTGCAATGACAGGAAAAGGAATAAAACTGCTTGACTTTTTTGCGGTGCCCTTGGCTCCCTTAGGACAGCAGATTTGCATTCATACCGTGGTGCTTGCGATGTGAATTACGGGGCTGAGGCTGAGCTCTGCATAGTGTGGGGCTGAGTTTCTAATGCTCCTGTTATGAGGCACTTGACCTTTCCAAGGGTAGAAGCGTCAGCTGCCCACAGCGCCGCAGGCATGGACGCAGGGCTTGCAGCTTCCCACCCTTCCCTTTACTGAGTATCCCATGCTCAGGCTGCTGAGGTCCCTGCAGCTGACCTACCCTAGGTGTTCTTGTCCCTGGGTATCAGCACAGCAGCAAAGTGGCATGTTCAACGGCTTGTAAAGATTATTTTGACAAAAAACAAAGCCAGACAAATCCTCTTCCCACGAAACTCAGCCACGCTGTGAAGCGACGTAAGCAGAGAATAGGGAGAAAGAGAAGAGCAGAATTTGGCTTAGTCAAACCAGTTGACTGAATTATTCAACTGCCTCTTGTCAGCCTGCTTAGCTGCCTCAAAACCTGATCGCTGAAGTCTGTTGTACGTAATCTCCGCAGAGTACCTGTCAGAGGGCTCTGGTGAGCAGGTAGGAATGCTGCAGTGAAATCAAACTAGCCCTACAAGCCAAGGCGGTGCTTGGCATTAGGAGTGATCCTCGGTGCCCATAGAGCTCATCTAGTGAGGGGCTGTGCACATTTCCAGTGATTTTCAGGTCATAGTGTGCTGTGCCCTCAGCTGGCTCCATCCCTTGGGCTGGCTGCATCCCCTAATGTTCATTTAGCAGGAGCAGTGGGCAGGATGGGTGCTGGGGACACCTTCCTCATGCAGGTTACTGAGAGCAGGTGGGATCCCCCATGTCCCCTCTCCACATCAGAGTTTATTCAGCTGCAAAATTGGAATAGTAAAAAGCTTAATCTTCAGGCTAAACTGCTGAATCCAAGGTGGGCTTTTTATTGCTTGTAGTAAATAAGAAATGTGTTCCCAAGGTTTTGTAATTAACCTTTTTTGTAAAGATGAAATTTCTATGGCCTTCTTGCAGAACTTCTGCATAATGCTTGCATTCTGTCTTGAATGAGCTAACATTTATTATCCTTTAATAAATCCTGTAGAGACTCTTCTGGGGCTGGCAGCAGGAGTGTCCAGCTCTAAGCAAGCACCTGCAGGTACCATTTCCATGTCAATTTACCTTTGAACTTAAAACCAATTCCTCAGAAAAGAAGCAGTCAACCGCTTCAGAAATGGGAAGGACAGTTTAGAAATATTTGGTTTTGCTCTATGAAAGCAAAAAAACAAAAAGGCAGATTTCCAGGAGAGGCAAAAGAAAATACCTCTCCTGAATTCAACAGCTGATAGAGAAATCTTTTTCAGAGCCATCAAATCCACTCAGTCTCAATACTGTCCCTCTAATTATGCCATGATGTGGCTGATGTTAATCGGCACCATTGAAGTATGTGATAGAGAATCCAGGAAATGAAGAAATGTCAAGAATTTGACCTCCCAGCAGAAAGGTGTTTTGAAAAACATATTGAGAATATATTTATAATTTCCAGAGAAATAAGCAACTTTCTCCAAAGGTACTCTAACAAGCAGGTCCGTAGCAAAGATCAAATGGGTAGCTTTACTCTATGTGCTGTCAGGCTGCCAAGATCAATAGATTTTCCTAGGGAAAAATCATTGTAAAAGAAGGAACAGGAGAAGTTTTAACAAAGAAAAAACTAAGGCTTTCTCATGTCTCCATAATTTTACAATGTTTTTCACAAAGGGTTTGCAAAGCCATCCATTCTGTCAGCATCTGAAGGGTTGGTAGTTGCAGGTAAGCATGATGGTGCTGGCTGCTAATCTTCTGGTCTTCAGAGACAGTGGGGTGATATTTGCACAATGACATTGATGGGGGAAGAGCTAGAAAGTGTAAACCTGACTTTGTACCATATGGAAACCATTGAAAGTTCATGATTTGGAAAATAGTCACTTTGTTTTAAATTAAAAGTTGATTATATTTCAGTAATATTTCTGCCAAAATGATGATAAGTTTTTAAAAGGCATGCCTTTTTCCAAATGGGGATGTTGAAAATCTTGTGTGATACAAGAAGCCCTAATGTTAATTAAAACTCTTCTTATTGGAAAGAAACCTTTGTTTTAAAACTTTTCACCAGTTCTAGGTGGGAATACCAGAATTATGGGACTGATTAAAAAAATTCCCAAGTTTAGAAAGAAAAAGCTGTTCTCTGGGTTTAAAATCCACTTACTGCACTGATAAGAGATGCTGTTGCAAGGTTATCTTCACAGCCAGAAGTGACAGGTACTGGGACAGAATACTTCTCCCAGTGCTGAGATGTGGAAGCAATATTGAATATTGTGCAATATGCAATACAGTCCTGGGAGCTGGTGTTTTAATTTGCATCTGGCTGTGGTAGTATGTTTTCATTTGAATTTACAAATAAGTTGGAGTTGTACTTTGTACTCCTTTGGATTTATATACCATAAGCTTATGAATAATCAATATTGTCCAAATGACTTCCTAATGATAAGAACACAGTCACTGCCAGATCTAAGTCCCAATATTGCACTATAAGTGGGAGATTTGCTATTGTCTTAAATAAAAACCGCAATGTTTTCTCAAATCAAGCTAAAATCAGTGAGAATTATTGATTTTCAACACTTCAAAAACTGGGCCAATAAAATGTATTGCATATTACCTCATCTACTCCAGTGTACCAGGAAACACTGACATGTCTTAAAAAGAATTACTGTTTTTTAAAAGGCAGCGAGATAAGAATGCAACCTGCAAATTTAACGTTTTGAAAAGAATGGTTCTTGAATAAGAATATTGTAAAACCAATCAAAGAGAAGAATGCTCTTAGGAGTATGATGTTGCATAATGTACCCGAGATAAAGACTTTACTGTTTTTCATGTCCTCATAAAATTTTACTGAAATGGAAGATTTTTTTCTTTAAATCTCCTTTGTTATGAACATGCTTTGCATAGAGAGATAATAGCTACCTTTGCCTAATCCTCATGGTCTGGTGTGAATGTAGAGTTGGTATTGCTCTCCAGTTTCTTTGAACCTGGAGCAAAAATACCAGTGTTTTATTCCAGAAGAGTTGATGAGTTTTCAAGTTCCCGCAGACATCAGAGATCTAATAATTTTACCCCATGACTGAACAAGATAATTAAATATGTGCTTGACTTGCAGGATGTGTTTAATAAGTGTTCCTGAAATCAGTTGCAAAATTTATCCATTTGCTTTAAATTTTAAATATCTTCCAGTATCAGTTCCAGAATCTGATTTACTTTTCAAAGCAATTTGAATTTTTTCAAATGCAAGAATATATATTTTTTTAATTCATCTCAACCTATAAACACACTCTGTTTGCATGTGAGTTCCTTTCAAAGTGAATGGGAATTCTATGCAAGTTTCTTGTTTTAAGGCTGATTCTTACAATAACACATTCTTCTGTGATAACTTCACATGTTGGGTGCAGGGAATTATATAACCCAGCTAGACAGTGACGCAAGGATGCACTGTGCAGGAGTTTTATCACATTATAGATGTCAGGGTTTTGGTCCTTATATTGAACAAATATTTTGATTATCTAAAATGGAGTCACAACAAGGTCTGGTTCTTCACCAGTACTGGTGGTCCTATGGACAATTCTGCCTTTTGTTCTGCTGCTCTGTTTAAGAAAAGTTTGTTTCCAGTCTTTCACTGTAAGTGTAAGCTTTTTACTAATTGTAAGAATGATCTTAAAAATATATCGCTACTTCAGAGACGTCTACAGAGCCATCATTGAACCTGAGGAGTACCTGCAACGAATGGTTGATGCAGAAGCCTGTCTTGAAATTGTGGGTCAAAGAAATTAAGCCATTGAAAGAGAAATTGTTTAATTTTTCCTGTAAGTCATTGAAGGTAATACTAGTCTCCAGCCTACAGATATGTAATTCACTTACAAAAGGCAGCAGCTGTCTTCGGGTTAATGAAGTGACTGATATAAACAAAACAGACTCCTGAAAAGGCATTTGCACAATTATGCAAAAATTTGGGCTGGAACTGGATATGATATATAAAATGACCTGTACAAGCAGGTCTGTGCAGTGGTGGGCTCTGGATGCCATTGCCCACGCTACTGCATTCCTTAAGTTCTCAAATCCCTGTTCAGAAAAACAAGAGTTTTAAATCCAGTCTAATCAGGAAACTACTGATATGTGTATCTAGCTTTAAGGATAGGTTTAAAAAACCCATTCATTTTAACGGGACTGAAATATGTGCTTAAATTTAAACGCACTTTTAAACACTTTCTGAAACAGTGAAACCTTACTGTTATAGAGCTTTTGCGTGAGCTCAAGGCCACCTTATTACAGTGTTGCAGAAACAGTCACACTTATGCTTAGAAATACAGGTTTCGTTTGTTGTGATTGCTGCATGATCCTCAGTTGAAAATTGTATATCATGGGTCATGGGATGAGCACTTAATTTTAACCTTGACAGAATCTTGCTGATTACACAGTAACTTGTCATTTATTAATTAAAAGTAGGTGGTGGGCCCCCTCATATTTTGATTAACTTAATAGCTTTCACAGCAAGAACTGAATTTGACCAGAAACATCATTACAACTTTTAATATAATGATCTGGAGGGCTATTGAGTGCGTCCCTTGAAACACTTTTATGTATTAGACAGCTAATCTGCTTGAGTAACCACTTGGCAGCTGAACATAAACCCCTATGGAGAACGTCCTGCCACTGATTTTGTGAAATTTTCTTAAATCTTCTAGTCATGCATGAGAAGCTCCATTGGTTGTCTTTTGGCTTTAACTAGATATGTTTTCAGTGAGAGAAGATGTGAAGGACAAGGGGCTTTGACCTCCTATAAACCTGTGAACAAAGTGACAGTAAGATATAAACCTAAGGACTAAAGCCAAGATGTGGTTTGATTATAGATGCACTGAGTGATTTGGAAAGGTAGACTTTGCATGACCCTGGGAAGAGGAATGTTGCTGAATGCTCAGTATTTCAAGTGAAGCCACTGGAGCATTTAGTGCTTAAAAAAAATAGTTGTCTCTTTAGGAATAAAATGCAAATCTATATCCCCTTTGTGAAGTCTGAACATACAGGTGAACTATCTGCACCTCCTTTTCAGAGGCATCTGGCTATATACCCAAGAAGTATGCTGTGACTGATATATTATTGCTGACTATGGCAGTAAGAGGGCGAATTGTTTGGGTACTTCTAAAATTCAGGATTTCCTTTGCTGAAACAGATTGCTGTGGCTGTACTTGAAGTCAGGTGAGTATTTGGCCAGCTGTACCAGCAAAACCTGCTGGTAGTGTTTCAGACAGGATCAGCTGAAGAAAGCTCTAAAGAACAATAGTGGGAAGACTCATGAATAATGTCGTATTTTCCCCTCTGCATCTACTTGTCCTCTTTCTATTCTTCATCCACCATCTTTGGAGAAATGTGAATCCACATTTTGGGAGTGCTGCAAGTAAAGTATGATCTTTTATCATACTTTTACCTTAAAAAGAGGAAAAGAATAAGGGAGCAGGTTACAGAAATTAATTGCTTTCATGTTTGGAGTTCTTGGGTATTTCTGTAAAGTAAGTGGTGTTATTTATTGCTTTTCCTTTATAGAAGTCTGTAAGCACAGCAGTGCATGGGTTATAACCATTCTGTGAGCTTTCCTTGCTGTCCTGGATTTACTTGACTCTAGTTTCCATGAGCTTTGAATGTGTCAGATGAATTGAATTGCTTTGGGTTTTTTTTTTTTTTTTCTGATTGCCTTCAGACAGTTAAAGAGATTTCCTATGTGGCTGGCATAAATGCCAAGATGTAGGCAACAATAGTTTATAATCCTTTCAAGAACATTGGCACCAGTCTTTAAAACATCTGTAAGTTATGTCAAGAGCATTTTTTTGGAATTGGAGACAATCCCTATACAGTGCTTAAGTAGATTACACACACCATGTAGTGATGTTGCCATTGGAGCTCTTCTATTTTTAGTTAAGAAGGTCCCTGAGGATGTAAGCATGGGTTTTCCTCACTTATCAGCTTTGGGAAAGAGCATGAAATGGCTATTCTTTTGCTTACGTATGATCAAAGAGCCTTTTACAGAGGTGTGATTCCAGATCATGTATTCAGAGTTTCATCAAGGCTGCTGCTCTACTGCCCACATAAGGATAACTGTTTAACATACCTGCTTATCTTCCACCCACCTCAAAGATAATACAATAATAAAAATAACCAAAGCAAATAACTAGAAATGGTTATTGCTCTTTCCTTGTTTCAGGATAGTATTTGCTTTAGGTGATAATTGTGCATGTCTATAAGGGACCGACTCAGTGAGCCTCCACCATCTGCTTCTGCGGATGAGCTGTAGAACTTATATGTGTGTTTGTGGTTAATGCTGATGTTTTTATTAAGTCCCAGCAATGTGCCAATTATTTTAGTTTTGTTTAAACGTTCCTTATCAGTACTAAAATGACTTGTATAGACTACAGCATGAACAAAGATGTAATTTTTATGTCAGAATTCTGAAGGTCACTGGGATCTTCAAGAAAAAACAGCAGTCACATCCAATGTCCCCACTGAAGAATATGTCCTGGGAACAAGTGCTGGAAGCTGGTCACCACCTGGGTTCTTGGAGGTGATACACAGCAGAAAGTCCTTTAAAGCACAAGCACTTTGCTCTACCTGTGAAATTAATGATCTTGTTTAAACTAGAGTTTCATTCCTATATATTGGTTGTTTCTATGCATTGATTCCTCTATGTAACTGAAATTTTGCTTGCTTCTGTTCAGTCTGCAATTTATCTGTCTTCATAGAGAGCATTATGCCAGGAAGCTGCAGTTTTCAGTGTCAGGATGGTAATCCACAGAAGGAAAAGGCCTTTTCGGTCACTCAGGATATCTTACAAAAATGTCCTTGAAATCTAATTTCCTTTCCCCCTAGGAGCTTTAGGACTCACCTGTAGTGAACTGGAATAAAGTATGCCTTAAGATACATACGTGTGAACCTGTTCCATGAGTAACCATTGCAATGTTCATAATGCATGTCACAGCGAGAAACAATTATTGTGCATTTGGGAAAAATGAACATATTTCCAATGATTTTGCTTAATGACTGTGCCCTTTTCTGACTAATGCTCCCTGGATTTTAATGAAATAGTATGGGTTTGCCACAGATGCTTTACCTAGGCAGTAAACAAAAGAACAGTGATGGAAAAAAATTACCAGACAGAATGTTGACCTCAGAGCAAAATCTCTGCAAACAGGAAGTAGGACATGGACTGCTACTCTACACTGTCAGACCATTGTGGAAAGCCGATATGCAGATGATGATATTGTCTCAGAAGACATTAGAAAACAAGAGGCAGAGGTATCCTACAGGATTAAGAACAATTGTCATAGCTATATCAGGGCATGCAACATAGCTGCGAGTCTCAAGTGAGTCCAGCCCATCTGTTGTTAATGTGCAACAGTCAGGAAGATGATAGGTAGCATATGAACCAGACCTTGCAATATGTCTCTGTGGATGTTAATGACAAATCAATCCAAATATCTTGAGCTTCAGGACTTTTTTTCTTTTGCCTAATTTCAAGTAAAAAAGATAATTCTCATTAAAAATCATGTGTTATAAAATTTTAATTGTTAACTAAGTCCTGATAGGAAACACTTACTTGCAGCATTTTTCTTTTTTAATAAGGTGTACTGCCCAGTCAAGCCTGTGATCCTACAGCTTACGTATCTTGACACACTGTGCAAGACAGATCCATTCCTAAGGGATATTTCACCTGAGAAACAAAACAGTAGAGCAGAAATGGAAAAAGCAAAATGTCTTACCCAAGGTCATGAAGGATTGCAGTAAATCCAGGAGTGTAGTTCAGATATTTTAATTCATGGAACAGCTTCCAACCACAGTATGTACCAACCTCCAGTAGCATTTAGAAGTGAGGGTCTTTTAATCTCTCAGATGTACTGAGTGTATGTTGTGAGCAGTTGGTAAGAGCAGCTGAAGCACGTAAATAGGCTCAGGTTATCGTGGCTGCTCTCATCTTGTGGAAGCCAATGAAAGGATGCTGCAAACATTTGCATATTGGGACAAGAGTCATGGTGTCAGCTGCACTCTTCTAGCCATAAGATAAAAGCGTTAGAAGATGTCAGGGTTTCCCTCAGTAGAAGCACAAGATCTTCAAATGTTTAAAAATATTGCATCGCTGCTTCAGTTCCCAAAGTTTTACATTTGGTTTAGGTAGTGTTTTCAAGGGTCCTATGAAAATTAGACATTTGCTATTACTGGCTTTCAGAGGAGTCCATGGCTGTTTAGGTGAAACAGGTAGCTACATGGTCAGTCTACTCATGTAACCCACAGATTCTTCAGATCACTTTTGAAATTGCTTTAACTGTGTCAACCTTTCATTTCCCCCCTTTCTCAATGGTGATGTCTCCTGCCTCTAACAGCTATCTGGAAATCAGTTTACAGACATGCCATCAAATAGCATTTGCACGCATAACTGGCTCAGCAAATACTCAGCACAATGCAGATGAGTGCAATGGTATAATAATGCAGTGCGGCTGGAAGAGTGCAATGAAGAGTTAGGGTTTATGAAATGATGCAGTTCTGCCCTAAGACCTCACCGAGAACGCTACTGATATTTTGAGCTCTGCAGGAGATAAAACATACTGCTGTATGTAAAGATATTCTGGGACTGGAGATGATATCTGTTTCATGAATGAAGGGTATGATGAGGCCGTTCTCCAAGAGGGCAAAGTAAACTAATAGAATAAAGCCTGCTGATTAATTTAGATATAATTGGGACACAGATTTGAGGGAACTGCGTATTGTTGTCATAAGGCACAAAGCAGCCAAGTCCAGAGAGGGAGTCGTGAAGAGACAGAGAACCTGAAACTAATGAGTGTGTGAATGAGCTGGCCATGCAAAGCAGCATACAGTAAAGCCAAACGGAGGTTAATCCCTTGGAGAGAGTAAGTATACTAAAGTGAGGGAAGGCAATACCTCTTCTGGAGCACAAGTCACATGAGGAGTGGCTGAAGGAACTGGGGTTGTTTAGTCTGGAGAAAAGGAGGCTGAGGGGAGACCTTATCGCTCGCTACAGCTACCTGAAAGGAGGTTGTAGTGAGGTGGGGCTGGTCTCTTCTCCTAGGTGGCTGGAGATAGGATGAGAGGAAATGGCCTCAAGTTTCAGCAGGGGAGGTTTAAATTGGATATTATGAAAACTTTCTTTACTGAAAGGGTTGTCAGACATTGGAACAGGCTGCCCAAGGAAGTGGTGCAGTCACCATCCCTGGAGGTGTTCAAAAAGCGCATAGACAAGGCACTTCAGGACATGGTTTAGTGGGCATGGTGTTGACAGTTGGTCATGATCTTGAAGGTCTTCTCCAACCTAAATGATTCTATGATTCATTGATTCTCATAAATGTGTCCATGCTGTTACAAATTTATGTCAATGCATCTTCCCTGTGACAGGAAAAACAGGCTCTGTGGAAATGAGAATACAGTCGTGATTTGTATGATGGTTGTGCTTAGAGGTCCTGATTCATGCTGAACCTACATCATTGCCGGACATGGAGGGAGATAGGAAGGATTTCACACCACTGTCTTGAAACATCTAATTTAGGCACTTCAAGTTCTCTGTGTGCTCAGAGAAGTAGCTGCTTGGGAAAGGACAGGAATGGCAATTAAGAGTACCTAATTTTGGCTAAGTTTTGCTAAATTAGGTGCTTGAATAAGCCTAACATACCTTAGAGACCTCTGTATGCCCCCAGATAACAAATCGAAAACCAGAGACTTAAGAGCTGCCAGAGCAAAATAAAAAAACCAGTCCCATCACTTTTGTGGAGTTAATCTAATCTTGCACATGTCCTCTACCAAAAGCCAAACCTTTTTGGTTATATGCACTTCTTTTGCCAGGACTAGGGACCAGGGTAGACGTCTACCAAGACCAGGCTTTGATATCTGAACTGTAGATTTCTTACTACTGAACATAAATAACTGGCATTGCAGATCCCATGATCATAAACAGTCTCTGCTCCTCAATTTTTTCAAAGCTTAGGAGTTGAGGCTTGATGTTTTCAAGTAAAAACAGGCATTTGTCTGAACTTTAATATATCATGGAACCAAGTTTTGCACTGAGATTTTGCTTCCCTGCATTCTCCAGTCTGGACAGTAACAGCTAATGTAGAAATCTGATATTTGAGTGTTTTTTACAAAACAAGCCTAAAGAAACTACACCTCATCTGAATTTCTGTCATCACTAGCCCAAACCTTATCAATGCAGAAGGATTAATCTGTAGCAGAAATAAGTTTGGCCTGTCATTTTTTGGACTCTTTTGAAACAAGAAACCTATAGAAACTATTGCAAATGCAAAAATTTGACAGAAAAATCAGTTGCAAGTGTAGTGTTAAATCCTTGAATGAGCCTTCAATTTTTTAATTAATGTTGCTTCTGCTAATTCATGTTGGTGGCAAATCATACATCCAGCATTTTGGGGGAAGCCTAAGAAGGTTTCCAGGACTGAGTGGTGAGATGTTGCTCTGCCACAACTAATTACTTTGGGAAATTGTAAGTTTCCTGATAATTTGGGAAGTCTCTGCTGAATACATGAAATGAGGAGAAACAGCAAAGCATCAAACCAAAATGATCTACCTTCTCTCTGCACTTCCGTATCTGTCCAGACACTGTAAAGAACTGTAATGAAACCAATCCCAATGAAACTAAGTTTTTATCAAAAATGGTGGCATATTCTCCATTAGGTGACTGAATCCTTCTTTTAAACTTGTTCAAAGAAGGTAGACCCTGCTTTTAAAAGACACAGCTTAGTCTGTTTCTTCTAAACAGATCTGTCAGAAGATACTGCAACAGTCTGTTTAATGGAGAGGCGTGATTTTGATGATCCATTCCTACCAGTCTAGTACTCAGCAATTGTTCTGGCACAGCTTTGCTCTCAGCTACTTCTACACAGGCTGCTCAGAAGAGGCAACAAGCCAGGATTTGAGTTTATTGTGAGACCTTCCCTGCTCTGACAGGCAAGAAGGAGGCTCTGGGAAGAAGGAGTAAGCAATAAAATGGATGATTTGCATTCTGGGTAAGTAAAATGGATGATTTGCATTCTAGGGACTAAAATTATATTCACAGCTTGGATTTAGTGCTTGCATTTTGGGACCTGGAGCTAAAAGGATGTAGTCGGTATGAGGAGGAATGATGCTAGTCCAGTGCTAACACCCAGTGGGGCTGCATACTTTAGCTACGAAGAGTTCAGGTCAGATGGTGATGGTGTTTCAGAACAGGGTGGTACCAGCTATACGATGTTGGAAACAAAGTCATGATGCTTTGGAGTTTAAGGCAATAAGAGTTGAAGTTTTAATAATATTAAACAATTTTCTAAGTGGTCTGTAGCCATTCTGCAAGTTGGTGGGTCTGTTCCAGTCTGCGTGCGTTATATACCTTTGTGTGTTCTAGTGATACCCTGACAATCAGTGTGCCTGGGTTGGGATGTGAGTCCAGGTTTGAGTATTTATAGCACAGCCAAATTATAGCTGAAATGAAGAAGCCCTTAAAGAAGTGGAGGGGACACAGAGACCTTCTGGCCTGCGTTAGTAGTTCTCCAGTGCAAACATGCCCGTCACTGCACATCCATACTTGAATGGGGAAGAAAATTTGCTTTGACAGCTCAGGCACAGTAACTGACAGCAAAACAACATGTCATGTAAATAGGCCAAGACAGATCTGTTCTGTAAGCTGATTAGGTTTTTGTACTTCCAAGTAATGATTAATTATGAGGAAGGGTTACAAATATTCTTAACACCTTGAAGGCATCCCCAGGTCTGTTGTGGAGAAACGCACTTACGCAGCTGCTGCTTTCTTTATGGTAACAAGGTTGGTTAATGCTTTCGCTTCATCATTGCTGTGTACCAATTACTGTGTAGGCAATGTGGGCAGCACTGGAGATACAATTTGCCCATTACTCTACAAAGCAGAGTCATGGCTTATATGACAGCTCAGACAAGGCAAGCGTACAAGAGAGAGGGGTGAGGTTGCAGAATGATCCATCCTTTCTGTGTGGAGGTCAGGGAGTCACCGAGGGCTGTGTAGCCAGTCACAAGAGCTGGGCAGATATGTTCAATGCAAATCTGTAAGCTGTTCTATCTCATCTGGTCTGCCACAGTCATAAGCCTCAGATGAATTATGATTTTGCTGGTATATTTTTATATATATACACACATAGGTTTGGGGTTTTTTTTCATTCTTTCACCAAGAAAATATGAGTAAACTTGTTCTTCTGATGGAGTTTACACATGGAGTTTAATGAGAATGGGACTTGAGAGTTCATACTCATGGAGGTAGAAAGTAGGAAGGGCAAGAAAACCAGCAATGCAAAGACTGTCATTTCCTACAGCTGCAGTGTCTGGAGTTCACTTTTCATCTTTCCTTTATTTGCTATGGTATAAAGTGATCCCAGAGCAGGTATTAAGGATGAAGCTGAGCAGCTAAAAAAAGTAACTGGCATTTCATATTTCAGCAAAGTATCCCTGTATTTGTAGTTGTGTGTATTTTGTAGTGTCTCTGACCTACCAGCCTTTGTAATTTATCTTTTTGGGTGGTAAATTAATTTGCTTTAATACAATTTTTTTACTGGACCAATCGCTGAGGCCCCAGTAAGTATGGGAGCATTAGGCAGGGAATGATGTTAACAGTTTAAAGATTTTAAAACCAGAACTCAGAGTCCTATCTTGACTGATCTTCTGAATAATAGACTGCAAGTTCCAGCCCGTGTTTCCTACACAAAGTCTAACAACCTGTGGTTGAACACTGTTCTTGCCAATTTAGAGACTCAATTGCTGATAAATCCACAATACCCATGAGTGGTCTACCCTGTGTTTAGTTGCGTGAAGCTCAGATTTTATTTTCAGTGTGAATGTGGCTGACCAATTTTCAGACATGCATCTGGTTTTAATTTTCTTTTTTTTGTTCAAATTTCCTAGTCTCAGATATCTCCTCTCTAGGCTGATAATTATAGCTCATGAACAAAGTATCTTCCTTTGAATATCTTGCTAGACTGAACTCTTTCAGTTTCCCATAAAAATAATGGATCAAAGAAACTAAGGAGTAGATGTATAATTAGCTCTGATGACTAAACAGTGGGAGTTACAGCATGTCAGGAGGTACTGGTACTGGCCCAACAAGAAAGAATAAAAGTGAGTGGGCCACATTTTTGCACTAAGTTCCTTTCCTTTTTTTTTTTTTTGGGGGGGGGGGGTGTGTGTTCTATACTGGGAGGACTCTTAACTATTCCCCTTACTTCAGTTCAGTTCTCATAACTCAGCTGGTGCGCTGGTCACACATGGATGATATTCTCATCCTACTACAGCGAGCACTGGCATTGTACAAGGAGCTCTGAGGAATGTGTATAAGAGGTGAAGAAATATAGGTGAATGGGAGTATAAAATGTGGTATTGTTTGAATTTTGTGTGTTGTGTTTATTTAGTGCAGCACCTTACCAGGAATACCGTATCAGCAGCAATAATTAATAATCCTTCATAAATCAACAGAAAGGGGGAGAGAGCTGTCTGAACAAAATGGTTTCTAGCCCAAATGCCTCACACAACTGTTTTTTTGTTTGAGGATATTTTTAATCTAACCTTTAGGTGAATCTCTTTTCCGTACACAATTATATATGTTTTCTTTGTTGTCTGCATTCCTCTCACATGTCTACCATGTATTTTTAAATGCATGTTGGCCTGATTAACCATTGCTGCTCATCTTCATGCATTTCACTCTTCTCAGATGCCCACAGCTAGCACCCAAGTATGAAGAGAAAGGAGGAAAAGGTATTAAGAAAAATTGCCAGCAAAGCAGCTTATCATGAAAATAAAGCTAGAGTCCTTAGACCTTTGCATTTTGGAAATTAAATTAGTCAAAAGAAGATAACAGGACCATATCTAGTAGAGACATGATGGCCAAACATTTGTCTGTGGGCGATGGCATCAGGGGATGTCAAAACATAAAGTGTTTTACTTGGAGCAAGTGCTTCAGGAACAGTTCCCTTCTTGACTGGAAAGGGGAACTGGAGTCTCTGGGGTCTTTGTGAGCTGCGCTGAGAACCAAGGGCTGCAACACGTGCTGGTGGCATGCTCCAATGTCAGAGCTGGCTGTGCCAACATCCCTGTACCATGGGACCACCAGCGGTTTCTTTACATCTGCAACAAGTAGATTTGGCTGTGAAATACATGCACTTAGTCTACAATTTTTTCTTCTGTACAGTGTACTAGGGAAGCACTTTTCAACTGGCAAGGTCTACCCCTGCTGAATAACAATGAGCCCTGAATAAACAACGACGCCTCTGTGCTGGAAGCCTTGAAGTGTAATGAGGATTGGAAGGATTCTGGTTTGATTGCAGTGAGGCAATGCCTAGATCCTCTTTGCCTTTCAGCCCCCAGTTTGTCCTGTGCTCATACCAAGACACAGTAAGTATGCAGTCAAGGGACTCCTCAAAGGTGGGTGAAGTGGAGGAGGTTAATAGTTAGAGTTGTCATTGGCTACTAACTAGGATTGTCTTTCTTTCTTCCCTTCCACAGGGAAACAACATCTCTATGAGCAATCATAGACTTTGATTTTCATTACTGCTGATACATTTTGTAATAGCTCCTGACAGTACTTTCTCAACTGATAATTTAGGTAAGCTCTCTGCTGCGCATGCTAATGCTTCAGTGTGGAGGCAGTGGAAAATTATTTAATAAAACTTAACACTGCTTTCATTTCATGGCTGTTACTATCAAATATTAGTCATTGCTGAGAATCATTCCTTGAAAAGCTCTTTTTTTATCATTTGTTTTCATTTGGCTATCACCTCTTTGAAATCCAGCAGCATCTTGGGTGGTAAATGAAGGTAGCTTTCATTTTATTCACCTGTGCATCCTGAAAGCGGGTGTGATCTTAACAAACAGGAGTTATTGTCATTTCTGTGTCTTCTGTGGTAGTTCAGCATAAAAGTGGAGTTTTGGTTGAAGTCTCGTGGATGAAGATCAAGACTGGAAAATTTACAAATGGTTCTGTTACCAGTGAAGTTTGTTTCTCACCAAAAACGTATGTGCTTGATTCAGTAAAAGTTAAGAAACTTTTTCCTGCTGTTGGGTCAGAAATACCTTCTGTCTCCTATATAAGAGCTGGGAAGAATAGGCCCAGATCTTGCAAAGCTTTCTATACATGTGTGTATCTACAGATACTGACTCTGGCAGTTCTTCTGCCTGTTCATGTGAACAAAACTCTATGTATGAACATTCAAAAGATTTTTCAAGACCAATACCATTTCCATTGTGGCTTGAAAAGCCTGAATTAAGTTTATTTTCTCCTTATATTCACTGGTGTCCTGGTTTCAGCTGGGATAGAGTTAAGTGTCCTCCTGGTAGCTGGTACTGTGCTATGTTTTGAGTTCAGTATGAGAAGAATGTTGATGATTTGTTGATGAAACACTCTGATGTTTTCAGTTGCTGCTAAGTAATGTTTAGACTAAAGTCAAGTATTTTTCAGCTTCTCATGCCCAGCCAGCGAGAAGGCTGGAGGGGCACAAGGAGTTGGTACAGAACACAGCCAGGGCAGCTGACCCCATCTGGCCAACGAGGTATTCCATACCATGGGACGTCACATCCAGTATATAAACTGGGGGGGGTGGGGGTGGGAGGATCACTGCTCAGGGACTAACTGGGTATCAATCAGCAGGTGATA
>JANZLQ010000064.1:6593119-6633995 GCA_026212715.1 Elanus axillaris
TTGTACATTCCAATCCTTTTATTATTACTGTTGTCATTTTATTAGTGTTATCATTATCATTATTAGTTTCTTTTTTTATGTTCTATTAAACCGTTCTTATCTCAACCCATGAGTTTTACTTCTTTTCCTCATTTTCTCCCCCAGTCCCACTGGGTGGGTGGGGAGTGCGTGAGCGGCTGCGTGGTGTTTAGTTGCTGGCTGGGGTTAAACCACGACAATTGGGTAGTGAAGATACATGCTATTAATGTTACTTTGGTGGGAATCAATGCATTCCTGCTTCTGATGTATTGAAAAGGATGTACCTGTCTTGTACTGCCATGTTGCTCTCTCAGGGTAGAAAAACACTGTGGTTTTTGATAGAGTCTAGATCTACGAAAATAACAACCCTCAGTTTTTAATACTAAGGAGATGTTTTATGATAGGTCCTGCTTTGCCATGTTTTTTTCTTATAATCTTCCATTCTGAAGGCTACGTTTTCCAGCCAGCCAGAATCAAATTGCTATATGCTTGATGTTGATATATATTCCACCCAAATCACACCCAGCAGGCAGCACTACTTATATTATTTCTTTTCTACAGCTTGGATAACTTCTAAGCTCTCTGGAATGTGCTATGGACTGATCTGTGCAATGAAGCTGTCAGCTGCGTTTTGCATGGCTTTGATTAGCTGGGCCAACTCTAGTTCACCAGGAGAGATAAGTAGCTCTGGAACATCAGGAGCTCCTGGAATATCTCGAGCATCAGGAACATCCACATTCAGGTTAAGTGTATTGGATGGGACTGTGCTTAAATTCTCATGGATCAAAACATCAGTCCTGAAGGAGAAGGTGCCATTCATCATTTGTGTGGTTTGATATTCATGTCTTAATGAAGGTTAATTCCATTTGTGCTTTCGTACAAAACCCATGCTGCATGGGGCTTCCTAAGGAAGTGTTTATTGTAACAGTGCTCCGTCACTTCAGAAAGCCAGCCGAGCCTGCCCGTATTACAGCTTTTCATTATGCTTTCTCTCAGATGCACTACCAATATAAACATGGAAACCCTTAATTTGCTTTCTATTGTGGGGGTGTCTTCAGTAAACTGTCACTCTGGGTGACTGGGAAAGATGTTTTTTTACCCTTACAGCATCCATTACACCTCACTGTGAAAGGGAATGTCTTCTCTATGTAAATGAGGAATCTCTGGATGTTCAGTGGACTTTCTGAGAAGGTAACAGCCTTAACTAAAAATGAGAAGAGGTCTTATCTAGTTATTTCCAAGGTCATCCCCACTCAAACGTTACACGTAAATTATTTGCTAAATGAAAAAAGGGCTTCCACAGAAGCATCGCTGACTCCCGAGCCAGAATTTTCTCTATCTGACAGAAACTGGTCCTCCCCAAACTTTTTATCCAAGATGTATTGTCATTTCATGAGTCAGGTAGCAAACCTGATGTCGTAAGAAAACCAAATCTCCTATCAATCAATTTCAGTTAATTTCTTTTTGGAGTAAGATGTGTGGGAAGAAGTAGTATCTTTTATTGTCACATTTAGAAAGAATAGGCAAACTTCTGGGTGCACAAGTGTTTCTCAAGGGACAATGTAGCTTGTAGGATAGCTGTGTCTACCTGCCAAGCTGATTTCTCTTTTCCCCTTGCAGCCATTTGGAGATCTCCTTGTGCTGTGAGGGTGGCTGAGCGTCTAAGTGTGTTTTCAGGAGGGCTGCACCCAGTGACCCCAGATCAAAGACTTATCTCCCCACTTCTTTTCCTGCCTCCACCTGGGACAGTGCAGTTGTTTTCCTCTAGTGTGCTCAGCTCTGGTTTTCACCTCTTTTATTTTATCTTCCTCCCCTTTGTGCTTCACAGAGCTGAGTTCAATGGAAGTTACCCGCTGAAACCTTGAGAAAATAATTTATGCTCAGACAGAATCAAAGGTTCAGAGACATCTTTTGGGTTATGCTGGTTTCGATGCCTGAGATTGTGCTTCTCCCTTTTGCCTTGCAGAGCACTGCAGGCCCATTAGCTTGCATGCTGGAGATACTTGCTTCCCAGCAGGCAGTCAGTATCTCTTGTGCTGGTGTGGGATCCCTTGGGATAAGCAGAGATCTATAAATGTAAAATGTGATTCCTACAGTATTATTTTAAAGGTCAGCCTATGGTATTTTCACAGCAGGGTTGAGAGTGACTGTCTGCCTCAGGTGATTTATGTGGACCAGGATTGTGTCCAAATATTAATAGTGCTGATTAAATAAGGCTGGGGAAATTATTCTATCTCTGCAAATATTGAGCCTCCTATTATATTTATAACCCTATAATAAAAGGAAAATTTAGTGGGAAAAATGGGCACATCTTCAATGTTCTAGACTTATGGGAGTTTTTAGCAATTTCAAAGCAAAACCCCACCCTCATGGAGTCAGACAGCTGTAGGGGTAAGGCCAGCCTGTCTTTTCTGACCAATGTACCACAAACAGAAATAACCTAAAGACTTAAAATGCAGGCAGCTGAACTATAACCTAAAGCGCATCAATGGCAAATCATTAGAAAGATTTGATTTCTTCAAATGCCAAAAGCATTCACAGTTTTCTGGGGGGGAGAGAAGGAGGGAGGATCTTCAGAGGATTTAAAAAAATGAGAGGGTTAAAAAGCACCAGGTGGGATTTTCAAAGGGGTTGTGGGTACTTATTTACCTCAGAAATGCATATTCAACGGTGAGTATCAGGGTCAGATGATTTATACAGGCCTGAAGTCCGATTAACACAGACACTACATATTACAAAATTCCCTTTGTAGATATAGATCAGCAAACTACAAGAACACCAGTAAGTAATCAACAGACCTTAGAAAAAGGGCAAGGATTAAACCCATCCATCACTAACTAGCACATTTGTAGCAATTCCACAGAAATTAAAAAAAAAAGAGAGGGGGAAGATAAATGTTTTTACCATCTTGTGCATGTTCCTCATTTACTACTGAGCGTGTGAAGGGTGAGTATCAGTATCACAGCTAGAAGTAGAGAGGTATGACAAAGCAAAGGGCAACCTTTTCCTCTTTTTGAAATGGACCTGAGGCTTGTCAGGGAACTTGGGATGTGCCTGGTGGTGCAGCCAGCTCTATCCAGCCTCACAGGGCTCCAGCAGGGAGCCGGGGTGAACTCTACCCGTTGCTGTGCATTCACAAGATTACTACTCATTTTGAGGTCTGTCAGTGTCACAGCAGAGGATTTGGTCTTCTCTAAATTTTGTGCCATGCATCCTCAGCGGCACCCATCTCTCAGAAGCAGAGTTAACACCAGCAGCTCTTTACATTCATTACCCCGCAAACCGCACACCAGCATGGGGACAGAGAGCACAGTGCCTGTAACTCTGCTGAGGGGTGAACCATGACAGAACACCTCACCTGGACCCACATTCCTCCCAGATGAAAGCCTTACTCCTGCCGTTGGCTCCATGGAGCTGCTGCCGTCATCCAAACTTAACGGTCTTCCCATTGCCCGGTGTTATATTTGCTGCTAGACCCAAGTTGTCCACGTCCAAACAGCAAGAGACCAAAGGCTGTCAGGACTGGCAGGGAAAAAGGATGCTAATGGCTTGCAGGAGGACAAGACTGACTGCAGAGGAGGCTCCTTGCTTCTGCAGGTAAATGCTGCAGGGGCTTGAGATCTGCCTCGTGCCACCTGCGCATGGAGAAAGTGGCTTCCCTGAGACAGAGAGGACTAAGTGAAGATTTGTGCAACATCCCCAATTGCCATTTCATTAATCTGCCCTCTTATAAAATCCAATACAACTCATTTGGCTCTGGGTATTTCTTCACAGACATAATCTTTACCTCTGTAATAATGTTGCCCTTCTTGCTTACAATGAAACCTCTTTATTAGGACTTCATCATTTGTTTGTTTCCTTTGCTAAGCATCCCCTCATAAGTATGGCAGCATATTGCAAAGTGTTCTTTTAAATAACCAGATCTATAGCCATCCCAGTAAATGGAACTAGGAATGTTTTATGATGCAAATCATTGTGTTTTTCCAATTACTTTGTAATTCACAAGGTTCAGTAGCTCACAAAGGGTCTCCCAGCCATTACTGCAAATTTGCACAGTTCTGCTGTAGGTAAAATTACAAGATAGAAAACTCCAGCAAAAGTAGCTACTTCACTTTCTCCCAAGCCTTCCTTCCCCTCAGGTTTCTTCTGCCTCTCTGAAAGGTCTGTCCGCTCTTTGTTCTGCTCTGGCTATGAGGAACGAGTTTTCGCGTGCTGCTGTTGGATGCTTCAGAGAGCTTGATGGAAAAATCAAAGTGAGATGGGACTTGAAATGCCTTCTTTCGGATTGCTGAGAGTCCTTTTCAGCTATTAGGAGGACCAGCCCCGCAGCTTCTTATGGGTCTTCAAGCAACAGCTGCCTTTAGTGCTACTGTCTCCAGTGGGAGAGAAGCCTGGCATCCTTGTGTCTGTACTGTGCTGCATTTATCAGGCAGGCTGGGATAGCACACTTCAGTCCTTTCTGGGAAACTGTGAACATCTAGGAAAAACAAGAAGCCTGTTAGTCTTTTGTCTTCTCTTTTCTCTATGCTCTCTCTTACCGCTCTCTGCCACCCCCTCCTTCCCTCTTTGCAGTCCCCTCCTCTGAGCAGGATGTGCTGAGAAGAGCTGTCTGAACACCCCTCCTGCTGCTCACGCACTGATTGTTACAACAACAAGAAGCAGCCCTGCAGTGAGATCATCAGGAGCCACTTCATTTGCCAGAGGTAGATTACTATGGTGTAGCAAGGAAGCAAAAGTTTATTTGGAGGAGCAAACAGTAAACAACTTTTACAAACCAGCTCAGGTTTGCTGATTCCTAAAGAAAAGGAGGTGAACCCCCATGAGACCTCTTTCTATACACCAAACAGCATGGACTTTCAAGAGTTCATGGCCAAAGTACAGATTTGGACTCTGCTTGTCTAGACCGTGTGTGTCTGTCCATCCCTCCTAATAGCTTCTGACATTCTCAGCCAATTTCAACAACATTTGATAGAGGGGTGGGGACTCAAAGGGTACAGTTCCTTCAAGATTCACAGCAATAGATGGACAGTGAAATCCCTCCTCCTGCCCAAGATGAGGAAAAGAGGGCACAGAGCCAGTTCTCATTTGATATTGGAGAATCCAGGTGGACTTCTTCAGTGCCCCAGGCATGGAGAAAGCTTCCACTGAAGTTTCTAGCTTCCCAGACCTCAGGGAATTTGGTAGAGCTTCAGATACAGATGACAGGGCTGCTTCTTGTTCTAGTTATTTATGCAGATTTCAAAACCACTGTACAATGTCCAAATGAAATTAATACAACTTGCTGGGAGGCTTTACTGGTCTCTGCAGAAGATCCATGGAATTAATGCATAGGAAAAGAGGGGGGCCAGCTCACTAGCAAGAAGAGAGACTTTGAACAGGAGTGAGGGCAGTGGCAAGGGAAGTGCTGGAATATGGCAATGAGGCATTTAAAATTAATGAAAGAGAACGCTTGTGAATGGGTTCAAAGTGAAAATGGCTCGAAGCAGGGGTCTGGGGTGGACCAGGGTATTTATGTCACCATGCACCATGCAATCAGATGCTGAGAGCATGGCTAAGAAGAAAACGGCAAAGTTTTCTCAAGGTTCAGAGGTTAATTTCATCCAAGGCAATGGCCAGGCAATAGCATTTTAATCCGTTGGAAATGCTGATGTCTGTTCCCACCCTGAGCTGGGAGGAACAGGCCCAAAAGTGAAATGCAGGAGAGGAAAACCCCTGCTAAGCCTCCACATGGGCACAGCAGATTGGGTGCATCCTGCTGGAAGCAGCACACTGGAGGCCAAGAAGGAGATGCTGGAAGAGAAGGGGAATAGTTTTTCCTTTTGTATTTTGTCACCACATTTTTCAGGAAGAACCAGGGGGAAATGCAGTGCAGAAAATCCTCAGGGGAGGTTGGAAAAACATTTAATATTTCCAATACTTGGAAAAAAAAGTGTAAGTTGAAAATCGACCTATTTCACCTACTTGCATCTTGCCATGCCTAGAATTTACAAAATCTTATCTGAGAGAAAGGTTCTTACTTGATTGTTTCTAGTCCTGTTCACTAAAAAGAGTAAACATTTACAGACCTGGTCTGGAAACTTGACAAGGAATTGCTGATGAACCAGAATAAAAATGGGGGAAGCTGAGTAAACCCAAAACAACTGTGTTAAGTGTCTGACTCTGAAGGGCCATAAAATCTATTTTGGAAAGTTCAGTTGCAAGTTTAAGCATCAGGATAGTTTTAAGTAACTCAGCTTATTTTACAAGTGTTTTTAAGTAGCCTTGAAAAGAAAAGAAGGATTGCTCAAATTGCTAAAAATCTCTAGGACATAATGCACTGACTATCCCCTATGCTAACTTAGGAACATACCATTAACATTACATCACTAAGCTGCTTTCCAACCTAGAGGAGAAGGTACAGCTTCATCCACGGCTGATGGGTACACCAAAGCAAGCTGCCTGCTGGGCTCCAGAGCAGTCCATCTCAGGTGTGGTGTAAGGGCTCTGCAGCCTGTCTCTTTTAAGTATACAGAAACATGAAATTCTGAGCAAAGAATGAAGCTCACATGATAACTTTTTCTTTTTCTCTCTCAGGTTTTCAGTTCTCATTCATTCTTCATTCCTTAGACAGGCATATGTGTATTTACTGGAAAAACAATGTCCGTTAATCAGAACAACTCAACTGGCGATAGTAAATGTGATAGCTGTACTCGTGAGATGTCATGATTATTTATTACAGGCTCACTGATAATGAAATGTTTCAATAATAATAATAAGATGCACTGAATCCCTTTTTGTTGTAGTAACTGCTAAGAGTTATGTGTTATAGGATATGAACAACTTATATTACATGAAGCTGAGTTTGAATACCTTTTTTGGTGAACCACATTTATTTTCCCTCCGGGGGTGTCAGCGTTGAGATGCAATGTCCATTCCTGAACAAGCTGTTTAAATCCCTCTGCATACTTGGAATATGTATCGTTATTATGGGTTTCCAAAGGCCAGATCCTGAAATGTGAAGGTACTTCTAGGGTTAGGCTTGTCTGAAAGGAAGAAGTTACCTTCTCTGGGTGTCAGCCCAGTCTCTACCTCACTATAACACACCGCAAGCAGAATTTTCAGGGCTTCCTAAAGAAATTCAGCTGCCTCTAATTATAATTCTCATTAATTTGAACAGCTTTCCTGACACATTCAAGTGCTGTACAGGCATCAGATAACTGACATGTGCACATGTAGGGCTGCATGTAATAGCTAAGCGGATGTCATTGTCCGAGAGGAATCACGATGCATCCGTTTGGCAGCACAGCCCACCTCAGTGTGCAGTTTGCAGTCCTGAGACAGCATGGGGATGTGAAGGGGATGCATAAACACATGTTAAGCAATTATTTCCATCTGCTGAAAAGGAATTTAAGCGTGACTGTAGTGCCTCTAAGATGAGGGTGAAACCGCTATTGAAAAGATAGTCTAGTTGTCATCAGGGTGTTGGTTGTAGCAAGATTTGGTTACAAGGAAACCAAAAGATGCTACCTCTTGGACATAATCTTATATCTAGTCTTAGTACAATTATTCTATAAACTAAAGCTTTCAGATCTGGTGCTATCTTTCTCTTTTCTTCCTAAATGAAAGCCTTCAGATAAAAAAAATTATCCTGATGTGGAAAACGCACTGTGCTTGCTGTTCAACACCATATTCAAACCATTCCTCATGCTTTTAGTAAAAGGTAATTTACAGAACTTGCTGTATTCTTTCTGTTCTTCATTTTATCACTGACAGATGGATAATTGAAATGTTCTGGGACAGTCATGGTGCTTCTGGAGATGATGTATGAGAAAGCTAGTGAGCAGCTCTATTCCTTCATGACAGACCTATTCTGCAGGACCAAGAGGCAGAAATAAACTGCCTGGTAAAGGGTAGTGGCCAGAAAGGCTATTTGAAAGTGTCTAGTGCTCAGGGTTAAGCATATCAGCCAAAAATAGGTGTTTTCTAATTCAGTCTGGAAGAGGGAGAATGACTGCACCACACTGTCATGTGTTTGCAGGTTTGTATCTGTTCAGGGCCAAAGTGACGCGAGCAGAAACTGTGCCAGGTTTGTTTTTATGAGTTATCTCGGCACAGGCAGTTTTTTGGTGAAATAACTGCTCTTCAGCTATTTGTCTCCTGTCTAATTTTCAAAATTTGCCTGTTCTTCCAGGAAATCAATGCTGGAGTGCATATGAGGACGGTCTAGCTTCTAGTTATGAGCTAGCCTCTAACAGTTTAAAGAGCCTTTGCATGTGTTCTTTTTTAAGCATTAAAGGTACCAAATGCAGAGCCGGGCAGTGAAAGGTAAGGAGGATATGGGACATCTTAACTGTGTAAGATCAAGGCAGATGATGTAGTGCTGGAAAAGTGTTCCCAGGTGTCTGTCCAAGGAACAAAACCTGACAGCGTGGTTGTTCCCTGCTTCTGGAAAGGCTCCCTGTGCATATGGCCCAGAGCCACTGTGCCGTCCTTAGCTCGTTAGCTGGCCGTGGATTATCAAGGTGAAATTTCCAGCCAGCAATGTGTTTCAGGATTGTGATTATGTCTAGAAATGCACTTCTTGTCTGAAAAGCTGGCCATAAAACACAATCCCACATGGTTAAACATGGCTTAGGAAGCTTCTTCACTTGATGGTAGGATGTCCTGGGCAGTACTCTGGCTATAGGCTGCGCTCCTGCCCAGTGCGCACCAGCGAGAGCTACCTACAGGACAGGTCCCTTGCTGAGTCGAGCTCTGTTCTCTAGCTCTGCATAACACCATGAAGATCCAGAAGGCACTATTAGTTGCTCTGAGATCAACATTTGGACTAGTATAAGCTAAGAAAAGCAAAGAACACACTTGCACCAGCTCCCATTAGAGTGGGGAAAAGTTTTATTCTTACAGGACTTTGTGGATGGATGTGCTCATCTGCGGCTTGCAATTTCTACATTGCTCTGTACCCCACTCTCCCTGTTGGTAAATAGGCCTGGTCTGCTTTGTGATCTCTGGGTGAGCCTTTGATTATCCTCAGGTCCCACCTGGTTGCTCTGCAGCTGAGTTTGGAGCCTGCTGAAGCCAGTGCTCTGAAGGGAGTCATTCAGACAGCCTGATGGGGCTCCCCGTGCAAACTCTCCGTGCTCTCGGAAAGCAAGGTCAGCTGCCACCAGGGAAGTTACACCTGGTTTTCTATTTTGATTCATTTATTGCCTTGTGGGTACTTCCAGCTTGGAGTGATAACAGATCTATTAAACGCTGAGGTGGCACATAAGGCAAGAGAACGGTTGTGTTTTGTGCCTATATGCATTTGCAAAAGCCGGGAGATATATAGTGGAGGTGCTGCAGGCTGCTTAGGTAAAGAGCAGGTGTGTGAATGCAACCTGCACTCCTGGAAACTTCTGAGTTTTAAATCAAAATACTGCTGCTGCATATGGCATTGAGTACTCCATCATAAAGTATGTGGCCTCACAGCTATTGTCTCCCCAGTGTGTGCATTCCTTGTTAAATTCGATTCGTGTTTGTCTTCACATCAATTAATGCAGCTCTGAAAACATATGTGGGTGTGTAAGGAAACAAGGGTGCATAAAGAGGACTGGGCCCCAGGTATGTCAAGTTACATACTGCTTCCTCAGGTTGCAAACTCTTGCCTCCACATATGCTTGGGAATGTTTTCAGCTGGTGTAAACTGTCATCGTTCCTTTGACTTTGGTGGAGCTATTAGAGTTTCTATTGGTGAAGTGTCTGCCCAGGGCATTTTACATCACAGTTTATTTCATTTATATTGAGCCTAGTTAAACTGACTGATTTTCAAAACTACCAAAACAATTTACAAACCCAAGTTTGTTTGAGAGTGGTTGGGACTGAGGCATCTCAGCACCTAGGGACCAGTGACTCCTGAGGTAGGTGGAGATGTGGGTGGATGGGTGGTTAACCCAGATTGTGGTGTTTCACCAGGTGCCCTGCCTGTTGTTAAAAATGCCCTGACAAGCCTCTATGGGTTTTTTTTTTCCACAATTGCATAATTTTGTAGGTTTCACTCTAGGTTATTTTGGAAAAGGGCTGCTGAATATTTTAAGTTGTTTCAAAAACTGTACTCAAGCCAGCCCAATATACTACTATGAGACAGCTTGTTTGTTGAAGAAGAGCTAGGATTAGAAGACGGTGTAAGAGTTGTTCCTGGAAAGGATGCTGGAGGGTGTAAGACAACAGTGGAAGAGCTTTGGAGAGGTTACAGTGCTATCCAGGGAAGTGAAGGGACAGAGCAGCTTCCTCTTGCTGCGGCCCTGCTCCGCGGATGATGGTTTGTGCCTGCAGGCAGCTGCGCCCATGCCTTCGAGTCAGTGCATGCTCGTGCAGAACCCTGGGCATGGGGTGAAACCAGGCAGCTCTGGCAACATGTATACACCTTATTTACCAGACCATGGGAGGTTTTACTTGGACTTGAGTATGGTCAACAGGTCATGCTGTGTTATGAACTCCATGGGAAAAGCAGTTCAAAATTCTGTGCTTGTGTATATTCTGCATCCTAGAAACAGTTAACCATCTTTCATGTAGTGACAGGAGGTTAGCATATCTGCAGAGAGAGAGAAATTGCAGGTGGTTTAGCAATAAATTAGTTGATGCAAAAAGCTAAAGGTCTTCTCTATATGTTTTAACCTCCTAAAGCAAGTTGGAGGTTAGGAAATTTAATCTAAAAAGGCTGGAACAACTGTTTGATAGCCTGAAGGCAAGGTCCAAAATTCAAAAGCTCCGGCATTATGAAGTTTCCAAAGAAGATGAGGAAAAACTAGATTCCCCTATGCAGCAAGCAAAGGTGGAGGACAGCAGAGCTTACTATGTAGGACTGTAAACTGTGTGCTTCGTCTACCAGAGGCATCAGGTTGTTTCACATACAACTGATGTGTTCAAAAAAGATAAATGAGGAGACTTGCACGTTTTAGGTCTAGTAAGTGCTAAGGAAATGTGTTTAGCTAATGCATCTCTGTTACAAAACCAGCCCTGATGCTGATTTTATCCAGAGTGGTGTCAGTGAGTTTTGCACAATTATGATCTGTTAAAATAAGATCCAAAGCAGTATCTTTAATTTTTTCTGACCTATCCTGAGCTGTCTTCCTAGACTTCCCATCCTATGTATGCTTAGGTATAGAATTCCACCAATTTGTCAAGTGCTCAATTCACCCACTCTATAGAAACCAGATATTCAATAAATCCTGACTCTTTTGGGCTTTTTAAAAATTTTCTTTTTATTTTTTATTTGGAGAGTTCCCACTAAGTCTAATCTGTGTTAGCATCTGGGAAGGGAATGAGAATACTTCTGACTGCATACATTTCACATAGCACCTGACAGTTGGTACCACCCAAGGTTTCCCTCAAATCTGTGAACTAGGTTAGTATTGTACCTCCTGAGCACTCAGTGTATCTCAATATGGTAAAAGAAGTCCTAACTTGTTATATTTCATAAGATTTGAGCTTATTGCAATACAAACAAAAATTTCATGAGGAGGGTGTGTGTTTTTTTCCTACTGAACTGGGTTACTTTTCCCTTGTCATACATAATACTTTATTATACCAGCAGAATTATTATACAGAGTGCGTTTAATTTTCCATGCATAATGAAGACAAGTACTCACAACAACTTGTGGTGACTCTTTGGAAAGTAAATATTTAATTTTTGAGTGCATACATTTGTTCTTTGTTAGAAGATACATAACTAATTATTCCCTGAGTATTATAACAAAATTAAAGCAGTCCAGCCATGGTGTGCTTGTGAAATGCATATAATTGCAACAAGGAAGGGGAGAAATGGAAGTTTCATTAGGGAGAAGCAATGTTTTACAAAACTCCTGTGATAAAGAAAATCCCATGTACAGGATGAATTCTTGTAAGAATCTAGGCACAGGAGGTTAGGTTTTGTGAACACCTATTCCGTGGCTTAGAAAAGCCTTTGCAAATGCTGCAATGGATATTTCCACTTGGATACAAATGAATTATCAAGGATGCAGAAGTAGACTTCCATTGAGATATTCTATACAGTCATCACAGTACACGCAGGTTTTGAAGTGTCTGGATCTCAGGTTGCTGTGTAAGCAAAATAGAGTGATATAGCTCACTGCATCTGCAGAAGTGTCTCATGAAATGCAGAATGAATGGCTGAAAGAAATACTCTTACTAGAGGAAAAATGGGACTCCAATGTGTTTCATAAATTTTGCTAACAGAATTTTAAACAGGAATACTGGCTATAGATTTCAAGCCCCCCTCCTGAGCAGCAGCTAAATCTTCCTTCCTTTTCAGTAAAGTCATGTTAAAACAGCTCCATTCCAGCACTAATGCTGACATCCCGATTCCTGCTGTTGCACTGACATGACTGGAGTATTTTCAAGGTCACTGCAGTCAATAAAAACTCTTGATGATGTCAGCTGGGATTTGGGTTTTCCTTGTCCTTTATTAGTGTTGTAAAGAATGTAGAGTGTTGGTGTAAAACAGCATGACACCTGGGACCTTGCATATATATACACAGAAACCTTAAAAGACTTTTACTCCCTTTTTTCATGAAGGCACACAGAAGATGTTACCAAAACTTCTAGGATCTTTTTTCAAAGATAAGCAAAG
This sequence comes from Elanus axillaris, assembly GCA_026212715.1. NCBI lineage: Eukaryota > Metazoa > Chordata > Aves > Accipitriformes > Accipitridae > Elanus > Elanus axillaris. The sequence continues at coordinate 6,605,724 of JANZLQ010000064.1, forward strand.
ACCTCAACAAGCCTGAGGAACAGGCTAACAAGATCCTCAGGACATTCAGTGAGGACAAACACAGCAAGTTGTGCCTGTGGGACACAAGAGCAATAAGGGCTGGGGAAGCTCTGCAGGAAGGACCTGAGGGTCCTGGTGGACCATTTGTTGAATATGAGCAGTGTGTTCAAGATGATGAAGCCTGACTGCGTATCGGGCTGTTCGGGTAAGAGCGTAACCAACAGATCAATCATTCCCCTCAACTCAGCGCTTGTGAGGTTGCAGCTCACAGTTGGGAAGCTGGTTTTGGTGTACACCAGTGCCAGAAAGAGGTCAGTAAGTGCGAGCAAGTCCAGCAGAGGACCAACAGGGTGTTCAGAAGACTGGAGCATGTGGTGTATCAGGAGAGGCTAAAAGTGTTGGATCTGTTTAGCCTGAGAAGGTAAGCTAAGGGGCATCTAATTGCTGTCTTCCACTAATGAAAGGGGATTGTATAGAAGATGGAGTCAGGCTCTCTGCAGCAGCGTGCTGCAAAATGATGAGGCAGTGATCATTTATTGTAGCAAGTGAAATTCCACCCTTTGATACATGGAATAAATTCATCAGCGTAAGGGTTGTGCAGCACTGGGACAGATTACCTGGAGAGGCTATGGACTCTCCTTCCTTGAACTTTGTCAGAACCGAGCTGGCCAAAGCCCTCAGCAACCTCCCTTAGCATTGAAGTTGTCCCTGCTTTGAGCAGGAGGCTGGACTGGAAGCTTTCAGAGGTCCCTTCTCACCTCAATTGCTCTCTGATTCTCTGATTCTATTTCAGAAAGTTGCTAGCACCTGTGAAATACGGTCCTACCATGAAAAAATGGTTGTTAGTATGGCACTCAGTCCTTCAGTAAAGATGTTTCATGTGGATATTTATAGTCCTGCCTGCTACCTTCAGTGAGAACAGAAAGTTCTTACTCCCATAAGCTCCATACAGCTGCCAGTGGTGATGGTGAAAGCCTTTCCTCCCTTCACCTACAGCATCGCTCTGTGGATGTTCATTGGCTCCAGCTCTACAGACCCTGTGGTATCTATGGATTTGTGTAAGTGTCTGAAGGGATCTAATTTAAAAAGAGAACGGTCTCTTCCAGGCAGTGCTGGTATCTGTGGGTGAGTTTGGTTGGCTTTCAGATCATGTGTTGATTTCGGGGACAGGAATAAAAAGAGGGGAAAAAAAAAAGTTCCCCATCAGCTCATTCAGCTCCTTCTGTCCTTAGGGACCCACATGTGTCTCGTGTATTGGAGCCTCTCTGACAGCAATAGCGGGGTGGCTCTTGGGGCTCTGACCACAGGCAGATGTGGGGGTGAACTTACTTCCCTGGCTCTCAGCTGCCCCTTCCCATTATCCCTGTGTTCAGACTGGAGCGGGCACGCTGACTACCCATGGTAGCTTGCATGTTGGGAGCTGATTCAGCCAGTTGTGTCCCGGTAGCCTTTGGGTAAAATAAAATGGAATTACTTGGACACCGAAGGCTTCCTACAGATGTACCTGGTATTTGTGAGAACTATTCCCTGGTTATGCTTCTGGGCATAGAGCAGCAAGAAATTCTCAGGCTTGTTTGATTGCAATAGGGATGACTTTTTTCCCTGACAGCATTTCTCTCTTAGCTATATTCTCTCTAATGAAATTGCCCATTCAGTGTTAGGTTCGTAATCTAAACTAAGTGCTATAGATTAACAGTTGTTGCTGCTTTATTATTGAAATGAGAGTCATGGGATCAATTAAACTGTTCCTTGCTTCATTATTTGCTTAAGATAACAGAGTCATCTCTGCAAATTCTATTGTTTTGTGGGTATTTTTAGCTTAATTATCATAGATATTAGCAACAATCAATGAAGATTTCCTAGGTGCATGCACTTGCTCCTTGGAACACTGTTTTTTTTATAGACTTTGTACTTTTAACTTGCCACCTTCTTTGTAGTCAATCCAGTCTGCTTTCAGAAAAAAGCAAGCAAGCAAAAATCGAATACACTGAATTTTTGATCCTGGCATGAGTTCATTCAAAGTTTGCTGGACAACTTTATGCAGAATATGTAAACGAAAGTGTCTCCGATCAGTTGGAGCATAGCTGGATATGCCAGCAGAATAAAGAAATCAATCTGCAGTTTTGTTTATACTGCCCATCTTCCATCTAAAATGTAGGAGGCAAAAGGTCTTATTAACATTTCTTAAGAGTGCCAGTAAAAGCACTAGGCAGTTTCTTGCATCTGAAATACTGAAAAAGCAATTTTAGTATCCAGTTTAATGTAACATAAACATATTTATCTTCCAATCAACCTTTTACCAACCATTTAGATTACTTCTCTGTACTTTAAACATAATCACCGGAAGCTTCTTAAAGTCCTTTCAAACTGCATCCCCCACAAGATAATATTCTAAGAAAAAAATTAAAAATTTTTAAGATAGGCATAATTATCCTTGTGTCACAGTCCTTCTTGTACCTCATCCTCTCTTCCTCTTTTCCGCTCTTCCCCTTCCTCCCAAAACAGGTAGGACAGTAGGAAAGCAGGACTAATTTTATATCCATTTTAACAGATAGCAAACTAGTAAAAGGGGTAGAGAGAGCAATGAGGGCTCTATTTTAGCACTGCACCTGAAATCTTGTAGGATTTACATGTTACTTAGGTGGCTAGGTGCTCTGCTGAATCTAGGCTTAAGTATTTTGCCCAAGGATGCAAAGAATAATTAAAAATTAATACACAAATTTGGGTTCAATAACACTTTAATCAAAGTGTACTCTTAGTTGCTTTAGTTTTAATTTATCTGTTCAAATTTTGGACACTTTTTGTAAAGGTGAGCTTTGGCATATGTCCTTATCAAATGAAGCCTTCCTGAATGAATTTTTGCTGTCCAAACAGATGTTAGCCATATGTGGGGGGAAAAAGTATGTTTGGGGTTTTTTTAAGGTAATATGGAGCCATGCCAGATTGTTTACAAATGCCGAATATTGGGGTTGATGGCTAAAATACATTAATGCAGAGTCAATCCTGGCTGTAACTGGTATCCATCAGATGAACAGTATAGGTGTTCCCAGTCAGGGACTTCAGCAGTGCAGCGCCAGGAGAGGTGGTGATCTCCTTCCACCCAGCAGACGGCGTGGCTCTGCACGCAGCCTCCCTCTGCAATCCTTCACCACTCATTTGCACATTTCTCCATAATTTTGCCTGCAGTAGAGTCTTTCTTCTTGAAAATAAAAACAACCAAGATTTAATGAGGAGATTTAGCTTTCCTTTGATAAGACTGTGGTCATAACAGTTTGCTTGCCTGCGTAGTCCCAACGGTGCAGACAGAAACTCCAATATGTTTGCTTCTTTAGCGTTATTTGACCAGCTAAAAATTCAAGCCAAGGATTGCTTGTATTGAAAGAATGCAAATATTTTTCCCTTAATATTAGAACAAAAAGATATACACATATCTGTAGGTGGTATGGAAATGAGTGTTTTCTAGTGTATAGCTGTGGGACATAAATTGCTCCCAAATGATTTTTTTTTTTTGCTATGCTGATCTAACATTACAAATCTGGGAGATGCTAAAGAAGACTTTTCAAGTAGAAGCTTCCAGTTAGATCGTAGTGTCTGCACAAAATTACTGCAGACTAGAAAACTGAAAAAATACGTATGTTGGTAAATACTGTCTCATCTAACAAATGCCTCAGTAAGTTAATCCCCTTCCTAGGGGAAGAAGTTGTGCAATTCTCCCTTCCCATGTACAGAATGACTTTGTATCTCCCAAATCTGCCGCTGAAATCCACAGGCTATTCATATCTCATGAAAGCCTGTCCTTTGGCTGTGCTGGCCATGGATGCTGCCCTTCAGTGTTGCAATGGAGCAGATTAGCAGAAACATTTAGTGTGTCTGCACTGTGCATCTCTCCTTTCTTCAGTCTTTTTGTTGTAGCTATGACTCTCCTGAAAATAAATGCCCTGCAAGTTACTAACCTGTCTTCCATCATGTGAAGACAGGTTTTTCATCTGGCCTCTGTGAGTCTGTCTAAAAGGAGCTCCAAAGGCTATGTGTGCTGGGGAGAGGGTGGCCCTCTTTGCACATCACAGAGTATTGGAGGAGATGCGTTTCAGGGCAGACCACTACAGCAGTTAGAGTTTTGAGGACCAATACTAACTCATTCATACCTTGGTTGAATTTCCGTTGATGAAGGAGGTGATAGGAACCAAAGACTTTCTCTTGCAGCCATAACTTAAACTATTCAGTCACTGATTTGGATAAAAATCTTTGCTTTTTGTAGTAAATGCTCCTGTGCTAGAACCTGTCATTCAACTAGGAAATCACTGTTTCAGAGCTCTAACTTCAACCCACGGTCTGAGCTTAAAACAGATATTTTCTGTACTGCCAATTTGCTTTTACCTGCCACAAGTACAGACGCCTCTAGAGTCTTTACTACAAATTCTTGTCAGCTTCTATCTTACAATGCCTGCCAGTAAAGTCAACAGTTTCCCCATGGTGGTGTTTTGAATACCACATTTTTTACACAGTACCTAGATTAGGACTGTACAATGTGTTATGTTGATGCCACTATGTGGTAATATTTAAGCAGTATGGATTTTTTTCTTTTTATGGTAGACCTCTGTGTATGGATTGTGTGAACTGAAAAAGAGCCTGCAGCAAGAACCTGACGTGTAGTCACTCTCCCACATGGCCAGAAGTAACAGAGGTGATTGTGCTGTTTTCACCCAGCAGAAGTCAAGGTCCCAGAGGGATCACGCAAGCTGGGTGCTAACGCAACTGGCCCCACTGGAGGAATGGGCTAACTGGGAGAAAAACAGTTTGCCTCTTGTTAGGAATGCCTTACTGCAGACCCTCCTCCATTCTTACTTACAGTCCTCTCCGGTTGTGTTGGGATGGCAGATTTTACATTTAATTAGTTGATGGAGTAGGGGAAGATGACTCCTGATGATGATTTGGGTGCAGGTGTAAAGAGATTAATACTGTGGGACAGCTGGGGTGGAAAGCCAGGTATGATTATTGTCCATTAGCCAAGCACACCTCATCCCTGATGAGGGGACCATTGCATGGCTCCTACCAGAATAAAGGAAAACTCATCTATCCTTTTAATCCAGGTAGCTTGTAATGTGCTTTGGGATTTTCTGAGGTTAGAAGAATATTTGTCACTGCTGTTCGGCTGAGGAATGATTTAGGAAGCAACTGCCATCTGCCTACTGTGTGAAGAGGGAGAAAATCAGTAAGTTCTGGTAATATAACGACCACAATTTCAGGTCACAAGTTTCCAGCAAACCTTGATTCAGCTGAGGAAACCATTAGGGACTATTTAACATGGCGGTAACTCTAATTACAGCATCTCCAATATTTGAGTGAAGCCAATGGCTCTCCTCCTACTTTTCTCCTGTAGCAGGGTTGTCAACAAGACGATCTCTGCTCTCTCAGCTTTCCTGCAGTGAGAACCCCTGTGTCCCCAGTGATTCATAGACAGATCTGTGTTCTACAGGACAGAAGTTTTCCTCCTGTGATTTATCCATCCTAGACCAGTGCCAATCATTAGAGTCTCAAGGCTGCTTCTGCAAGGACAAGTGACTTGGCCTTTGGTCTCATAAATAGACTTGCTCACTGGAACTAGGTTATTATGCTATAAAACCTTTCATTCCATTAATGAAGAGAGCATGAAGCATGTCATATAGAATGTAATTGGTATAAGAAAGCTGGATACTGCAGCCTGGCCTGATAGAGAAAGTTCTGGCCTACTTTATTTTCAGAACTATCATCGTAACAAATATTTATGGATAGGTGGGATTTTCCTACTGTTTCTAAGGCTGAGGAGTAGGTGGCTGTACAATCCTACCCATTTGTTCTCAAACAGTTATTCAGCATGGGCAGAGTAGGATGGCTTTCTCAAAGGGGTATAGAAACATCCTTTGCTTGGTACTGCAGAGAAAGCCAAGAAAACAACAGCATGTTTGTTTTTATCTGGCTCATTTATTGCTTACACTCTGACTGTGCTTTTATGAAGGCAAGGTGAATTTAAATGCAAAGCAGCAGAGAAATCCACTGAAAGATAAAAGAGCCTGAAGGCATTACAGGCAAGGATGGTAAGACTCTGAAAAGCAAGTGCACTTGAGGCTCAGTGACATCTTGTCTTATTTTTGGGATAATCATTTTCAGTTGCCAACACTTGAGCGTGGCTGGGAGAGTGTACAATAGTGCAGCCTGCTGCCTCTGCTTATCAGGAGAGACAACTTCTAAAGGCTCAAGACTGGGGAGTCCTTCAGAGGGCTCAGAGTGGACCCAGCTACCCCAGTGCTTGTTGTTTTGCTTCTGACCTTACAGGTTATTTTTTTACTGAGGTCTAGTCTGTGGAGAAAGGCTTGGGTCTTTGCAGAGTGGTGTGTGCTCATTTGAACTTCTTCCATGTATTGAAAAACAAAAGGAATGTTTCTTGACAAGGGGATGGGAAAAGCCAAATGATTCTCTAAGTTTCTAATTTAGATCCCTATGCTAGTACCAAGTGCCAACATCCTAGTGCTTGTCTTCCCTCATACCCACAGCTGCTTCGTGCACTTCAGTGACAACCTGTGCATGCTCCCAACTGCCACTCTCCAGCATGCTGGCTATCCAGTGTCCAGCAGTGCCTATTTACACATTGCAGGAAAGTTATTCCTACAATTATGACCAGGGGATCAGATTGGTACGCTGGATGTATTAAAATTAGTGTAGATATAGTACTTCACTCCTGCAGAAGGTCTGGTCCTCTGGTCCCTTAGATGCATCAAGGGTAATACCAGTGTGCTGGTTTTGGCTGGGATAGAGTTAATTTTCTTCATAATAGCTAGTATGGGGCTATGTTTTGGATTTGTGCTGAAAACAATGTTGATAACCCAGGGATGTGTTAGTTACTGCTGAGCAGGGCTCACCCAGAGCCAAGGGCTTTTCTGCTTCTCGCCCCACCGCACCAGCGAGGAGGCTGAGGGGGCACAAGAAGCTGGGAGGGGACACAGCCGGGACAGCTGACCCCCACTGACCCAAGGGACATTCCAGACCATGTGATGTCATGCTTGGTATATAAAGCTGGGGAAGAAGGAAGAGGCTGGGAGGATGTTCAGAGTGATGGCGTTTGTCTTCCCAAGTCACTGTTAGGTGTGACGGAGCCCGGCTTTCCTGGAGATGGCTGAACACCTGCCTGCCCATGGGGGGAGTGAATGAATTCTTTGTTTTGCTTTCCTTGCATGCGTGGTTTTTGCTTTACCTATTAAACTCTCTTTATCTCAACCCATGAGTTTTCTCAATTTTCCTCTTCTGATTCTCTCTGAACCCCACCATGGGGGGAGCGAGAGAGTGGCTGTGTGGGGCTTAGTTGCCGGTTGGGGTCAAATCATGACAACCAGTGATTTTGCTAGTAGTGCAAAAGTATAACAGCAACAATATTGGAACTATTCCAAATGACAAACAGCTGTGGTTCATTGCAAAATTTTTTGTTGCAGATCATAAAACACAATAGAAGAAATGCTTTCTTGAGTGATCCTTCACTTTTTTCTGCTTATTTTTAATATTGAGAATCTTTTTGGCCATGCTTAATAATGTTGAATGTTGTGCTATTCCATGCAATGGGATAAACTGCAACAGATTCAAGGACTTAGTGTGAGCTGAAAAATGAAGGAAAAGAGCTGAGCCAACTGGTACTTTGCAAATCCACCTTATGATAATTAATACCTGTCTTTCTTACTTCTCAGAGGAATCTGTCCAATTTTTCCATCCTGAGGGACAAAGAAAACTCAAGTCCAATTGCCTGCTAGTATGGATTGGCCAAACTGCGAAGAAAAATTGTGTAAGTGTCCATGAGAGAGCAAGAGCAGCTCTCATTCTGCTTCTTAATAGCAGCACAAAATGACCAGCACTTCAGCAGATTACAGGGTCACATCTCCCATTACTGTGCAGTGTGCAGAAGGCAGAATACATAACTACAGATACGACATTGCTGTCTTCTCTGCTTCTCAAAATAGTTCTCCTGTGGTTAAATAAAACTCTGAGGTGCTTTACTTGTGCTATTCCCATCTGCTTTCATTGCTTTATTTTTTAATAGCAATGGAATATACTGAGCTGCAAATGCTGTTACTTGCTGCATTCTTCCTCATCCCTGGAGTTATATGTTCATTTCCAGCTTGCAAAAATAACCTGTTTATTCCATTTCCAAGTCCTGCATGAGACATTTCTTATTTTCCATGTACTGGTTCCCTGTAGTTTTATCACATCTGGCTGCCCACCTATGTGCTTTGTCTCACCTATGGAGTTTTCCCTCTCCAGAAAATTCCAGAGTAATTCTCTCCAGCAGCAGAGAAATAATGATCAGTGCAAAAGTCTCTGTGTGTTGAATTAATTGCAAGCCTCACCATTAATTTCAGAGAAAGCAGTATAGTGCCCTAACTTACCCTGGATGATTTGTGGGGATCATTTCTTTCTCCCATTGTCTCCAGTCAGTCAAAATAGATCGTATGCTCTCTGCTCCCACCTCCACACGCCTTATGCATCTTACTTCACCACTCTTGCTCCCTGCACTCTCTACAGGCTTTGCTAGGCTAGCCCATCTGCTGAGGAGGCTGCAGTCTGTGCCTGCTACAGCAGAGCTGAGTTTCATTTCAGCAGTAATCAACATGGTCACCATTGCCATAGAGGATAGACAAACAAGAGTGGACTTCATCTGTAACAAAGCAGACTGGGGGTGGGTGTAAAGAAAAATACACCTTCTGATAAAAAAGGTAGTGAAGCCCTGGGATATATCTTTAAGGGGATGGTGGATTTTTTTATAGATTGGACAAGCATGTCTCAGGCTCACTCACTGTGGCCATCGGTGATGCTGTCTTTGAGCTGAAGAGTGGGCTGGATGCCCCCACTTAGCCAGCTCCCTGCTTTTCCATAGCTGTGCAATCGTTTGGTTTCCAAAGGAACTGTCATTCTATCAATAGCCTTATTATCATTGCTTTATTATTTTCCATTCAGAGACTGCAAAATTTAATTACTAAGCCTCCCCTAAATCCACCGCTGTTCACACAGCTCTGCCCCTTCTGAACCCATCCACAACCACCTACTCTCAGTCAAACATGTGCAGATGGATCCCTGGAGCATCTGTGGGACAGGTTTATGAGTAATTATCTATCATCTGGAAGGTTACAAACAGCACAGCAGCGTAAGTGTGACCTGCCTTCTGCATTTATATCTAACATGGGACTAAGAAATATCTCTAGCAGACTAGAAAGCTCTCTAGCACCCACAGCTTCTCCAGGATGGATTATTTACTATCTAGCACCTATCAGAGAAATGAGAGTTTATCCAACACAGTCTCTTTTATGTCCACTTCTTATCCATTCTTCTTTAATCCATAAAAGTCTCAATCAGGATTGAACAAAATACTGAATGAGAAAGCAGCTAGCATAGGGGATTTATTTTTGACCTATTTTATGACCTATTTCTTCATTTGTACCTTGCTAGAAATTTGCATGCTTGGCTTTGACACCCTGTATGTGACGCTGAAATGTTTCCTGACTAGCGTATGCCAGAACCTTTCAGCGGCTGAGCTGTCAGGTACCATGTTCACTCTGGTTATTTGCTATTCACAGTGCAGGACTCGCCCACAAAGGGAGAACAAGTGGCACAGTTTCTCTCTGACCTGCAGGACATTCTTGTGAAGATGACTGTCCTTCCACAGGACCTGGTAGGACCTGTTCCACTAACTTCACCAGGAGCTGCACAAATAGACAACTGTCATCCAAGCCGGTAGTGACAGTACAGCAGCCTTGGTTTGGACAATTAAAGGCACCAAAGGGGTTACAAGTCCCAGCCTGAATAGAAAGTCAGGAAAAACAGACATGTAACTCTTTGGATTCCTTTGAAAACATCACCTATTTTTAGTAAAATTTGTGGAAGTATTTCTGTTGTTATTTGACTGAAGTATTTTCACTTCTATTTGGTTTGGAATAACAAAATATTTTTTCCTAACCCATCACTAAACACAGCCTCTTCAACCCGGGGTGCAAGGCTCATCACCTTATACTGGCATTGGTGTCCACAGATGAGTTGCACCATGTACAGCTGAGAAAGCTGCAGAGATACTGTGACCCTTTAATCTAATTTTATATTTCAGCAATTCATAAATATATCTAGAAAAAGAAGTACACCATTTCTAGTAGTTTCTAGTTCCTACTGAAATACAGTTCTGGGGGCTCTATTACTGGCAATCTTTTCTGGATGCATTTTAAGTTAAGTACAGCAATTGTTAAGACAGCAGTTACATCCACTTATTATAAACTAAATATTTTTTTTCCTAAGCAATAAATAAATAAATAAAAATATTTTCATTTTTTGGCAAGATGGAATTTATCTGTGAAAGCCAAACCATAAACAAAGCTTCATTGTCATTGTCAAGGTCTCACACAGGATGAAGGCATTAAGTCCCAGCAATACATCTTCATGGTGGGCAGTTGGCTGTTAATGCAACTCAACACATTTACTATTTTATCTATGAGACCCTTTTTTTTGCCACTCTGGCAGAGACTGAAAATGCAAGCTAAACTTTGTTTGGCTTCAGTTGGATGCAGAGATTCAGTCTGGATGTTTATCTGAAATGTCCTCTTTGGTCTGGAAACTGCTGGTATTTTGAGTAGAGACAATAATGTAACAAGATAAATGAATTTACGTTGTTTCATGGGACTTCTCCAAACAGAAGAGGTGTCTGTGGTTCCTGTTGCAGGACATACACATTGCTCACTATGTGGTGCTTCACCCTGTGCTCGCTTCCATTGAGAGCTATGCTTATTCTTGTTCTCTGTTTACTTCTCCCAGTTGCAAGAAGTCATCCAGACAGAAATTGCTTGTTTGGTTCTCTGGGAACAAAAGTAAATCCTCTTGAGAAGTTTTCATGCATCAGTCTGTAGGCCTGGCAAAAATCTAGAGGTACAGAGGAATTTCTCGTGTTGTAAATTTCTAATAACCTTTTCCAAAATTCAGAGGTTGAATTTGGCCTAAGCTTTAGGAAGTATTCGGGCCTCAGCTCATTATATACAAGCTGTTTCACTTTCCTTTAAACCAACACGAAAAAAGAAAAAGCTGAAGTTTCAGTTCTACAAACAGCTCAGCACTTCTGAGAGCTAGCTCAGCGGCTTTGCTCCAAGACTTCTGTTGCCTCCTCCTTTCCTACCTGGAATACCTTGAGCCTGCACATCCAGAAAGAGTTTGGGGAAATTTTATGAAGAACAAGTGTTATGGAAATCTTAGCTCACAATTAAAAAAAAAAAATCATTCAAACCATAAACTCTGCAAGGATTTGCAACAGAAAAATGAAACACATTTTAGAGATGGCTGTATTCATGGGAAGCAAAACATATAGGAAATATATGATCCCTCTTCAAAAGGAATCCTATTTTTCCCATCTCATGAAGTCATTGATTCTTCAGAACTTCTTAAATGAATCCAGAGTAAAAGCAGTGCCTCGCAATGGGGTTTGACACTATTTTCACCACGGTCAAAGCGAAAGCTCCCGTTTTAATCAGTAAAACCCCTGAGGAAATGTGCCAGTCAAGAGAGATTAAACATTCTTTGTATTGTACAACAAAAAGCGCTGTAAGGTTGATTACAATAAAAGCTTTCCAAAGTGACAGCATTGGGTTCCTTTTCTTTTTCTTCCCCCTTAAGCTGTTAAATAGTTATAAAAAGAAATACCATTTCAGTAAAGTGCATGGTCATTCAGTGTTCAGAAGCTGGGTAAAACGTACATTCATTTCTCATGAGTAGAGAGCTTACCATTTTGGTCCCTGGGAGTGAGTCATGGAGCTGAATCTCTTGCAGAAGGCTATGCTGCTGGATTGTAAATAGGAAAATTTCTATTTAAAATACCCTGATGTTGTTCTGAGATTGGCCATGTTTATGTCAAACTTTCTAGGCTCTCCAGGAGGCAGTTTCATTAATGTCACAGCAATTCAATAGGGGTTATATTACTTGTGAAGAGAGTCTATTTGTTTGTGGCTTTTATTGGATTTTTTGCAACACGCCTAGCTTAAAGTCAGAACAGAGAAACTTCCCCACTATAATCCCAAATTTACTCACTGCAGTATGGAAATCTTTCAAACATCTCCTAGCAGATAGAGTTAGTCAAAGCTCTGCTGAGATCTAGTAAATCCTTCTGTCCAAGCAGACAGCCTGTCAGTGGGCAATACCTTGTTTACCTAGGACAGAGCAGTGAGATTGGGTCCCATCCTCATGTTAGAACATTCAGCATGGTGGAAAAGCGTGGAGGTGAGCAGCACAGATCGCTCTTTCCTTTTCATTTTACTTCGAGAAATTCAATGAGATTTACTTTTGTTTATCTGGGGAATTCAAAGTAGAAGTCAGAAAATGTAAACTAAACCAGTAGCCTGCCCATTTGAAATGAAGTACATGACTTGCAATTCCCATGCATCACCCACACACTTTGGGTTAATGCAGTTCTGCATTTCCCAATTAGGAACAGAACAGGGCAACAAAGAAGATCTCATCAAGCAGATTGACCAGGAAACACCTGATGTGAATTTTGTTAACAGAAAACCATTCTAAGTGATACCAAAGCCTTCCTGCTTCTGTGATAACTGTGTTTTCTGTGAGCAAACCATCCTGATAGAAATTTCTCAGCTATCTTTTTCAGGAATAATTGGGTCATGACAATACATTCCCTTGAAGAGAGACTGGAAAGATTAGGAATGCTTGTTTTGGAAAGAGAAGCCACACTTGTTTTGGAAAAGAAGGGTCATGATAAAAATAATGACTCCTTTTCTAAGGTATATCAGAAATCTTTAATTCTGTTTTTATACAAGAATGGGAAGATATTTATTAAAAAAAATGACAAGTTCAAACTCATAAGAGGGAAAGCAAATTTAGTAAGATTTGAGACTATTTTATGAACAGCAAGAATAAACAGAAGTGACAAAGGTGGCAGCAAACATCCCCAAGTCTCAAATGAGAGTTTAAATGTTCTCAAATTGAAAGAAATGCTGAAACAAATCTCTCTGAGTGCAAATGCCATAAAAACCATTAAATGCCCCAAAGCTGTGGGCTTTTTGTACTGTTTTCTTTTAGGATGTGTTGAGCACTACTGAATAAATCCTTGTTTACTTAAGGAGGAAATGGTTTCAACTGAATTGAAACTAAATTTTAAAAAAGCCCCACAACAATTTCAAGGAATCTGGCCTCATATCTATCTGTTAAAAAAATCAGGCAAAGTAAGCTTCCCTTAAATGTTTTTTTTTTTTAATAACTGCTTTTTGTGTTTCTGCTCTTCTTAGTGGGAAGTTTGGAAAAGACATTTCTTTGGGATTTTGATGAACAACTGCAGGCATCTTCTCGAAATAGTCTTTTCTCTGTTTGAATGTTACTTCTCAACAGCAAGGTGCTATGTAAGGAACAATCTTACAATCTTAGGCTGTGAATGTACAATTCTTAGCTTCCTTGACACCTTAACTTTCTCCCAGGAGCAGCATCTACCTAGTTGCAAATACACAGTATCTCTGCCCAGACCCTACAGAAAACAACTTTATTCACTGACAGAAAAGTGAAGAGACCATCTGGTTCATCTGCCTGATGCAAAACAATCACTGATGATCCTGAAATTTCTTCAGCTTTTTTGTTAACAGGGCAATCTAATTTGAAAACACAAATCTAAGCACTATACCTCTCCTATTTGAATTACCACCCTCTGTTTTCCTGGTGTAATCAGAATTTTGGTTGTTTATTAATTCTTGCATTAGTACACAGACATCAAAGATGCTTGATGGGACCGACTATTTACTCCCTTCTTATTCCTATTAGGGACAAATCTATCCAATAGGTTTTTAGGTTTTTGCTGAGTCCACCATCATTTTTAGCTGCCTGTAGACTTTCTTCTCTTTCTTGTTATCATACTTCATTATTGCTAACCCCTTCACTAGAGCAGCAATAGGCAAAGATTTCTTTCATTTCTTTACAAAGTGCAGTTGAGCTTTGATCATCACCTCGGGATACCTCATCGTATGATCAAGAAGGTCAAAATTACCCTTTGAAGCCATGCATCTATCTGTTTCTGAACCTTGACTCTTGCCAGGAAAGGGCATGAGAACATTGCCTGAATCCCCAGCCTGGTTACATATGAAGGTGTCCTCTGACGGTACCAGTGGTATTGGTGTTGACGAAGACCTTGAGGCAGTGTTAGTTTCTTGACTGAGCACAGCAGCTGTTCATTGCCATGTTGGAGTGGGGTCCTGGGAGGGAGCACATCTCGTGGACTGTAGAGTCCAACGGGCAGATCTGTCAGTCTTGTCTTTGCAGGGAGTTTCTGTTCCCTTCCTGGAAACCCTTTCCAGGGGTTGGGAATCTTGTAGTCTTTGGGCTACACAACCTTTCCTTCAACACCCATAGCACAGAGAGTGCATGGGACTCTCAGAAACCTCTTTGGGCTCATTGAACTGCTAAGGAATGGTATCTGGGTGAAAGCTGAGTAAAGGTCCAAAGCAAATTTCAAAATAATGGATAAGATTTTAATTAATGTGTCAGTCCTTGCAGCTCCTCAATGTACTGCCACAGGTGTCTCAACTCAAGACTGACTGACAACCCATGACCTCCTGGAGAAGGGAAAACTGAGCCTTAATCTTCTTCATAATATTATCAGCTTCAAAGTGAGAAGAAAGAAGTTGTGTTCCTGAGCTGGATCAGCATATTTTTTTCCAGAAAGTATGAGATAACTTGGAAAGTATTCTCCCCCATTGTTATTCTCCCCAATATTGACGTTCTAATATATTTTGTGTTCATTTTCTAGAACTTGGGTTAAAACCACGAAGGAGCTGCAAGCAGCGATGACTGTGGCTTTCTTCGGACTGGTATTCAGCAGAGGGCAGCTGGGTGTGGTTCCCTCTAACCTTGCAGAACCACAGGGCGAGTGTGACTTGCTCTGCTGCTCCCTGCCTCTGCTCTGGATGCTGGTGGGAACAGCTGAGCAGAGGCAGCTGAAATACAGTTTTACATCTCTTTCTCATCTACTTAAATCTAGCGTAATTTCAACTTTGATTGCAGTTGGAAGCAGTTATTTCCCCAAATCATACTGTTCCGTCCCAATGATTTTTAAGGCCGAGTCATTGACTTAATTCTTCATGTAGGGCAGCTGGCACAAAGACTCTTATTGATTTCAGTTGTGTCAGGTCAGGATCTTCCTTCAGTCTATCCTGACTCCTTTGAAAAAACACTCCTTAACACAGGCTTAAATATCCTCCTGAAGAGCACGAGATGTGTTTCTGTTTGATCTCTTCCTGGCTGCAGTGCTCTTTCTCAGGTGAGGTTGGGGTAAGCGCAGCTGAGCCTGGCCAGGGCCAAGCTCTGCCTTGCTGGAGGGAAATGGGGGGAGCACATGAGCAATACTGAGCTCAGGTGGGGCTTAGAAAGGAGGAAGCCAAGTTGGTCAGCTGCTGCGGTGAACTCAGAAAGTATTGACCAAGGGGTAGTAGGTGAACTGGCATTATTTAAGGTTTCATAGGTGTACTTTAAAGAAGGAAAGCGGATGGAAGCTTGACTTGTTGCCGTGTGCCCTGCTGTGAGTACTCTGAGAGGCTGGGTGAAGAAAACCAGCCCCTACAACGTGCTCTGAAGCATTTTTACTGGCATCTTCATGTTGTCAACCTGCTAGCGACTTTCTTTGTGCTTCTGAGAGCTGCTGTGTGGGCTTGGCAGATGCAGCCAATGCAACATTTATGCATTATGGTTTATGTTGTCTCATCCATGTTATGGCAAACTGTGTTTGCAGAAGAAAAGTTCTTGAATTTTTTTTCCCCCCCCTAAGTATCACTTTCCTTGTTTATAACTAATTGAAAAAGGGATTTGCACTTGAAGATTTCTATCATTGGTTCTCTGCAGGTGAATCCAAGCTGCATGCTCGCTGAACAACTGCCAAGGTATTTATCTGTTTCTCGTTGGAACTCTAGCTGGGTTTCCTTTTTGATATTCCAGTAGAGCAAATAGCACTTGTAATTCTCTTTCAGTCCAGCAAACTGTATCAGCAGCATACTTTTACAGTTTTGTTTTGCTGGTGCAAACAGTGCCTCGTTCCCTGTGGAGTTGGTGTGGGTCCAGGATAGGATCCCTGTAGTGCTTTTCAAATGCCCCACTGCAAATCTTTGCCTTATGGGCTTGCGATGTCCTGCTGGGTGTCTGTTAGAGTGTACTTTTGCAAACTTCTTTGAAGGCTGTGGCAGGTCACAGAGTACTCCTTCCTATATGCTTGTTCTTAACCCTGTGTCTCGTCTCTGGTCATGAGCTGTTTTTGGAGTTCATCTGGCTGAAAAATAAGCTGCCAAAAGCAGTGGTCACTTTTAAATCCCTGTCTTTAATCTGTTGCCCAGTTCAGCACAGCACACGTCTGAAAAAACAGCCAGAGAGCAGTGTGTGCGGGTGGCTGGGAGCGTGCGAAAAGAGGGGGGGTGGGGGGAGGAGCTGTTTCAAAGCAAGGCTGCCAGCAAAGGAAACTCTCAGAAATTTGTACCTTAGCTGAAGTGGGTTTAGCTCTAAATATATGGAAAGCAAAGTAGGATTTTTTTAGTTCTGCTTCTAAACCTTTGGAGTGTGTAGGCACTTGACACGTAATAGTGAGGGAGCAAGGGGAGAGTCTAAGCTTGCTGGAAGATTGGCAGCTCTCTCTCCTATGGTGCGGGTATTAGCAATGTGCTTGCACTGGTCTAGGTTGGCTAGCCTTCCTCCTGTAGGTCTCTGTGCTGCTTCTCCTCCAAATCAGTCTTGTGATGTGTGTTATTATCTCCTGGGGAGTGGCCTCACAACCTCACCTGATCAAACTTTCTGTGTATTTTAATATTTATTTTTTCGTAATATCTCTCTTCCTTGGTACCATTTCTGTTGAACCCAAAGAAAATGGTACCAATCTGCAGATTTCTGGAAGGAATTAATTATTGCTTTTCTGAGTAGCTCTCTTCTGCCAACATGTAATAATACCATTTCCAGTAGGTGCTGGAAAGCTCTGGTTCCGTGTCGTGAGTTTTTCCCATTGCCCAGCCATTAGTACTTGCCATTATTTGCCTCGGAGCCTGCAATGTTTTGTGGCACACTGAGGGGCCGGTGTTCTGATGTTGCAGCGTAGTGTTTCTTTTAGATATATGAAGATTTTTAGCTGTAAATATGGGTATAGGGCACATTTATGAAAATTTAGTTACTGAATGTCCAATTTCAGGCACAGATGTGTGGATTTTCTGAAGATCTTTTAAGACTTAACCTATGGCTACCCTATTTAACTGTTTCAAATTTTTTACTTGAGTTGCCCCTCTCTTCTGTGGAAGTCATGAACTCATGGTTTTGGCAGAAGGGCTTTCTGTGAAGGAAGGGAGACCCTGTGCTGTTGTTCCCCATGGGGTCACCATCAGGAAGAATTTCATTCCCTGGAGAATTACTGTCTAGATTCAGGAGGTCCGGATGTGTCTCCAGATGCACCAACCTTTTCAACTTCTCCAGTCACAAACTCACTGTGGCAGTCTCTGTCGCCACCCAAATCGTCCAATAATCAGCATTTTCTTTCTCTGGTATTTTCCCAGTGAAAGGCATTTTCTTTAGTGAGTCAGCAAACAGTGCTGGTTATGAGGAATGGAGGCATAAATGTAACAGTCCATGTACGCTGGCACTCAACGACAGACCAGTTGAGCAAAATGACTAAATGGGCAGTTGTTGACCTCAGCACGATCCAATCAAGCTGTCAGATAACGTGTCATCAAGATCACCCAGATAGCTTTTGCCTTGAAAGTAAGTTTACTGAGGATCAGATCCCTCAGCATCACTGTTTCTGAAGTTAACTTGGTGCATTTTTATCACTCCTGCCTGTGAGCAAGGATTTCCATAAATTTGCCTGGAGAGTGTTTTGGTCTTATTTGTTGTGAGACATGTTATCATCTGCTTAGTGAAATCCTACATGGCAACAGTATGACAACAAATGCAGCACTTCTGATGGAAAACTGAAAGGTATTGTTATTGGATCTTTAAACTGAATAAGGCTTTTCTTTTAATGTCTGGGGGACAGCTTGAGTTGGTTGAGCTGGAATACTTGGGTTGTTCTATGTCACAAGTGCTGTGTAATTGCTCTGAACATCTGGAGTTGCTGTTACATCAGAGACCTGGGCAGTGTACAGAGACTAAAATTAGGGCACTGTTCTGTTGTAGCTGTATAAAGGCATTACCATTTATTACTCTTCCAAAGAGGTTTTCAGTGGGAAAGCAGAATTTGGCTCCCTGTTCTGCTTAATTCACGCCTGTAGGTGTCCTGTGGGCTGGAGATACGCATGTCTGTAGCTGCAGCCTGGGAGCTACGCAGCACCCAGCACTGCCTGCAGCTACAGGACCTGCTGTCAGTTCCCAGTGTCACATCAAGTGTGCTTTGTCCCCTGGGGCTGTGAGTGTGAGACGTAACTGTGTCATCGTGTATGTAGTTAAGGCTGAAATTATTTAAATATAGGTTTTAATGAGGAACACCCCCCACCCCCCTTTACTTAAATACCTGAGGTGGTGGGGTTTTTTCTTCAAATATTTAAGGACAGTAGATGATGCCTTTGATTTTCATGAAATTGGATAACTCGGGGGGCCTTCAGAGAGTGGTTAGACATTAGAAATAACTTCTTCCCTATGGTGCAAGCAGTGACAGCTAGCTTTCAACATGATAGTGGTTCCTCAAGAGCTCAGGGTCTTTAAGAGTATTGATGAAGTTTGTCAATAGTGTGAGCATGCCCAAGAAGACCTTAGGATAGAAGAGTTTCATGTTCTTTAGCTCTAATTTACCTTGAATCTAGCCTCAGCTGATGTATGTTCTGTACAATAAATAAGCTAAAATAAGCTAAATGATTATGTATGCAACAAATGTACAAAGACTTATTGCCGTATGTAAACTAGGATGATATTAATACTGTGCTGAGATACAGACTTTGGAATGTAGGTGCCATATCTACAATTGTATACAAGAAAAATAATAACATAAGGTATCTAACATAAGCTATAGCATCCTGCACTTCATCTTATCTTTGAGTCCTCATGCTTGCCAAACATGTTTCAGACAAGACAGTTCTCAATTTTTTTTTTTAGTACAGAAAATTTCCCTTGCTGACTTTCTTAAGTTTTATTCAGTTGATGTGGACATCCAAGATAATGTCCAATAATCCAAGATATAAAAACTATGTTTCATGTAGTGAATACACTTTGGCTAGGACTAGTCCATTGTTCAGCAAAACAGTTGCAGTACCAAATCCTGTATTTACCCATCTTCTTTCTAGTTTTGACTCCCAGAAGTTTTTCTGTAGGGGCACCTATGTCTGCAGCCTTGGACCATACTGATGGAAAACCCTAGAGAAATCAGATAAGTTGATCTATTGTAAGGTTCCAAGGCACAACAAAATATGAGAAGGATTTGTGGCATACAGAGCCATCGTATGTCCTGCTGAATTCAGAGTTCACTGTTGTGAACAGTGCTAATCTAGCTAAGAGATTTAAATTAATTCCAGCTGTGAGATGTAATAAAGCTACGCAGTGTCCCAGGGCTTTATCTCCCCGAGTGGCCTACCTTAGTTGCTTTTGAGAGAGATCACATAAAAGAAAACATTGCCTCCTCCCCTGCAGTGCAATCTGATCCTGAGCCTTTCTACTAGACTGTGTACACTGGAGTCCTGTGGCTTTGAAAGAAAGGAAGAATAAACTAATAAATATCCTTTAATCCCTTTTACCTTTAACATCTTATTTTTGTGTTCAGGTAACAATTATTGAAAATGTTGTTTCCATTCTAGCATTCTTAATAAACATGGATAAGAGAAATAAGATGGAGAATGAGAACGGTATTTGTAAGCAGAACTCTCCCTGGTTCAGTCATACGTAAAGACTGAGCTCTTATTTCCGATAGCTTTTGTCTTATTCTGTAAAGAAGAACTCTTAAATCATTACAGTCCTTGTCATCACAGTAGGAGGGTCTCTGAGCTAGGAATGGCAAAACAAAATGAGGCAAAATAGGCTACATACTATGAAAATGTGCCTGTTGTATGTTTTTAATGAAAAGAGTGGATGGCATTCACTGGTTGAAATGCTTTCACTAGATCTGCATGTTGCCGAGTGTCGAGATGAGAGAATTTTTAATTTCTATTTTGTAACCTGTTCAGTTTCGGGTGTCCTCCCCCAAATTATTTGCAGTAAATACAGGCCAGCTGCACAATATAGCCATAAGCTCTCTAACAAAACAGTACAGAACAAACGCAGGCGTTGTAGTTCTGACCACAAGTGCATGTGAATTCAGAAGAACCTAAGTGTCACGATCAAGCTAGAATTAACATTCCGGTTAACTGCGGGATAAGAAAACCGATCTCAAAATTCATTGCAGCAATACACCCGTACACCTGTGGGTGGCATTATTTGCCTTCTTTTCACTTTACCGTGCAGGGCAAGAAAGCTATTACCAAACTGCAAAAGCAAGTATTGGTGCAAGTGGAAATGAATGATGCATAGAAGTTCAGTTTCTGACAAATTTCTTTCTTCACAAAACGAGGATTTTGCAGAGAAAGACTGGTTATGATTGCTCTCTACTTCAGCTTCTGCCTGGTTATTAAAAGCTGCATGAGCAAGTACAGCAGTCTGGAGTATGCTCATAGAAAGCTATTTGCACATGTAAAAAGCAGTGAAATACCTATATTAATAAAGAATATACCTAGGTGTCTTAAAATCCTTTCTACATCTAAAATAGATCCCAAAGGTCATGTTATTCAAGCTGCATTCCTACAATTGAATATGTCTAAACCACAGAAAGTCATAGACCTCTTGCTCGGTGCTTCTTAATCGCCGGCTCTTCTGGGTGCCCCGTTAGCAGGACCCCTCTCGCCCGCCTTCTGGCTCTGTCTGGTTACTGACAGATTAATCTTTACTCCGCCCTGCTGCTGCTTTACTAGACCAGTATGGACAAAATCTTATCTGTTACGTTGAAGCATTGTTCCTCACCAAGACTTTTTGGTAGATGTTTTTATTTGGCCATTGTCTAAATCTTGCTGATTCCTGCTGCAAAACACTTTTTTTTTTCCACATTCATATACATAATCAAGGCCTGAAATGCAACTTTAGTTTTGTCCCATTCAATTAACGTAGCAACTGTTTTTTTCTTGGTAACTGTGGTCTTCCTTCCTTGTAGCCATTGGGAAGCCTCTGGAAAGGTTGTTTCTTTAGCCTGTCCCCTTGACCCTGTCACCAACTCTCTTTGTATTCCTTCACTGCTTCCCTCTTCCCAGTCACATCAGGAATGAGCCGGCTGTTCTCATTTGCAGGATGGCTCATGGCCTCTTCTCTCCTTTTCTCCTCCCCATTACCCTTTTTACTACTCCTGAGTTACCAGCTCTCACCTGCCCCCTGTTAAAACTCTTCATAGTGCAGGTACTAAACACCGAAAGATGTTCCTTGAAGGTTTTCCTAAGCTCAGCAGGAGCTCTCTATAACCAAATCCACCCCCCAACCTTTTCTCTAGTTCCTCCATAAAAGTTTTTTTTATGGCACTTGGCAATGGGTGGGCAGCTGGCGTGCTGAGAGCTCCCTGTCCCTGGGACCTGTATGGGCATCATTCCCTGTCTGTCTGCGTTATGGTCCCTGTTCTACAACAGGGTTTACTACTTGACTCACTGTGCTACTTTTGTCTTCTCTAGTTATTTGTCACTTCGAATGGGATTCTGGTTCAGATATAAGGCTTTTAGGTGCTGCAGTAATGCAGATAATTAATTGTAGCTATATATGTCTAGTACTGTGTGTAGATGATAGCTTTTATTTTACTGATGTATTCCTTAATACACTGCTGTGGCCAAAGTCTGCTCTTGGATTTGTGTATGTGACCTGTCAATTTCAGTGATAACAGGGGACTGTCAGCAAGAATGTTGCAGTCTTGTTGCTGTTATTTCACTATCAAGGCAATTTATGATACAGTGAGATAATAAGAGTAGATGGGTTTTAGCTCTACTTACAATTACTGTGTTTAAGAGTAACTCAAAAAAGTTGGCACTGCTGACAAAAGGCATGAAAAAAAAGAAATCATATTTGATTGTGAAGGGGGAAAGTGATTTCATCTCTTTCATTGACATTAAACTTAGGAAAAAATAAGTATAGGTTCTCTTGCAGCAATTAAAATACCTTTTTTTTGGCAGAATATTTTTTTTTAAAGCTGATCTTTAGATCCTGAATTGGTATTTAAGAGGGAGAAGGGAGAATTCTGAAAACAGCATTATATGTTCTGCGAGGAGATATCACAAACTTTCACTCTGATAAACCAAAAGAGATAGCAATCTCAGCAAAAATTTTTCAGCTGTGTAATAAATTTCATCTTTTTTTCTTTTTTCGTAAATGCTTAAGGTTGCATTTGGCTTTTTTATTACTCAAATAGGGTGAAGTTAAATCCTCACCAACAGCCCACTGAAATCTATGATTTTTTCCAGTGGCCATAAGGGTACTGGAAAACTCTTACATAAGGATCTGTTCCATTTAGCTTTAGATGCTTAACTGAGGTGCTTGAACTTGGAGTGCACTTAACTTGTGGTCTCCTATAGATAATGAGATGGTTGGTTTCAGCAGGCAACTGATGTCCTGTGTGGGCTAAATTGCTCTCTGGAGATACCTGTCTCTGTTCATGATTAAGTCTCTTCAGTGACTATACTCTTTAGGTCCTTGAAGTCAGGTGGGATGAAGGTGAAACTATAGTGTGAAATATCCAGCCTGATAGTACAGCATACTAATGGGGTTGCCGCTTCTTCACATTTAACCCACTAAGGTTTTAAAACGATGAAAATTCTGCTGATGTGGACACTGCAAAGTAGGCTTGATGTGGGTATGGATGTTGCAGGCTTCCTCACATCTTCTTGTCTACAGGTTTGATTCAACATTTGAAACAAAGCTGTTGGGAAGTCTCTCCACCCACTTGCATGTCTCAGTTCAGACCCTTTCTTCTAATACCACATCCCCAACAATCGGCACAAGCCTTGTGATTATCTTGAGGGGAGAAGAAGATCAGGTGGTCTTAATACATTAACTTCCCTTTTATTGTTTTGGTGACTGAAACCACAGTTTTGAGTTCCTGTGATAACTCTGTAGGCTTTTTGATACTTTACCATTAGTTTTTCCAACCACCCAGCAAAGAGCACTGTCTCACACCAAACAGAAGCATTAGATCTCAACGGCTGGGGAAATTCAGTCTTGACCATCTCATGTTTGTGCTGCCTCCTGAGCCTGAAGTACCTTCAGCTTTGGAGGAGGTAAGCAAAGACTGCATTACAGCTTCCCTGCAGTTGTTTTGACCCCCCCCCCTTTTTTTTTTCTTTCTTCTTTTCCCCCCCCCCGCCCCCCACATTTCAAGGTTGGAAAAAGTTAGCTCTGAATTATAAGTCAAAGTCTTAAGATCCCAGCCTTGGGAAAGAAAGATCCTATAATAAACAAAGCTGTATGAAATGAAGGATTTTAAGTGGCTCAGAGGTCTGTCTTTCCTGCTATAAAACCTTCTTTACTCCTGTGGCTCCTATGTGGACTCTCTACTTCTCTGTTTTTCCTCATTGCTTCAGTGCTTCATATCTTTCCTTAAGTCTCCCCCCCCTCAGGTTTGGGCTCAATTAGTCATTGTCCTTATATTGTCTTCACAGCAATGAATTTTCATTTTGATTTTAGTACTTTGCAAACCTTTGCGTTGGAACAAAATAATGAAGTAACTGCAAAGTGATGATAAATTGAGTTATTTTTCGTCAGAGGCCTGATTCTCATGTCGGTAAACTGACACTGCTTCATGGCAGTGAATTCTGTTATTACTGTCTTCCATTTTTCAAATCTGCAAGCAGCAGTGCTTAAGGGATGCTAGATGAAGTAATTCCACTGGAGAACAGCTCTGTGCTCTGCACGAACTGAGGGCTGTTATAGCCCTGGTTCCAGAGCACGGAAGATTCCTTATCAAGCTGCTAGGAGAAATCTGAAGTCATTTTGTATTATGAAGATACTGCAAGTGCCTTTTCTGGAACCTACATCTAGGGCATGGATGTTCCTAAAATGAAACCGAAACAGCCAGCGGTGCCTGTAGCAAAATACTAATGTGATTTCACATCCTAGATAAACCCGGTGGCAAATCCCTGTAATTTATGTAAATTTTGCTGGCGGGTGTGTGAAGGCCCTGAGACAGGATCCATGAGGCTGTTGAGTCCCTGCGCGTGTCTGGAGAGTGCTTGCTGTAAACGCTCTGCCGTCCATTTTGTGGGTGAGATTTAATGGCTGAGAGTCTGGTGTTAATGACTGAATAATTTCTGCTCCAGTGCTTTATTTCATGTTGTTTTATGACTTTTCAGCTGGATAGCTCCAGTACCAGTGGGGTGCAATATATCAAGCACATCAGGAATCTCCTACATTACTGCTTCAGACCCACTGAAGCCATATATCTCCATGTTTATTGAACTTTCCAGTTGAGACCTCAGAGAAGTGTTAGACCGCTAAGATGCTGCATGATGTAAATATCTCAATAAGCTACAGAAGACACAAGCTTTCAATTGTTATGAAAGAGCAAGGTCCCCTTCCACTACTGAAGGGGCTCACTTCTTGAGCCCACAAAGTGGTGGTTGATCCCCAGAACCACATCATTAATGAAATGCACAGATCATGCTGCCTCTGGCAGTCTAGCACCTTACGATCTCAACTTCAGCAACGGATTATTCTGCTAAATGCAGATTTTTAACTAGTCTTCTTATTAAAGTGACTAAGTTAATGTCTTTGGGACTGCAGCAAAAACACACGGGTTGTGTTTTCTTGTGATTCCACTGGGACTTGTCATGGCATAAGGCACTGAGAGGCATGGGTAAGGTGGAGAGGCTAAAACCACCTAGCTAAGCCTGAGGCAGTCCCTGGGTGATTAAAATAACACTCTCAACTTAAAAAGTTCATTTGCATTAAAACATTTGATTAAACAAACTTAGAACATTCAGCCTCTGTACATAAAACCAGATAAGTAACAGCTATCTTAAGAGAAAATTATTGGAATACATATTTATGTTTTGCATTCTAAGAGGAAATTGAACAAAATTTTAGACCTATATATATAAATAAATTAAAAAAAAAATCAGCAGCACTGCACTCCAGTGATGGGGGCATGGATTTCCCACAAGGTAGCCTGATTTCTGGTCATGGTTTTGTTACAAGTCTTGTTGCATAATTCTGGCCAATTCTTTCTATATTTTCCTCTTTGTCTTCTCTGTGCAAGATCTTCAGGGCAAACTGTAGAGTCAGTTGTGCTTGGCACCGGATGACTCTGTCTCCTGTGGGCACCCCATCAGCTGTTTAAAAATAACAACCCCCAAACAAAACCCCTCAAAAGTACCAGTTAGAAAAGGAAATTAATTATGTACAGGACCATGTCACAAGAAAAGAGGAGGGGGAAAAAAATTTCCCTAAATTTACTGTTGCTCTCAGTGATCGACGAGGGTGAGACTTACCATTGTGATGATGTTAGCCTTAAGCCATAGGCACTGTTTGAGGCTTCAGTACAGAGTTTAAAAGAAAATAGAGATTACAAGTAGTATTGCAATCTGGGAGTAGTTCATTGGTCCAAACTTTCAGAGCCACTGGCTTATGTAACCAAATCTGGCCTCTTACAACAGGTTGAGTGCCAACATAGCGTGATTGGTGCTCGCATAACAAATGCACTGAGTTGTAACTGGTTTGGTTATCACTTTCTCCTTTATCTTCTTTAGTTATTGGTCTTAGTAGTCCCTTGGGCCTTCATGTTCATGTGTATTGAGTTCATGGGAATATGGTTACCCTCTTCACCTTTAGAGGCAGAAAATATAGTACACTGCTGCTACATGTTTGTTGTCACTAGTGTTGCCTTAGACTTTTTACTCATGGTGGCTATTTAATATTTTGTGATGTGACAATCTTATGTGAAATGCATTTGCAGCAATAATACTTTTTGACTTATTTTTGGCATTAAGAGGCTATGTGACAAAATATCACCTGTTATTTCCACTTGGGGCAACTAACAAAGGTATTTTTTTCCCCAATCTTCCACCAAAAGCAAAACCTTCATTTGATGCACGATTTTAAGATTTAATTGTGTGCTAACACTCCCAGAGGAAGGTAGAATGACTTATTTGTAGCAGGACGGGACAAAAAGCAGGACACTTTCCCAAATGACTAGTTTCCTAGCCGTTTCTTTGTCAGGGTGTTTCCTACAAGGGATAATTTCCTTCTTGATCAAGTGACATTCTCAATTGCTGAAGCACGAGCAGTGAATTCTTAGGTATTTACTTTATACCTGGTGAAGATCTGGTACCTGACTGGCAATGAATGTCAAGAACCTATCTGGAACAGATACAACTTTTTTTAGAATAAAGTAGTTTTTTAAAATCCCTTCGGAAAACAGTGAGACTGTAGAGGTTGCATACATAGTTTAAACAGAGGAGAAACAAGTAATCCCATCTGGCAGGAGGCTGAGCACATACTGTTCATCAGAACGTTTTTATCTACTCCAAGAGATTGGAGTAGCACATTCTCAAACATCTCACATCCTAAGGTCAGAAGAAGACAAATGAAATTTTTATTTTTCAGAAAGTTCTGTTGTTTTATGATGTAACCTTTTTTTCTTTTCCTGGTCTGCTGCGCTGTTACCAGGCAGCATTTCAGTGGATGTTCCCGTCACTGTATGTGAACTTGAGTTTTATGTCTTTCTTCCCTACTGCTAACTGTTGAGGCTACAGCACCAGGTGCAATTGATGCACGCATCATATATGTCTTGATGGCTGTAGTTGCACAGATATTCATCTCAGTTTGTGGAGATGTGCAAAATGCTACTGTAGCTGTCTCAAATCCAAAACAAACGTGCAAACTAACAAACAGAACAGTGAACCATAAGAAATATGGCTATTTTCTATCTGGCATGGTAATATAATAGCAAATCTCTGTCCACGTAAATCTAATTTTTGGACCAGCAGAGCCTGAGAATGGCAGGAAGAAAAAAGTGTGTGTGGAAGCAATCTCTGCACGTCCTAACCCAAGGAAAGCTTGAGAATGCCAAATACAAAGAAAAACGTAACTTGTAAAAAATAGTCTGTGCACGTTCAGTGTCCTGACCCCCCACAGGTCTGGAAAATCTGGCAAGGCTACATGCACGGCAGGTACTGATTGAGCTGCCCATTCCTGTCAAAGATTTCTGCTCTCCCAAAATCCCGATGGGTTTGTGAGCGCTCCTGTTATATCAGAACACTTGGATGAGCTTTTCTCAGCTGCTGTTTTCATACATGGTGTAATTAAACATTTATTTGTGAAACGACTGTGCTAAAGAAGAAACAACGGTGTCTTTCATGAGATCTTCATTTGATGTTGACTATCAATCCATCCCATAAAAATATTACTCTTTATATCCAGTGCTGAGACTGTAGCAGGTGCTGCAAATGAAGAGCCCTCCTTGTACAGGAGTGCCCTGAAAGGGGCCAGATTGCTCATGCTGTAGGGCAATCACTCCCAAGTAATCATTGCTGATGTTGGAGTCTACCACAGTATGAAATGTTAAAAATATATGGTCAAGGGGTTGAAATCCAACTTCTTACTGTGTATTTGAAGAGTGAAATGCCATTAAGGGGGGAATTGCTATGAAGAGAAAGGCTATAAACTGACTCATAAATAAGGTTTCTCAAATCTTCTGCAAGCACCCCGCCCAACCTGATTCTAATAAGCACAGTAATATTAAAAATTGCTTGATAGGTATTTAGAAGCCCTCAGCTTTATCTGTACCAAATGAACTATACTAGGATCAATCAAAGTGCTGTGTGGGTGTGGTACCAAGTTAACTTATGAGCTACCCCCAGCATTTGGCAAACTGGTTTTATAGATGTCTCTCAGGTGGGTCCTTTCTCAGACAGGTGGTCTCACTAGGGTCAGTGTGCTGTGAAATCCATAAATCTGTCTTCCATGAGTAATCCCCGGCACCAGTGATCACTAAGGAAAGGGCTGATCTCCCGCCAGAATCATGTTAACAACTGATAGAGCACTGGGCTGCTGTAGAAGTGCAGGGTCAAGGCTGAAATATGTAACTTTGGGACTGCTCCTCTCTCAGTATATTGGTCTTGCATCCTCCAGACTTTGAAGGTTAATGGAGTCTTGCCTTGCCCTCCTGAAGATATGTAATTGAGGCAAATTACTAACACCAGATTTTCTTTACAGGTTGTCATGGTTTAATGCCAGTGAGCAACTGACCACCACGCAGCCACTCGCCCCTTCCCCGCCCCCCCCAGC
>JANZLQ010000064.1:6634095-6649991 GCA_026212715.1 Elanus axillaris
GTGCCCCTCCAGCCTTCTCGCTGGCTGGGCATGAGAAGCTGAAAAATCCTTGACTTAGTCTAAACATGACTTAGCAAAACCTGAAAACATCAGAGTGTTATCAACCTTCTTCTCATACTGAACTCAAAACACAGCACCGTAACAGCTACTAGGAAGATACTTAACCCTATCCCAGCTGAAACCAGGACACAGGTGTAAGAACATAAATCTCCCTAATCTAAAAGTGTTACTTCTATACCAGTCGGGATTATTTGCATGCCTTGCCATATCCAAATACTGGTGTGAGGCTGATACTGTAAGAGTAACACAAAATTAGCTGCATACTACTGCAGTTAAATATATATGATAACCTGGAAACATCTACAGTCTGTATTTCATTCTGTGTTCTTAAAACTCCTTTGATTTTAAATCTGATCACCTCTAGTGTTGACATATCACTCGTGGAGATGTGTACTCAAGTTTGGTGCAGAAGGTCCAGAGCAGGCTATAGGGACGGTACTGATGAATGATTCACATTGTGGTAATGGTACTGCTGAAGCAGCTACTCAGGGATGGAGATGCAAGGCTTAGCACTCTGGAAATGATGGGTGAAATGCCTTTAATCCCAGGAGGAATGAAATTTAGCTTGGAAAGAAAAACATAAAGTTTGCAAAATATTCAGCAGAGCTAGAGCTATGCATGCATTAATAATCAAACACAGCAGAATTTTGTGCAACTTTTCCACTCAAAAGTATTTAAGAAAAGAGGCATTTGGAGTAATTGTGGGCAGCAACCCTCAATACCTGGGGACCTTTACCTAATGAGATGTGAAGGGAGAATGGGAGGTGGGAAGATTTTCAGAGCTGAGTCTCCTGGAAAATGTACTACTCCTCAGTGGGTGGTATTTTGGTCTTGGCCAGATAATTACACAAACTGCACCTACACCAGCTTCTGAGGCTAGAGAGAGGCTGATAATATAAGGAAACAGTGGATGGTACCACTGCTGAGAAAACTACCCATTGCATGATTTATCACACAAAGCAGTTTTTCACAAGTGTGAGTTCATTAGAGATTGATACATAGACAGAAAAGAGAAGACGGTTTCTTTTCTTTTTCTGTTGTTTTTGCCACCTATGTTCCTATGAGAAAGCCTGGGAACTCCAAAACTCTACGTTGTCCAAGACTGACAGGTAACCTTGCACTACTGTGCGTGTTGCAAGGAGCTCAAAGGATTCCTCTTGTGAACTGCTCTTCACATAGATTAATAAGTGGATGTTTTGTTTTTATCTGCCTTTTATGAGTAAGCCAGAAGAAAATAGAAAATCTTTCAAACAGAGAGGGCATCAGAGCTGCTGCATGAGAATTGCTGTTTAGAAAACTGGATTTTAATCATGCTTTGCTTTGTTTTAGTTTTCCAGTATCACCTCATCAGCTATGCCTTGCTTTCCTGTGCAGTCACCACCTAGACAGGGATGATACCTGTAGAGCTTTCCTGAGCAGGATGAGAACATTGCAGTAATGAAGCACATTCAAAGCCACAGTGAAGCGATCTGTAAATTCAGCATGACCCAGCTCCACCTAATTTTCTACTGCATTAACATTGCAGATTAGTATCTGCTTTCAGTGATCGGAGGTTAATACTAAGTAGTAATTTTTTTCTTTTGCTTAGAAATCTTATTCATGTTGCCATTTTTGCTGTATTCCACCATTGGGGGGAGTACGTTCCTGGGCAATAAGATAATGGATAGACTAGAAGAACAAAGAGGTATTTCCTTTCTGTAATATCTTTACCCTTTCAAGCAAAACTAACTTTGAGTTTGACCAAGTTGGTCAGGGCCTTATGGTCTTTGAGTGGACTGTCTCGAGTTTGTCTCAGAAGACCCAAAACTGGATACAGTTTTGTAGATGTGGCCTCACAAGTGCATGTAGAGTGAAAGAATCACTTCCCTTGACCTGCTGACTATGTTCTTGCTGATGTCCAGATTGTAGTTCATTATCATTAGTACGTTCCCCACAGGCATGGTGCTGACTTGCATTCAAACTATTTAACCAATCTGTGTTTCTGAAATATTATCTGATCAGGGATTTGAAACCAAGTATCATTCATTTCTCTTGTTTCAGTGTACCTGTGACATTTCTGCAAGCTTTCTCTTGGGAATATTCTTCTGTGAAGTAGCCCAGGTGGGAACCTGAGCTGGGGACTTAGATGTGTAATTCCACTCTTTGGTAGTGAGCTCCAGTGGGGGAGCTTGCTTGTTCTGCTTCTTTCCTTTCTTCCAGAGTAGCTGAAAAAGCCTACAGTCCTCTCCATTAAAATGCTGGCATCTGAAATGAATGAAAGTTAAGAGAGTCTGTACTCCTAGTGATGTGTTTACAGATATGTTTGATTTTATGTGAAACTCTTTGCACTTCCTCTGAAATTGTTGCTTTGGGAAATGATAACGATAAACCAACCCTTCATCTAAACTGCTTAGTGCCTTTTGTGTAATACAGGGAACTGGGGGCTGCATTGACAGATACTTTTATAGTAAGAATGGAGGATGTTTGCTGTACTGTGTGTTGGTTGGTTGGTTTGTTTTGCTATTAAATTGGGAATACCCCCAACTGTCCATGCTCTTATTGCACTGCAACACGGGTAGCAGCATGACATTCCTGGGCTTAATGTACAGCATCTCTCAGTGTTACATAAGTGTAATCTTGTAAGACTAAATCTCTTAAAATTTCTTTTACCAGTAGCTTGCCATCTCCGGTTTTGTAGTCCTATATTCTTTGGAGAGTGAACTTTATCAGGGAAGTACAATCCACAAAATACTATGTGGTCCTAATTCCCAGAGATACAAGTTACAAGTGGAAAGGCATCATCTCCTTGGATCAGCTCAGTTCATAAGCGAGCAAGGTGAGAAAAAGGCATGTCTCAAACTCCAGGACTGCCTTTATATGTGCAGTGTCTGTTAAATATTACAAATATAGGCAGTACTTCTTCAGAGTGGCTCCAGTTTTGTGAAAACAAGGCAATTTGAGTACAAAGAGATAAAAAGTGAATGTTAGGCCACTTGAAAGGTAACCAGGCAGTATACTCTTTCATCCGAAAAAGAATATATGCATTTTTCCAGCAAACAGAATTCAGTCTCTCCAAGGAGATGTAAAAATTATTCTGCCACCCTACCCTGTCCCCCTCACAAAAAAAAAAAAAAATAATTTTTTTGCACTGACAGCTGTCCTGGCTAGCTTCTATCCAGCTAAATTTCAAATCAAATGAAATTGTAGGGCAACATACAGATGGATCACAGAATGTGGAAGATTAAATTAATATCTGATAGCCTGGTTATCTTTTATGCTGCAGCTACTTCTTGTGCAAAAAAGTTTCCCAGGTCTCTGTATTAGCAAAGGTATGAAGACTAGTTCTGATGCACTTTTGAGGCACCTGGATCTTGGCTTTATTCACAAACAAATGTCTGTTTTGTACACAGTTTGGCCCATCATGTACCCCTTCCTCAGAAAATATATTGCATGTTTAATGTGCCTTTACATTAAAGGAAACAAAGGTAATCATATGTCATTTATTTGAGTTGCCCAAGAAGTACGTAATGCCTGTCTGCGTGATGTGGGAATGTAGCTGTAGTGATAATACTTTGATCTTTCTGAAGAAGAATGGCTTACATGGAGCCAGTGTACTCTTCAGTGTCATCTTTAAATAATAAACCTAGATGGTTTCAGCGAAAGAACAAAATGGAACATATGTCTTATTTCCAGGTGAGAGTGGAATTGATTCTCAAGTGAAGGACTCAACCTGCACATTAAAACCAAGTTACAGCACAGATCAGTAAATTTAGCACACTGTGGCAGTGATAACCATCAAAGCTGCTATGCTCGGAAGTTAAATGACCATCTCATTTCAGTTCTTGTGGCCAGACTGGCAGCACACCAACAGCCATGGGCTGACTGTGCACATTTTCCCTAATTTTTCTAGCATGGAACTGAGTATCATCATGTCAGTGCTTTATAAATGATCCTGTTTACGCTGTGTTAGGGCCTGTAAAGGTGATCTCAGTGCAGTTTAGTAAATAATTTTAGCTTCTCCTAGAGACAGTAAAACACTGAAGAACTTTCCCTCTTCAGAAAGTGAACACAAACCACTTTTCAACTTGTTTAATGTTTTCAAGAAAGGCTTAAAGGTTGCCATGTCCTTTTGCTGGTACTAGATTTTCATCTTAAGGAAATAACATTATTTAATCTTTTATCTGTTTTCAAGGATTGTTCCCTGTAAATGGTGAGTAATAGTAAATCTCACTTCATCCTTCTACCCTAAAATGAGGACAGCAGAAAAAACTTTCAAATACTTGGCTATGAAGAATTTTAGATATCTGAGCAGGTAGTACATTTGTTGGCTGAGCTCTA
The DNA here is from genome assembly GCA_026212715.1 of Elanus axillaris. Lineage (NCBI taxonomy): Eukaryota > Metazoa > Chordata > Aves > Accipitriformes > Accipitridae > Elanus > Elanus axillaris. Next base: position 6,638,473 of record JANZLQ010000064.1, read on the forward strand.
TCTGTTATCTAAGGAATAAGCGGTATCACTCCAATCACTAGATACTTTCCTCTGAGACCTCAGTGTTTACAGATGATGCATTCTCACCTAAGTAAGATGTAGGGCCTGTAGGAGTAGGGCAGGTGGGCGTATCATGCAACAGAGATTTATTGAGCTGGAGGTTAGGAAAGTAGGGGTAAAGATACTGCAATAAATAGTCGATTGTGTTAGTGGAAGGATGAAGGAGAGATGTGCAATAAGAACTGAATGCTGGTATTAGGAATTTGGAATCCCATCCCTGGCTTAGTCCTTCTCCCCTTGCTTGGGTATTGGATTTAGCTAACGCATACAGCTTAAAATTGTGTCAGACAGGTACTGTGGACAATCATTGAGGAAGGAGAATAATTTAGATTTTAGAATAACTGATGATTTCTTTTGCTTTTCTGTATAATCTGGAAAAAAAAAATTGTTCCTGACATCTTACCTCTACTAATCTGAGGAATATAAACACCTTGAACTCGGTCTGCATAGTCTACATTATTACAATATTACGCCTGCTGCCTGCTGCCATTGGAGTTGGGATGGGCTGGCTGTACAATCATTTGTCATGCTTTTCACTCAATCTTCTGGATGTATAATAATTTGAGGTTTTCTAACACAATCAAATCATTCAATCTAAAGGGAGCAGCTCTCTGTTCCCTACAGAAACTAAAAAATTCTGATTCTAACAGAATTGCCTGTGGCAGTTGTTTTCAGAAGCAATGGAGAAAGTCATAAAGCTGATTGTTTCTTTTGAAGAATTCTTATAATAAATAAAAAGAACATGCCATTTTATCAAGCCAGGTTCTTCCAAATCCCACTGGGAGCAGTTGCACAGACAAAACCCTCAACCAAACAAAAAACAACTCCTATAAAAATGAATGAGATTTAATCCCTACTTTGTTATTTTTTACACCTAGCCTTTCTGAAGCATTAGAATTCTGTCTCACTTTCTGTAATAGGATCTGACAGGACTGTAGCATCCCCATTTTTAACCTGAATGAAAAGGATTTATCTGGATAAAAATCTAAAAATGTGATTTGTATTTGTATTTCATATTTCATTTACTCAAAGCATTTACAACATTAGGAGTTTAGTATCATTTATCCATCTATAAAAGCCGATGGAATTGCTATGAGGCATTTGGTATGTCTATTAATGGATTTAATTTGATGGTATACCTCTGGGTAGAAATTCAAATTATGAAATCTTAAATTCAGATGATCATGCAAAGCCATAGTGTTGCCAGCCACAATCTGATGAGCAATAATTACAGATCTTTGAATTTTTTCAAAGAAGTCAAAAGCTGTTACATTTGTCTGGAAGCCAGAAAAGTGATGGGAGCTCAGCTCTTAAAGATGTCTAGACATTTTTTTTAATATCAGCTCAAGCCTCTGCATTCTTAACATAATCATGCCAGTGAAAGCTTGTGCTCAACTTTTTTCTTTTGTTTTTTTTTTAATTTGGAATTGAAAAGTCAACATTATTCACATTTATCTTCAGAAGAAAAACATATGGCAAAGATTGCCCAGACCTGCCTGCTGAAAATGATGGCAACAGACTGTGTGGGGAAAAGAAAGTTGATTTCTGGGTGTTAGTTTACTGCAGATCTTCAGGTGCTTTGAGCAGGTTTGGAGGAAGAGTGCTGTTCCAAACCTTGTAGAGGGCTCAGGCTTACTGCACTCTGCCTACCACACATTTAATTGGGCTATATACTTCAGTAGGTGATAATCTCTTTAGCAAGGAATCCAACTGATGGATACTCACAAATTAAGCACTCTATATAACATAGGTGTCATAATATGCAGAAGTTTATTAGATGTTTTTTTCTGACTTGCAATAATGGGGAGGGAGTAGAGAAAAAACCACTTTCAAATTACTGAATAAAATGTACAGCACAGATAATGAAGTTCTGAGAACCTTTCACTGTATCACTTTTTTTTTTTTTTTTTTAAAACAAGTAAAGTAAGCTATTTGGAATAACTATTTTCTGCTCCAAGCTTAGGAGTTATGTAGTTTGCCTGTTACAATGCAGTAAGTAAATGCACCAGTCAATATGTAAATGCTGCAGTAAGAAGCTGTTTTTTATTCTCAATCCCATGCATGCGGAGTTGTGCAAATCAAATCCAGACTTCAGTTTCACAAGATAACGTCACATGTGAGTGACCTTGAAAGTAGAACTGGCATAGGTGTCTATGTGCTGTGGCATCTATCATGACGATCCAGATTACCATGAAATCGCAGCAAAGGCCCACATAAAATGGGTTAAGAGTATTTTAAATTAAGCCTAAAATCTTCTAATTGAAGGGAACCACCATTAACTTCAGCTGGAAGGCTGTACGAGGATTGGCGTTGAGATGTTTGAGTTTCCTAATGTTCTTGCGCTTTGCTTCTGCTGTTGAGAAGCTGACTTTGTCTCGGCAATGCTGCCATTTGCACCGACGTGGTGAGGATGGTGGCCTGGGACAGGGTGACTGTGTGAAGATGGGAAATTTGTCTACGTTAAGAGAAAGGAAAGCACTGAGGAGGTGTTGTAGGGAAGGACAATGCCAATAACTTTTCTGGGTTGCTGGTGGGTCCTGTAAGCAGAACCCCACTATGTGCATAGTCAATGCTGGAAGTGCAACAGCAGTCATAGGAGCAAGCAGGCTGGCACTTAAATCAGTATTTTGCTTTTAATACTTGATGATTTATGAGGCTAGTGATAGCTTGTCACAAACCTTGTAGGGCAATATAGTTGAAAATGGAGAATATGTGTATGTATTTGCTGTTTTATGGCTTCCTTTTCCATATGATGCCAGTGCGTGAGCACAGCAGGTAGTGGGCTGCCTCTTCCTCACTTACTCCTGGCTGCAGGGCATTCGGAGGCAGTGGCACAGTTTCCAGAACGGGAAAGGAAGAAGACTCTCTTCTACAGTTTCAGCTTTCAAAAAGTACTTGTTCAGAAACAGGACTATAGATATTTGCCAAAAAAGAAGTTAATTTTTCCAAAGCTTCCCGCAATGTGGAAAGCAGAGCCAGGAAAGCTGGCTAAGTGTCAGCAAATCGTGCACAGCATTTGGTTGGATACAGCACAGAGATGCTGAGGTGATGACTGCTTTGCAGATTGTCTGCACTAATATGTTTTGGAAGAGTTCTGTGCAATACAAAGTGAATTTGAACCTCAAATAAGCCAAAGTTTACAGAATTGTCTGCAACTCTGCAAATGAGCAGTGCTAAAACTCAACAAATGGGGAATATGTTTATAGAAGTGTATAAACTGTGGAAAAACCCAGAGCAGCAATTTTTATTTATTTGCACTTTATATAATTGACCCCTCTGTACCTGGATTTTCTGTTCCTTACACATCCTCTGCTCCCAGATAAACATTGCCATCCAGGTGAACCAGTGGCTTAGCTATGGAGTAATTTTCGTGAGTACTGTGTGACTTCAACTGCTCCATATATTGTTGTTATAAAACTTTAAATGGTAAATCACTGCAGTGATAAAGACTCTACAAAAAGCCATATAATAAGCACAGCTTTCAATTATTTACCATACTACTAAAAAATCTTTTAAAATGTCGCTGGAACCAGCTGTAAAATTTGTGGTACTAATTTAATGATGTGATAAAATCTGTAATATATATTTTGGGTTGTAGAGGAAGTATTGAATATGGTCAGACTAGGTGCAGGTATGTCTTGTATATCTTGTGTATCTTGTTCTCAATTGTGAAAATCAGGACTTCAGAACAGTGTTAACATTTATACTTTTTTTTATGTGGCAAAGGCAATATAGCAGATACTGCATCACTGTAAATATGAGTTATGCTTTCACTGCAAAAGAAACCTGCTGCATCGGAAGTAGAACAATATAATCTTGAAAGTTATCACTAGCTCCTGGGCTTGATTATCCCTACTCACATTAGAGAAAGGTGGTGGCTGTGGGGGTGAGGCAAACCTTTTGTCCAATGACTTGTAATGACATTGGGCTTTCATTCAATGAGTCAGAACTGAATAAGCATGCCACAGTGACTACAGATTGTCTCCTGCTGTCTTCCAGACCCCATTATGACTTTCTCAGAAAGGTTGGCACTAGGTTGCATCTCCTGAAAAGACAGCTAGTGATTCCAGGATCTCTTTCTACCAGTGAGCCCTTAGCTAGAACCTGGGCATCATGGTCTCCTGCCTTTCACTTGGGTGCCCACGGAGGCCTGTGGGTTTGAGGGAGCTACAAAGTACACAGAGCTCAGAGACATCTTGTGCTGCTTCAGTCATGTACAAGAATGGGGATGACTGAGCAGTTCACACACCAGCTCTGGCCACAGACCTGGACTGTGGTGGTTTCCCAGCAACTGGGGTTTGTTAGAACTGATTTGCAGCATGACCGTAGTGCAAAGGAGTCTCAGAGTTTCCTCCCTGAACACAGAATTTCGTAATTATTTCATAATCATATAAAAATCTGTTATGAAGTGTGTTTAGTAGCGTTCAAAGATTTATGTCCTGAACATTTCACAGGACAATGGAGTAAAGATCTATCTTTTGGTTTAGAAATGAGTATATGGCAAGATGATACAGGATTTCTTCATTCGCATACAGTTGGTCTGCAACTGGGATGATATCTTGTAATATACAGTCACCATACAACTCTGAAAATAACTCACGCTAGCTGTGGTTGTGCCTCAAGATGCCATGTAACTTAAAGGATAATTAGGGGTAAAATTCCAGTGGAAGATAAATGTTGCAATAATGTCACCTTGTACTTGTAGAGCAGCTTTCATCTTAGAGGCTTCCAGCTTGCTTAGAGAACTGTGCTTAAAATTAATTTGACCATTGTTCTGCTGGGAACAGGCAGTCATGTTCGCAGTTGCAAAACTGTATCTTTCTGTAAATGGAAGATTTCATTGTACTGCTAAAGGGACTAATCTCCATTTTCTCATGTAAATATTTTGTTTAATGAATTATGATACATATTTAAAGCAGATGTAACTATCAACCTTCGTAATAAAATATATACATGCTTGCTGTCACAATGATACTTATTTCCTGCTACCTATTAAAAAAAAACAAAACAAAACCCCAAAAGTAATTAATGAGTGACAGCATAGTCCATTGACTTCTGGTGAATCTTGTGCTCTAGGTCAGCTGGAAAGGGATTTTGTTTAGCTAATTTTCTCTAAGCTAGATTCCTTTTGTAACTGAGGAAGAAGTAGGCAGTTCTAGGGTGCTAATAATTTCCTTAGGTAGGCATTTGACACAGATCACATCATGTTGGCAATGTGCCAGTTTCATTTAATTTACCATAAAGAGAGTTAGTAGACAATTGGGTGAGAAAGTCAAAAGTGGATCCCACTAGTATAATCCTGCTAGATACTTCAATATATCAATATACGTGGCTATATATTTTGAAGATGAGTAGGCTACTACTGGGAGTACAAATTCTATGGACACTTCAAATAGAGTGAACTTTACTCATGTGAGAGTAAAGAGTTCTGCAAGAGTGAATATACTTCCTTACCACCTTATTTGTTTGTCTTTTGTACTAAGGAGCTTCTTGGCATGGTTTGATTGGTTCCAACCCATGTGTCATGTGGCTGAGGATAGAAGGCAGAAGCATTTCACAGTACAGACCTGTAATTCATTCTTTGAGAATAGGAACAGATGCTCAAGAGCTATAGCCCACTTGTGGTTTTGGTAACAGGCAGCCCCTCTTATTTTCACATGATGACAGTGACTGTGACTTGATCTATGACTGTACAGGTCCTGGGTAGATATTTGTTTACACTTAGCTGTATTTCTTATACCACGTTCATTCTTATAAGTCTAGGTCAGCCTTTTGGGACCCACAAAAGTATAATTTTCAACTCATCCAGTTCCTATATAGAATATGAGAGAACCTACTAGTTGCACTTATCCATGCCACTGTATCTCATGAATGGCAGAAAAGATACCAGCAAATCAGATGGATCTGGAGTTTTAGCTGGGCTCTGAACAGTGCACACAGGATGAGAGCTAGAGGTAGGATTTTATTCATGACTCTATTTGACATATAGAACTGGCTGTCCTCCACAGCTACTGCTCCTCACATCATGCCTGTTTCTTGGAAATGTTCCTGTTCAGACTTGTTCTCAGTGACTGAGGAGATGGACTGCAAAGTAGATTTTTATTTCAAACATTTGAAGCATTTATCCCCGGTCACATTACAGAGCAGACAACAAGGGTAATGGAATTTCAAAGTGTGATGCCAATAAAAAAGGCAGCAGGGCAGCAGATGAAAGCAAAGCTTTAGGTTGTATATGGGTCTTTGGGTGGTTGTTTCCCAACAGCTGGCAGTAAGGGAGTCTTCTCTGGCTCTTGGCAGTCAGCCATTTCATTAGTGCTATTTAAACGTCTACTAAGTGCTCTACACTTACCTGTGCAAGATACTGCTTTGAAGGTCCTGCTTCCTTCATGATGAATTCTACAATTAATTTACTGATACAGTTGATGTGTACTATGAGATATAGACTGTGCAAATATATCTTTGTGCATGTCAGCCTGTCTCAACATCCTTCGTGCAAAACATATTACTGCATGGATTACAGTTCACATCATCAAGAACTGGTGTGTGAGGCTGTATACGTAGAAATAAGTGTCAACCATAGCTTTCCATTCTCCTTCTTCAGCTCTTTGACAATATTACTTGCCAAGAGTTAGAGAATCAGTTTTATTATTCAATAAACTCCAATTTAAACCAGGCCTTTGCTCTACTACTATACATTTCTGTAAGCTAGAAAAAACTTCCACTGGAGATGGAATGAGATTCTAGGAAATCAACTGCCAAACAGGAGACAAAGGCTGTCCCTGAGTGGCATCATGAAAATTTGAAGAGGTTTACAGGTCAGAAACACTGTGGTGCAACTGTCATTTTTAATAAACCTCCTTCTTCATTGTCACAAGCAAGAATGGATTTGCTTTTGGCCATAAGCAAGTTCTGGTTTAGGAACTGATATTCTTAATTTATTCATCATGAAGTATGCAAGATACACACCATATGAGATGAAATGGCTAAAATAAATCCTCTCCCCCTGCCCCAATAGAAATGTGATACCATATTGCAGGAAGAATATGTACACACATTCCAGAAATGATAGATACATAGCCTTAGAGTACAGATGGCTTATATGTTGTTAAAAAAAGTGCTCAATTAACTAAGTTTCCCACTTAAATAAATGCTAGAGAGGGCAACACCAATATTATATCCACTTCTCTCTCTTTCATTTCTTTATTACCTAAAAACAGTGTTTTAAATAGTGTAGCTATTACAGATAACAAAGCCTGAATTTTATAAGAATGCAGCAAGTACTTTGTTATACAGCAGGGAACTACAGCAAATCAGTCATGCAAAAAAGGCTTCTGAAGGTGAAAATACAATGGAGTTGGTTTCACTATTCATCTTTAACCTTGGCAGGAGTTGTTGGCTTTGGAATCTTTTGAAGCACTGTGGGACAGTCCTCGTTAATTCTAGCCCCTAAATTTTCAGAATACTGGGGAAGTAGAATGAAAAAGGAAAATGAACACAGAAGAACTCTAAAAGGGATTATAAATAGATCATAAGCCAATTCCATCTTCAGAAGAGCACCTCTAATAATGTGTCTAAACTGGAAGCTGAATAGGTTGATTAATGACTAGAATCATTTCTTACTAAATCTGTGTCTAGATGAGCATTTATTTTAAACAATCTGGGCTTAATTCTTACTTACATAAAGTGAATTTAGGACACTTTTGTCCTACTGCAGGTCATTTACATCCAAATATAAAATGGCTGCATTTCTGGTGTACACTCTATATCAAAATGTAATTGCATGTGTGCCAAAAGCTGAACCGTGATTTGAAGGATACTAGTAGAAAAAGTGGAGTTAGGAGAATTTTTTCCTCTTTTCAGAAGTGGTTGGGAATGATATCTATTTGTGTGCTTTGCCTGTCTCTGTTCATACCTTGATTTGAGCTCTATTTAGATGATATTGTGGTTCAGTATTTAGGCTGGAATGTAAGTAGAACTAACTTTGTACTTGGTGGCCTGGCATGTATAATATAGAAGAATTCTTCCATCAGAAATGGTATAAATCACGTGAGGACCATCTTTCCTCACAAGATTATTCCCATTTGGGCCTGGAATCTCTCCAGCTCTTAACTTCTCAGTGCTGATTTTAGTGAAGAGAACAAGAGGAAACAAGTGAGGAGGACAAATGTATGGCTGTATTACAGGACAAAGGAGTACTTGCAACACTTGACTGTATTCAGGAGGGAGAAAGGTTAATATTCCCTTAGTGCTTTCTGTGTAGACTCACAGTACCTGAAGTAAGCTTTTTTTGAGCAGATCAAAGATAAAGGATGATACTGAAGTTCAAATACAATTTCTTACTGTGAAAAGTTTTAAATATACAGTTCTAATTTTGACCTGGCTACGTGTGGAATATGGTTGTTCCTGTCTATGTGCTCTATTATTTCCAAGCAAATACAAATAATTCCAGTAAATATAACTACCTCCTCTGCTGTAAATCATGCAGAACTGCACATGCCAGCCTGTCCAATGTGGCCAGAAGCTACAGGCTTTCATTTATTCTTAACACCATTATATACTACTGACTTTCACTCTTCAAATTCTCTTGAAGGTCAAAGACATGAAATCTGAGCACATGTGAAAACCGAGATGCTGTTGGTAGTAATGTTAAACATATTCTGAAGTAGGACATGTACTATCTATTTTTAGCTGTAATCTTGGCTGAATGGCAGAGTTAATGCACTGGTTAGAATTTGAATAATACATGAGACTTGTACTATGAGAACAATAATTTAGCTATAATCTGATGCATGAAGTAATGAGTGGTAATTTTCTCTTGAGATGCAGTAAATCACTATGTACCTTAGTAAACAAGTGTAAATGGTTTGGCAAGCACATGGTAGTCATAATGGACTGATTTAACCTCTTGTTGAAATCACAAGAGTGATGGCAAAGCTACACTTCTCCGCGTGTCTTGCAGAAGATTTGCAGCTGGAAAGAAGAATGGAGCATCCATCAGTAAATAAAATGTGTTTATTTCAGAAAAGGAATTGAGAATATTTATTTCTGTACTTTATGGAAAAATAGTTCTCTAGAGATAAAAAAAATACTGTGTTTGAAACAGATTTAGGTTTTACTAAAAATTGCTTGGTTGCCTAGATTTTGTTTATTTTCCCTGGCTATTAACCTTTCCTTCAGTGAAAGTAATGCCTTGGCTGTATGAATTTCTGATAGGTTGTCCTGACAAAAGAAAACTTAAAGCAAAATGTAATTTTACAATGGAATACCTGCAAGATAGGCATTGAAAGGAGAACAGTAACAAACAACCCCTCTTTAACTGGCTAAACTCTAGTCTTGGGGAAAGAGGGTGGGTTCACCCCAAATCCACAATCTGCTCATTTTCTGCAGTGATGGCATCTGTGGAATGTGACTGAGGTCTGTGTACCTCAAGTGTCATCTGATCTTCCAATAGCCTAACACTTCTTATATTTAGTGAAGGAATTAACAGACAGAGTTTTGGGGGTGATGTATGATATATCCATATAGAATCATAGACAGTAATACACAAATCTTACAGCTCACATCTACATAATAATTGCTTCATACGCCCCTGACAAACTTCTCTGTAAACCAGAATTTCAAAGAAATTCAGCATGTGTGATGGGTTTACTTTAATGTGTAATCTGAACCCTCTTGAAATGCTAATCTCAAATTCTCCATTACTGTCAAATTCCAGAAACATTTAGGGGTTTTGCTTTCTGTTTTCCATGCTTCAGGCACCAATGTGCAAGGCACTAGTGGAAGGCTCAGCCAGCCCTGAATTGTCACAAAGAGACTGAGAAAGGAGAGCCTAAATGTTTGCAGAAAAATAAATCCTTAGATTTAGGTCAGTACATGCAGTTGTTGCTAAAATCCTCCTGAGGTGTAAGCATTGAGCTCAGCTTTTTTCATGGCTCATTTAATGTTGCAATGATTGAGTAAAGGTGAAGTGAGAACATCCTTTGCTGGGAGTGGAGAAAACAAGATACCACTCCACTCGTCTTAACTTTTGGGTAAGAGAGTCTAGATTTCTCCCTAATCATAAAAAATAAGTAGAACTGTAGTGTTCAGTTCAGCCAGGTCTATTGTTTCTGTCGCTATACCACTGGCTGATTTTACACTTGCCACTGCTTTTTTATGGCAGATTATCAAATATTTTTACTTTATTATATGCACATTGTTGCTCTCAAACCTGTTATAAGATGATATAAATGTGACTGTTAAATCTGAGCTTGACTGAAATACAACTTCAAAATCTTTTGATCAAATTAAATAAATAGAAAAATTTTGTTCAAGTAACAAGACATTTTTATTTGATACTAGAAAAAAGAATCTGCTTTGGTTTTGCTCTTTAATGGAAGAGTATAAGAGAGGGGAAGTTCTAAATTTTCAGTAGAAAACAGTAACAGTGGAACCTAGAAGCTAATTGCTTTCAGCATCCTTCTGGTAGACAGTCTTTTGTCAATAGCAAAGAGATAGTCTGATATGTGATAAAGAATAGCCAATATTGAATTTGATTAATTGGACTGGTTAATGTTCCAGAACCTGTGGTCTGTAATGTACAAGAAACTATAATTGTGGCTCTCCTTGCTTGTGTTATCTTATTTTCCTTATTGTTGGAATTTCTATGATGGTTTGCTATGGCAGTGCCATAAGGGCACTAGGAAGAATTGCAGATCACAGAAAGCAAGTATGAAGTTCAAGCAATGAAGGATGGTTGGCTTGGTTTTATTCATCATCTGAATAAACTTAGATTGAAATTTGGTAGACGGGTTTATTTGAAGATCTAGTTCTCTTCCCTTGTAGCAGTACAAGTGCAAACCAAAGTCTAAGCTGATATAAAGAAAGATGGTTCCATTGAAGTCAACAGAACAGTCCTACCTGAGAAGTTATCTCTGCTGATGTGTGTGCGTATATATACATATATATATATATGAGTGCACTCAGTCATGGTTTTCTGAGATGCTCCTGAGGTTGTATTTGGAGCCCACTTTGGTGACCTTGAGAGTTTCAGTGATGATGCTAATTTCATCTCATGAAGTCCGTGCCCACCTCCAAGTTAGGGATGGAGTCCCCCAGTGCCATCCAGGATTCTGAGAACCCCCATGGGCTTAGCAATTCCATTTAAGTGTGGGCTTGGGTCCATACATCTATCAGGACCGGAGCCAAATTACTTAACTATCAGTTAAGAGAAGTATGAATCTTAGGGGTTTGAGTAGTGTCGTTAGTACAGTAGAGGCAAGTCTGACCTTGGCTAGAGACCTGGGCACTGCTGTACTAGGGGATGCATTACTCCATATTTATTCTAACAGTAGGCTTTTAGTATCTAATAGAATAGCACTTCCACAAGTAAGTGAATTATTTTAGACCCCTCCTGCTGAGCTCTTCTCCTCAAAATATAACAAAAATTATATCTTCCTCTTTTTCCTTTTTCTCACCCC
>JANZLQ010000064.1:6650018-6665162 GCA_026212715.1 Elanus axillaris
GGTGGAGAAAAAAAGCATTTTAAAATGAAACGCCCTCATGTTTTCACCAAAATCAAAATTAAGGGAAAAAACTTGAGTGAAAGATTTTTGCTCAGTTCAAAGTGGGATGGAAAGGGCCAAGGGCTGCCTGGAGCAGGAGTAGAGTAGATTTTCTGCATGTGAAAAGGTGAAGCCAAAGTTGGTACTTTCTGCTCTCCAGAGCTATGATGACAGGAACCTCATATGAGACTTCATTTGATAAGGGTGACTAGTTCCAAAGCCTTGGCCCCTCTATGAATTCATTAAGTGATACTTTTACAGTTTGAAAAGTTTGGGCAAGTTACTACTAATCAATAAATTAATTTGTTATGAATTATTCAGTTAGCTCTAGTGATGAGGATTGTGTTCCCCATGTGCTGGAAGGAGCCCTGAGGGGGGGAAGCCCACAAAAGCTAGAAAACAGGAAGGGCCATTTGCTGCCTGGAATGAGCTATGTCCTTGGCAAAGCAAGCATCTGTCCAAACCTTAAACTGGGAATGAGACATGAAAACAAAATAAGGTTCACTGATTTGGTCTGCATCCAGTGGAATTTGTAAAGCCCTAGTTATCTTGGGTTTTATTCATTTGAAGTTGCCTTTGTCTTCTTTTTTTATTTTTTTTTAAATGCCCAAGCTCAAGAGCTGTTCCTCTGACCCCCCAGAATACAGTTTCTTATCTTTGACAACAACACCATGTTCAGCTCAGAAACTGAGCAAAACAAAACAAGTCTACCAGCTTTAAAATAAGTGTATGAAAACAACAAAATTTCCTTATTCTGTAAGATCTCTTCAGTTTTTACTTGTAGTTTTAAATCTTTTCTTTATTAAAGAGTTTTCTTTCACATAGTGACACAACCAAACTGCAGTCAAGGAACTATCAGAGGAAAAAAACTGCAGATAAGGAAACATCAGAGCTGTGTAACAAGAGGAGTTGCTTCTACTGCAATGTTTTGCCTAACTTAAAAAATCAAGGTAGTGCTAAGTCAGAACAGGCATCTTGGGAAAATGCAGCTGTGGTTGTCCCAGAACAGCTGAATGGAGCTGCCTTTTTGCCAGATTTGGCAGTAGCTGCAAGAGGAAAACCTGCTGCCAAAGCACCTTGGAGCTGACGAGTAAAGCCCTGCTCCCAGCTGAGTGGCAGTTCAGTCCTGGCGGGTGCAGAGGGACAGTGAGAGCAGGGCAAGCTCTAAATCTGCACAGGGTAATGTGAAGCTCAAGGGCACAAAAGGAAAAGCTGTAAAGGAACAGACAGGCAACAAATCCAGGAGGAGGGAGATCGTGAAGTAGAGAGAAGAAAGCATTTAGAAACCAAGGAAAGTGTGTCAAGTAATAAAGAAATCCTAGAAACAGATCAGAGAAAGGAGAATAATGAAGCCAGAAGGCTTCTAGACTTACTTGTTCAATGTACAGAGCAGCACAGATCCCACGCTGAGCTGTTCAGTGGAAGCGTAATACGAAAGAACAGAAACTAACCAAAGGAAACTGTTTATAGCCTAACTTTATGATAAATAATATAGAGAACATCTGTAAGTATAGCTCAGTGTGGGTTAAGGCACGATGCTTCTTTATGCAGCTCCATAACAAACTTTAAACAGCTCTACTATGTGCCAGAAAAACAGCTTTTAAAATAAGCTCTACTGTGTGTCAGATTCCCACTCCTGGACAGATTTGGTCCAGGAGTAGATCAGTGCTGTGAAGTCCGTACCTGTATTACCAGGGTAGAATGATACCTGGACAAGAGTTTTGCAGTGTTGGTGTAACCACATCTACACCTATACTACATTGATTCTGTTCATTTTTGCTACAAAACAGCAATGATGTAGATTAGACCATTTTTATCACTCCACAGCAATAAAGTTTTGTTTGACCATGCAAAGGTACTTAAGTGTAATTTATCCCTAGTGCAACTATATGTATTCACTGGAGTTACACAGAGGAGAAGCTGGTGTGCAGTATTTATAGTGGAAGCAATTAGCACAGTGTTTATAGCAGACTTCACTGTGGCTCATTTTTAATTATTTTACAATTTATGTGCCAGTTTAATTATATAGCAGAGATTAAGCTGTATAAAAGTGACATTGTTATGATACAGTCACTTGAGATTCTGGCTTTTACAGCTTATGGGACCAAACATCATCTTCGGAGAGCTCCTGTTGTCATTAGAGCTGAGAATGTTTAGCATCTTCTAGGAGCATGTCTGCTTTTTATAGGATTTGCCCAGTACTGGTTGTCATTGAAAACAACATGATGATGACATAGTGATAAAACCTGATGTAACATGTTCTTCAAATCTATCTGTCTAGTTCTATATAAGTTTTAAGCAAACAAGTTGATGTGTTGTTTCCCCTTCCCCCCTCCAATTGCACTATCTGCATACTGCAACCTAAGCACAACCTTTTAGGATTCTCCAATAACCCAGCCCCACCTACTGCATCCAGCTGCTCTGTGCACCAGTTAAGAACATCTGCATGGAGGTCAAGAGCTGAGAGAGATTAAAGAACAAATCCATTAAGCTAAGAAAAAAGCTATTTTTCTAGTAGAACAGTTTCACTGGAAAAGATACCTTAGCTTTATTATATCTATGTAATTGGTTCCTAGAGAGAGTAAAGAAGAACTGAAGAAATTATTGTCCTTATCTTTCTGATGTACAGTTCACTGTAGGACCATCTCAGTGATCAGTATGTCTTTCTTATGAGAAGGACTTTGAATGTGTAAGATACAGTTAATAGGTAATATGCTAAATTTAATTAGTGTCCTACTTAAGTGAGGACTATTACTGAGCAGATGTAGAAAAGCTGAGGTTGTATCACCATTTTCCTACACTGGCACAGGGAAAGATTTCCTCTGGGACTGAGTAAATTAGCAATGTGCTATCAAAGCTTATGGAGCTGAGCCAATCTACTGCAGCTGATCTTTCTGTGGACCATTCTCTCTGAAATTCTGAACTAAACAATGGTGTTACTGGTAATTTCTCCTTGTCCTATCCAAAGCAAGAATGCGTCTACTGGTTTGTGTTTTAAGACCTGTTTCTATCTGCCTTGATGCTGAGTCTCCAGCCCTGTTGGAATGGATATCAGCACAGTGTTCTTGACCCCAGACCCCTACTGAAGGGGCCTGTTGGGACCTATTGCAGCTTATCCTGGGGTGGGAGCAGTGGCCTGGACCAAGCAGCATGACCCTTGCATGGGCACACCAGCGCAGCCAGTATGGCTATATCTGTGTAGTGCTGCTTGTTCCTGGAGCGTATCCTGAGGCAGGTGATCCTCTTAGTGGGAGTTAGATGGAGCTGGCTGGACAGTCAGATGCACAGTGAGTCATGGCCAGGAGAGATTTCTTTCTCGCTTGGGAAGAGATCCACGAGTGCTGAAGGGAAGTGCCTACATACAGCTGACGGCTTATCTGGTGCTGCATATCAGGGACACAGGCTTGTGAGAGGTGAAGGGACTTGCTTTTGTCTTTTTCGTTGGAACAATGAATTAAGTCTATAGAGCATGATTAAGAGCTTGTGCCCTGCATTCAAACAGTAGCACCCACCCCCTCTTGTCTATGGAAACATGGAGACTCCCAAGAGAGTTCCAACCATTTAAGTTACTTATCTTATTTCTCTGCATGGGAGAGAACTTCGTATCTTTTTGCCTTTGCCCTTTCCATAATCTATTGTCACTGAGGTTTATTTAACAAAACTATTGGCAAATATGCATATCTATTAACTGCCACATCATGTTAAGTCTCAGATGGTCCGTTTTCCTCTTTCTCTTGGACTGTAATTAAGTTTGACAATGTAACGTGATACAAGTGACAAAAATTGACAGGACATATCACAACAAAATGTGTCAGCCTGGAATATCCAGAAGGCAGTTCCCCAAGGAAAGATGTGATCCTACCCATCCCCCAGCTCCTCTCTCAGCTTTCTCTCCTACACAGATGAGTTCACAGTTCTCAGCTTGACTTGCAACATGTCTAAAAAATTAAATTGTTTTCTTTCCTGACTGCCTGTCAAATCAGAAGTCACATCCTCTGTATCATTTACTAAACATCCTTTCTTTGTATATTATTGTTCTACAGGACAATTCCTGCAGCCTTGTTTACTTCTGGCCTTGTTTCTGACTCCTCCTAGTTCCTGTCTGGCTTATACCTACCTGTATCAAACCATCTTCCTCAGTCAGACATCACATCTGCTCTCCTTGTTCTTGATCGGCATTGATGAAATACCCACCACTATTACATTCTTTTGGGCTTTGTTCTTCTTGTCCATGTAGTAAATAATTTAGGTTCTGAAGACATAGCAAAATTATTTGCTTGGTTTTCATTGATATTCTTCTGCAAAAGCTATGCTCTTAAACTGAAGGTTATAGTCATGTCTTTACTAAGTAGCACAGTCACAGTAGATGCTGAGACTAATATGAGAATATTAAATAGATTTGAGAGCATGAAAGATTTTCTTTAATCATGTTAATGCTGTCCTCATAATCAAGAAATATGTGAAACAGGAAGTTTCTCCAATAATGATTCTCTCCCTCAGATAAGTCACTTCTAGACTTATTTTGAAAACTCACATTGTTGAGTGACTATCAATTCAATTTCTTATACTGGCTGGCCTCCACTGAAATTTTGTTTTGATTATGAGATGGTCATATTTCAGAATGACTTCAGGACTTGCATTTATTTGATGAAGTGTCATGGATAGGAAACAGCTAAAGAATTGTAATATTGAAGGGACATGACATGTATGAGTGATCATACTTATGGATTAACTCCCTTTCCCTGTTAACAGAGAACTCATGAATCAAAATCAATTGATTCCTGTCTCATGGTTTGGGTTGTGGTTGGGTTTTTTGTTTTGTTTTGTGTTTTGTTTTGGTTTTTTTTCCACTACATAGGAAAGGAGAATTTGGCTTTGTAAACTGATTGTTTTATTGATTTAGTACTGAAGCTGCTGAATCAGCTATCATGTATAGTCTTGCTTTTTATGCAGCAAAAATAAAGAAGTATAATTAAGTCCAGATAATGCATTGCCAACCTCATGAAGCCATTGAGCCTAGCTATATCTATACACTACCTCTTTGTATAATATACTCTTTTGGCTTTGGAAAGACAGAAAGTTGTTTTGTTGCATTACTTTACTCTTCTGAATAATTGACTCAAGAAAGCCATACAGTGGAAAGTACAGCTAATGTATTTACCTTAAAATTATTGAACTGAACTACCGGATCTTGTTTTTCTTTAGTTTAAAACTGCACTTCAGAAAATCTCAGGTAGGTATTTTTAAAGTTATAAGATGGAGATCTGAAAAAATTCAGATTAGAAAAGGTAATTGTGAATAACAGTAGATAACAGACTGTTGTTTTGACCTGGACACTTTAAAAAGAAATGGAACCATCCAGAGGGGGCTCAGTGCACACCAGGCCCATTTCAGTCTAAAAGGCTGGAGTGTGTGTCTGTGCATAACTCACAAGCACACCTCAACAGAGCATTTTGAGAATAGAGCTGCAGTTAATAATTTCAACTGCTGGAGCCTGGAAGTCAAGGTAAGAGAAACAAGAAACAAATAAGAAAAAATGAGCAAACACATTAATAAAGCTAAAACAATAATCTGAACTTAAAAAAAATATTCTTAAGCTCCGTCATGACTTTTTCCAGCTTCCAGGGTGAAAGTAGTAAGGCCCATCTGTGTTTTGGCACATAGGTTCTGGTAGAAAGTGAAGTTGTGTTTCAGATCTGCTTGTTCTTTCCCTGCAGAGCTTTATTCTTTCCCTGCAGGATTTTGTTCTTCTCATACATGGCTTTATTCTTTTCTTGGATAACTTGATTCTGCTTTAGGAAAATCCCGACTGCTTCCTGACCAGCCTTATTCCTTTCTTCAAGAAACCTTGATCTCCTCCTTAGCAGCCTTCATTTTCTCCCAGAATTCTTCAGGCTTTTCCTGAATGCTACCAACTTGTTCCTGGAAAACTTTTTTTTTTTTCATCTGGAAGTCCCTAGTCTTCTGTAGGAAGCTATTGCTCTCTTCTAAAACATTCTTGATCTCTTCCATGCAAGCTTTGTTCTTTTCCTGGAAGACCTTTATTTCCTTCCATAAGGCTTTGGCTTTGGTCTCATCCTGAAAGGCTTTGATCATTTCATGGAATTTCTTATTGGCTTTCATTTGCTTCTTGAATTCCCTTTTCTCTTCTTTCAAAATCTGCAATGCTGCTGCTTCTGGAAGTTGGACAAATTTGCCTGGAAGTTCTTATTCTGTGTCTTTGAATAGTAGAAAGCAGGTATTTCACTACTTTGTTTTACTTGCTCCATCCTTTGATTAGGTTTTTGTTTTCTTTCATTTGGATTATAACTGACAGCATAGGAACTGGATGCTTGGATCTGACAGGGTGGAGCAACGAACTCTTCAAGTACAAATGCTGCAGGATGCTGGCTGCTTCTCCCAGTGAAACAGGGAAGTTGTTTGTGCAAAGACACTGTAAGGATACCTAGAGCAAACTCAAAGAATACAAAACCATGTAGCATTAGCTAAGGATTCCATGAACATCAGTTAAGCTATGTTACACTAAGAAATTCTCAGATAAAACTAATCAGGTCATTCCACAAATGTGATATAAGTCAGGTTATTAAAAATTAATGGTGAGTGAACTTCTGAAGTGACAAATTATTTGGATACCTCTGTTTTCAGAATCAAATGTTATGTACATAAAAGGAGCTTGTGTTACAGTGTGGCATTCATAGCCACTAGTCACAATAATTTTGGGATTATTGTATTACTGCCAATTCCTTACTGGATAGCTTACAAATGTGCTGCTGTTTGCATTATCAAATTTGTTCAGTGGCTAATAGCCAGTGTGTGCCTTAATTTTAAGGGAAATTGTAAATAACACAAATACTTGTTCTCTACACCTGTACCTCTAGTTCAGTTAGTACCAGGGGAAGAACAGTCTTTGTCCTATGAATTATGCTCTGTGAGAACATATGAATTCTTTGCACAGGTGTTTAAATGTGCTTTGTAATTTTTGATCATTCTTTCAGAAACAATTTTGTATCTTTTCTGCTATAAACTTTATTATGAATTAATGATTCTATGAAATACACTGAAAAATTGCAACTAATGACCTTTTTTTCAGCCCATAGATTACTTCTGTTAACAAGTGAGTGCATGTGTTTGTGGATATACAAGGCAGGTTTTCTGTGTTATGATAGTATGGTAATGTAATGGTAATACAGAGGTGCAATCCCATATAATTTACACTTCAGCTACTTCTTTTTATACTGTGTTGTTTGGAAATTGGAATTAGCAGAGCCAGTATTATTATATCATTTGCAAGGGATAAAAAAAAGTCATTGCTATAAGTAATGTATAATATAATGGCTGTGAGGAAAATCTGGCTTTGCTAATGAGCAGTGAACATCTTGGATACATCCATGAACTCTAAATCTGGAAAGAAAGAGTGAACACCAGGCAGATTGACTATCAAAGTCTGCTTGGCCCACGAGGTCTAGATATTGCAACTGTATGTCAGAGTATGCTGTTCTAAGAATATGTGTTGTGAGAGTTTTCTCCAAAAGACCTTTCCCAGAATGGATGAAGTGGTTAGCAGGTTCCTTTTGCACTCAGTACCTTGTGATGTTACATTTCAATTATTAGTTTTTAAAAGAGATTAGATACTTTAGATCCCCCCTTTTTTTGTAGACTAATTTATTTACTCTTTTTACCCATAAGTCAAATCTTCAGTATTAAATTATGAGTAAGTATTTTCTGTATTGTAACTAACCTGCTTCTTTCCTGTCACACTGAAGACCCTTGTCCTGTCTTTGTTAGCAGAGCTTGCACCCTACAGCTCAGAAGCTGTCACAGCCAGTTCTAGAATGCAGAGTAGCCTGCTAAAAATTCCTAGTTGTGAGGCCACACCGTATGGGTTTTACTTCTCATTTGTCAGCCCTAACCACTTCTTGGGACTGGATCCAATGTGTCTGAAGGCAAACATGTCACAAAATAGCAGTATTCAAACCTGAAGACAGGGTTTGGAAGTTATGGTCTTTATCATAGTTTCCCCTTCAGAAAACTAAAGGTAGACTCCTAAACTAATTCCGTATTAACCAAAGCATGTGGTCCTTCATGAGCAGTTGAAGAGTGAATTTCATTCTAAAGGGAGTCTTCGTTTCAACACCAGTTCCTGATTTGTTGAAGTTTATCAAATGATATTCCTCGGGCTGTGTTATGCGGGAGCAAAAGCTCTTGCTACATGATTATGTCATGTCTGACTATAAATTATTGGGTTTTTTTTCTCAGTTATTATGGTGGTTGTCTTTTCGTTTTCTTTTGTCATTGTCTGCAATGCTAAATGAGGATTTTTTTTTTTAATGCTTTTTTTTGGGCCTAGAAATGAACAGAGATGTCCTTTCCTTTCATTGCAATAAATCACTTCCCTGTATTTTATATTCTAGCTGTCTTAATAATTTTTAAGTCTTAAAATTTTCTGTAGTTATGTATTATTTACCATTTCTTGGGTTTTTCTGCATAATTTTTATATCTTCTTCATGTCTAGATAAATTGTCTCTACTGTTCAGAAACTTTGAACTAGACATGCATAGTGGGACAAAGCTAGTCAGACAAATTGATAAGTGGACTAAAACTGGATTTAAAGCCAGAAATACATGGATATCCAGTCAGAGGTTTGCATTCAAGCCCCCTTCCTGAGTAGATGCTGTTTTGTGAGAAGTAGTTTGTGTTTCATGATTATTATTAAAGAATAAACCTGCAGAACAGCTACCAGTGAACACAAGTCTTTATACCATTGTACATAGTCTTCTGTGTACTGAAGGACAATCTTTTCTTCTGTTAGATCTATTTTTCTTCTCCCTTACAACTCACCAACATTTCATCAAACATCATAATTCTTCTATATGAACCTTCAGAAACTCATTTCTTTGTCCCTCTTCCAGAAGCTTGAAGAAATCCATTAAGGTCTTGAAGTCAATGTAAGTCACTTTTATTTTCCTGAATAATAGAGAGTAAGGCTGTGAAGGAAATAAACTAGCAAAATTTTTTTTTTTTTTTCAGTGCATGCACATGGGGTGAGTTTCAGCATAATCAGAAACTGGTGAACTGTATATGATGATCTTGGAGAATCTTCCTAGTACTTCTTTGAAATATTTCCTGAGGTGCCATGTCTCTAATACTAGCATAAATCTAATTTTGAAGTTGGCCCTGCTTTAGGTATAGGATTGGGCTAGATGACCTACAAAGGTCCCGACCTAAATTATTTAATGATTTTAATGTTGGTTTTAAAATATTCTACAGCATGTTACTGCAAAATATTTTTGTGCTCATCAAAGTCCCAGTGATCCTAAAAGTGTTGCTGCTTTGGAAGCTGATCAGCACAGAGGTTTCAGAGCATCTTTTGGATTAAGTCATTATGCTTGACATCTGCATCACCTCAGGCTAACACGAATGAACAAACACTAAAAAAGCAGTTGTTTACTTTCTCACTGAAATCAACAGTTCATGGAATTATCCCAAAGAGAAACACAGTATATACATGAGAGTAAATGGGCTGTTGTGTACCTGTGATGATTACTCTGGAAACTTCAGTATTAGTGCTTTGTTATCTGAGCTCAATTTGAGTACGAGGAAGGGAGAATTAGACAGCTGTATTCCTTTCTTGAAAGAATAGATATGATTTCAAAGGAATGTGCAATGCTGTTGTATGAAGCTATGGGCATCCAGACACTGCAGAGAGTCAAAGCACCCTCTGCAGTCAGCTCAGCTTCAGCGTTTACCGTAGAAATGTTTCTGCCTGTCATTTATGTGTTTAGCAGACTGGCTTGCCTCCTTTCTCCACTGCCCTCTCTCTCCTCTCCCTTTTTCACTTATTCCAAGATACTTTCTTCTACTGACAATTCCTGGGTATGACATAGTGGGAATGTGGATTCATAGACTTGATTTCTGAACTTCCTTGAAAAGGAATTAATTATATTGTATAAATGAGTATTTTGATCACTTCTAGAGAATGAATGCTGTTATGGGACTCAGAGTAGCGAAACCATGATTATTTCTATGCAGTATTCTCTTCCTTTTCAGTCTCCCAGTATCTGCTAGGTTTCATCCCTATGTGCATCTTTGAACAAGATGGTATGTACATGTCTCATGTCTTTTTGAGACGGACAGTGCCCCAAACCTCTTCATGTGCAAGAACAATCATAAATCCAAAAGTTTCTGGAGCAAGTTTCTCTTTCAGTCCAAAAGATAACAAAGTATATTCACCATTTTCACTAATTTTTAATGAAAGAGAACTACCAACACTAACAAAATTTTGGTGTAATTTTATTAGGAGAAATAAAAATTTGATGGTCAAGACTTATCCTTGAAGGGAGTAAAATTTAGAAACATTTTCCACCTGCTGCTGAGTTAGGACCAGGCAGTCAACTGGTGCAGAGAAAAAAGAGACAACTAACTAAGGTTTGAAAAGGCCAACAGAGGAGATATGGAAATAAAGGATTGAAGATTTCAAAGACCAGTCAAGGCTTTATTAGGTTAAGAAGGCAAAAGTCACTCAGCATGTAAGTGTCCCATCTTTGGTTTCTGGCTGTGTTTTCTTTGAATGTTTTTACTCTCCAAGGAGTTCCTGTTCCTCTTTCCAAAGGTCCAGTTCCTTCCAAAGGACCAAACCAATTTCCCAGTGGTCTAGATCCTCTCCCCAGACCTCCACTTCATCCATTAGTAGGGCTTTGACATTTCTCCAAGTGGTCATGTATTTTTTTTTTTTTCCAGAGACTCTCATTCTTTTCCCAGGCAACCTTGTTCTTGTCTTGGAAGGCTGTGATCATATCCCTGTTTTTTTTTCCCATAATGACTTGATATTTTCTCTCCTGATCTCTTTCTATTTCCTACGGCTCTGTTTTTCTTCCAAAAATGTTATCGCCTTCTCTTGTAAATCTGTTACTAGCTGGCTTGTCATATTCTTGAAATAAACCATTACCTTGTAGCCAAAGATCTAGCAAATGGGGAAACCCTGAAGTGTCACCTTGAAAGTGACATGACCACAGGCTAGTTTGTGATGTGAAGCAAGATCCTATAATAGCAATCACAAAAATGAGTTATAAGATAATCCTACCAATGACTTCATAGCATAGAAAAGAATTAATTAAGTCTATTATCAAATTTATTTTTATTACAACCTCTATATAAATTCATAAGAAATATAGTGCTATATTTTAATTGTTGAAATCTAATAAGGACTGAAAAAGTATGAAGCAGGCAAAGTAATCATTGGAATTGTGTATCATTCTATGTTCTTTGTATAATAACCCGCTATGAATGTAAACTTAACTTTTCTTGGGGTAGGAAAAAAGAGAACTTTGAAGGACAGCTTTGAGGAAAGTTTTCCATGGTGTCTTGCTATTAGTCCTCCATCAAATCTGAAAAAGTCGGGGTAAGATGCAATGATGGTTCTCTTTAGTGACAGAAAAAAGTCTGCTTTTTCAGTTGGTTTGTTGTCATGGTGGCCTCCATGATGTGAAACATATAATTTATAAAGGGAATCAGAAGTACTTCAGGTATAGTTCCATAGCATCAGTATTGATGTATCAACCTTTATCTAAAGAATACACTTTTGCTTAAATAGGATTTAGGGCTTGATGTAAGAATTACTAGATGAAATTTTTATGGCTTATCATACATGGGCCTGATTAGAGGATAATGGTGTTTCTGCCCTTCAAATGTGTGCATATTCACAGCTGGTATGGAGTCTTAGTAAAATGAAACCCACTTGCAACAAACAAATAAATCTCTGAGGATGCCTCAGACATTTCTGCAAGCTGTCAGTAAAAAGCCTGAGAAAGTGTCCCTTGATTTGCATACATTTTGTATGCACTGTGAGCTGGAGCTGAGGGTATAAACAATTTTGGAATTGGTGGTGGAAAGAGAAAGGAAAGGAAAGGAAAGGAAACCAAGCCAGACCTTTGAGATGTGCAGGCTGCAAAAATTAGAAAATAGATATTCTTGTTCAAAGAGAGTTACATATTTTCTCTCAGGAGTACACTTTGTCTTGCTTCTGTGTTTTCAGGTATTGCTTTCCTGATTTATATTCCAATTTTCTGTGAGTCACTTTTTGCCTGTCATATCGGTAGCTTCTTCTCCAAGAACACTTGCAGTCCCTGTGATAAAAAGGTCAATAACAGAGAAAACGTCTCCTGTTTGGTTTGCTTTTAACATACCTTGGTTCACCTAAAAGTCAGAGGAACACATCAGTACCTCTCCTCCACTCCCCTTATCTCTCCTTTTCTACCCTCATGTACATCCCAGTCCCAGCCCCATCTTACTTAGCACCTCTATCTGTTTCATGAGGTCTTCTGTAGTTTTTTTGTTTTGTTTTGTTTTTAATATGAAGAAAGTTCTCCAAATTTGGAAACCAAACTCACTTGTGTGCTCCCTTCCAGCCAGCTCCATGCATACTGTACTGACAGTACTAAGGAACTGTTGGGTCATATCACCTGTAGTGATGTCATAACTCAGGCTGGTGATGCTACTGTCACATTACTGAATATGCCTGTGGTGACCCTTAGGATGGGGCATAGGTATAGAGGAGGAATGGCTCTGGGGTAAGTTGACAATCTCTTCTTGCAACTATTTCTGTTGATATAGGCAGTGCTGGAGGGCAGCCTGATTGTTTTAGATTGGTTATGTGCACAATTTTCATCCTCACTGACATGGGCTTTGAAAGTACAAGTGTGAATTTTTCAGGGGGTTGGAGTAATTGGAAATCTGTTTCTTCTGAAATAACCTACAACTTGATCAGATCTCGCAGGTGACCTTAGTTGGCTGTCTTCTGCCTTACCCTGCTTTGGGACGTTGAGAAGAGAGGATTTACATGTATAATGTGGCAATGCTAAAGAAGAGATACACTACCTGCAAACTGTGAAATGATTGCACTTCTTTTAGGACCTGTGGGCAATTGCAGAGAATGTCAAGGATGCATTTAGAGAAAGGAAGATAAGAAGATAATATAATAATAAAATAGATGTAGGCAAACTTAGTACAATCTGTTTCATTTGAAAGTGCTCACAAGAAGCACGGCATTGGGATTCATGTGGGATATGCTAAGGAAGCAAAGTTGTTTTTCAGGCAGAAACAGCCTGAGAGGCAGAGAGAGCTCAAGAACTGGAAACAGGGGAGCTAACACTGTCCTCCATGTGTGACAGTGTCCCCTTCTTCTCTAACGCTGTGCCATACAGGCATTGTCTCCTGGCACTGCCTTTCAAGGCTTTCATAGGCTTCAGGTCTGTGCTTTCTCTGAATGACTCCGCTTCTGATCTCAGGGTGAATGGGGACCCGCTCATTCAGCTCGACTTATTTTCCTGATTGCAACTTCAGTAGCGACACAGATGTTTCCTGATGCCTTTTGAATTGCTGTGCTCCCCTCCTTGTGCCACAGAAACGAGCATCTGCATCTGCAGCCCCTAAAATATGGGTATTTATTTTACTTAGGAATCTTTGCTCTTGTGTTGTGACAGGGAAATGGGGGTAATTACAAGCTTGTTATGTTGTTTTGTAGATGAAAAATTAGCCAGTGATGTCTTTGATATATGAACTTGGTTTGGCCACCAGGATATGGATTTTCTCCTGAATTAAGTGCTTTCTAGTGCAGAGTACTAATGGAATGCTATGCCACTCTGAGAGAACGCAGTTTGAGTCACTGAATGAACTGAATCACTCTTTATAGACATCTCAAATTGCACTGTAAAAATGGCATTACTTGCTCTCCAGGTATTTCTCTAAGTCACCATTTATTTTGCTATTTTTCCCCACAGGGTCATTATTGGCTTTCTTACAATACATAAAAGCCATCAAGAAAACACAGTGTTTGAACGATTACATTAAGGCCTTTAGATTAATGGACAGTTTTATTCAGTATCCTTCAGAAAAGAATGAATTAAAATGCCTCCTTGCATAAGATCATCTGCACCTCTCCCAGTGCTGAGGGGTGGTTTCCATGCAGGTTCTCCCTGCTCAGATCTCAGGACATCTTCCCCTGTGCCCTGTGTAGTAGCTGTGCAAATGAATAAATAAGTATAATCCAAGTTCAAAAGCTCTGTATAAATAATTAAGGTCAATTATTAAGGTAGGCTTTCTGTCATGTAAATATTAGAGAAATTCGCAGACTAACTATATTTCAAATTTGACAACAAACAGCTCTCAGCATATTTTTTTTTTTCCTTCCCCCCACATTTTCTTTCACGGTGCAAGAATGTGCAAAATGGGCTTTTCATAGCTGGTTGGCAAAGCTTTTGATGGTTAGATGCTATTCCAGTCCTCTGAATCGTGTCGTTAGCAGATTTAAGGAGAGACTGATTTCTCTCGGTGGTGTTTAAACCTTGAGGCTACACAGCAGTTTTCCCTTCTCTGCTGTTGAAGAGCTGTTTTCTCCTTTCCTACCCCTTTGTCTCCTCTGTTCAGATTGTTCTTTGCTGTCACAGCCTTACTTTATTAAATCCCAGCCCTGTACCTATTTATCAGTCCAGTCCCCAAAGTACTTCAGTCACAGTGGTCTGTGTTTGGTCCTCGTGTTACCTCTGTCTGTGAAAATACTCTCTACTGAAAGAGATGGGAGTCTTATTTGGGAAAAGGAAATGTTATTCTGGAATGAATGTGGGAGACTGCATCTCTGTGGCTGTGCTCCATGTATCGTTTTTACAGTATCTGTCCCAAATACCTAGCTGTCAGACAGTACTTCAACAGCTAGTAAAGCATCTGCAGTAAAATCTATGAAAAGTTATCAAAATTCCTAACATGAGCCTGACAAGTAAATTAATATGTGTGTGGGCTGACATGTACCCGCACACTAATCCTTAAACTCTGACAAACTCGAACTGTTCGCATACTCTTCTATTGTTTGCACTTTTTCTCACTGAGAATACAATTTAGGTATAAAAGGTGAACATATTAAAGTCTGACCAATTCACTAATGTTTTAAGTTGCTGGAAACAAAAATAAAAAACATTGAAATTATACAGAAACTTACAACTGCAATCCATGCACCTCCTACATGACTTAATGTCACCTGCAATAAAAATGTGCATCAGCTGTCTTTACAGACAGGCAATGTCTTCCGCAGAAAGGACCAGACCAATAACCCCCCCC
>JANZLQ010000064.1:6665947-6676400 GCA_026212715.1 Elanus axillaris
AGCCAGCGAGAAGGCTGGAGGGGCACAAGGAGTTGGGAGGGAACACAGCCAGGGCAGCTGACCCAAACTGGCCAGCGGGGTATTCCAGACCATGGGTCATCACATCTAGGAAATAACTGGGAGGAGTGGGGGTTGGGATCACTGCTCAGGGACTAACTGGGTATCGATCAGCAGGTGATGAGCAGTTGCACTGGGCACCACTTGTACATTCCAATCCTTTTATTATTACTGTTGTCATTTTATTAGTGTTATGATTATCATTATTAGTTTCTTCTTTTCTGCTCTATTAAAGTGTTCTTATCTCAACCCACAAGTTTTACTTTTTTTCCCCGATTTTCTCCCCATTCCACTGGGGGGGGGGGCTGAGTGAGTGAGTGACTGCGTGGTGCTTAGCTGCTGGCTGGGGTTAAACCATGACAGCAGGCCAGCCCCTCCCACGTACAGGTGGGCTGCATAGGCAGAGGGACCCACTGATGTAGTGATTCCTATAGAGACAAATTTATAACATCATTCAGAATTTATAAGCTTTATGCATAGATCCTTCCAGTGACTCACACACATATGCTGCCTGAAACCAAAGATGTGCTTTGAAAGCTCCTCTTTTGCTAGCAGTGACTTTTGTTTATCAAGGCACTAATGCAGTGTTTAACTCAGGTGCTGTTGCACTAACTCAGGTGCTGTTGCACTGGCTGCTGTGCTGGTTTCCATTCTGTGTGTTTTCTATCTCAGAGCAGGAATAACACTGCTTCAGAGCCCTGCAGTGTACTGTGAATATTTCATGACAAAATACTTTGTCTAGGGCTTCTCAGCATAGCAATATAATGTTCCAAAAGGCTTGGTCATAGTCATATTTTATCAGCCAGAGTTATACAATGCTATGTTAAATATTTCAGAAGAAATTAGAAGCTAATTCAGTGGCACCGATCATCTCCTTGTTCTGGTATGTGATTAAAGAGGTGCTGTCAAAGTGAGTAGGCCAGAGATTAACTTAGTTTGACAAGTGTCTCATTTAGTAGCTCTTTTCTTGAATATTTGGCTCCTGACTCCTTGACTTTTAATTCAATGCTAAGCCAAAATACAAAAGCAACTGACAACAGCTTTCTTCTTGGTCTTGCTCCAAACAGACCTTCACAAAGATGCAAGCCTGATGGTGATGAATCAAGAAACAAAGTTCACAGACAGTTGTTTTCCTCTTAATTTTCCTTGACTGTTATATAGACTGCTGCCACTTTTCCTCAGCCAGAGGTTGTAGATGTTAATTCTGCTTCTTTTAGTTGCTCAGTGTCCCTACTTCTGGCGGAAAGAGAACAATTACATCTCTGCTGGAAGTAGTGTGACTCAGCCAGAGATTCATAGAAGAAAACACACTGCCCAGGAGAAGAAATTGCTCTGCTTATAAGAAAAGCTACTAAAACTAGCTGGCCTTTTCATACTGTGTCCTAAAATATAGCCATCATACACCATGATGGGAGGGGACAAGAAAGGAAAGGTGGCTGAAACAGAAAACGCTGAAAGGTCAAAATAAGGTGTTCGCATGGAGGGTACGTGCCACATTCAGACACATAAAGCTCAGTCATTGGAGGCAGGACATAAAAGCTGACTGTTATTCATTATTCCCTCTCATGCTGGCAGTAATTGTGACGGGAATCATCAGTGACATTGAGCTAAAACTCTCTTCCCGCAGTCTCATTGTAGATTGTAATCTTGCTCTCTGCTGTGAATGCTGTAAGGAATTGATGCACACGTGGGAGCAGGGCGAGGAGGAAATCCTTGCTCTGAGAGGGAAACTCAGAGCACCAAAGCCCAGCACTGTCAGTGCAGACTTCATTTTCTTGTTTGCAAATACAAGCGAAGCTTAGCTTGGGGCTTCTCATTATAACCTGTCTGAATTGCACTTGTGTTATAGAGCAAATAAAAGTTGAGGTAACATTGCAAACTCACTGCTAGATATCCCAGGCTCCATCTTCTCTCAGAAACAGGCACTAATAGCAGTTCAAGTGCGGTCATGGCTGTAATTTTGTCCCCTCTATACACAGTTGATAATACAGCTTTTTGCTTCCTACTATTTTTCATACTGGCAGTGATTACTATGTAGCCAGCCAGCACCATTTTCCCCCTAAGTATAAAAGCTCCATTTTTTCCCCCAAGAGGATTAGGTTGTGAGGCGTCCTATAAAGAAAACTAACACTTTGTTAACTATGCAATTGATGTGCACAGCTAGGTTGGCGTTTTCAGTGTCAAGCTAATATTGACAGGTATTAAATGGAGGTAGCAAGGATGAGAACTTCTTTTATGGACACACAATAGATGTTCTGCCTCTTGTATTGTGCTTAAAATAAAAAAAACCATGAAATCCACTAAGCATTAGGTTAAGACAATTATTCTTGAAGATTTGTGCTGTGGCTTATTTGCCTATAAAAATGGGTTTGCTTCTTGCATCATGGACCTGGAAATACAATATTTGCAGAATTGTGGAGCAGTGTTGGGTCAGAAGAACCTCTGGGGTCACCCTCCCCAACTCAACAGCCATAGTGGGGCGTGAGGAATGCAGTGCACCTGTGGGACACCTGGGTGCAGTTTCTTGATGTAGACTTGCTGCATCATTTTTGCGTCCAGGCTTCACCTATAAAAAGAGAATCAAAACCCTGCCTTGTCTTAATATGAAAGATTGTGAGGTATGCCTTTGTTTGGGGTATAAATAGCAAGGTGCTGGCAGCCTCTCTGTGAGGAGAGGCTGGGGCTGCCCCGTGCCGGACACAGCCATTCCATCACAGGGCAGAGCCGAGCCCCTCGCCCCGGCGGGTGGCACCTCTGGGCAAGCGTGTTTGAGAAATGCAAAGCCCTGCCCAGGCAGTGAGGAGTGAGGAAAAAAGCGTGAGAGCGGCTGCGGGTGCCCGGGCAGAGATTCCTCTGCAGTCCCTGGGGAGACCATGGCGGAGTGGGTTTATCCTGAAGGGCTGCAGCCTGTGTGAAGGACCCATGCTGGAGCAGGGGGAAAGTGTGAGGAGGAAGAAGTAGCAGAGAGGAGCTGCTATGGGCTGACCACAGCCTCCAGTTCCCTGCACCACTTGCAGGGGGAGGAGGTAGAGAAGTTGGGAATGAAGGACTGAGGTTGAGAGCCTGGGAAAAGGGAGGAAAGATTTGCTTTAAAGTCTGTCTTTTTGTTTCTTGCTACCTGAATCTGTTTTAATTGGCAAAAATTAAGTTAATTTTCCCCAAGCAGACTGTGTTTCACCCATGAGAGTAAGTGATCCTCCTGTCTTTATCTCCAGCCATGATCTTTCTCATTCTAATTTTTCCCACTGTCCCCCTGGGTGGGAGAGAGTCAGGTTGAGTTGATTGCTTCACATCCCTATCACACTGCTGTTTCAAAGCCTTGTCAAACATTCATCCAAAGTAGCCCGAGAATGTCAAGAGCTACAGATCAACCAGAGCAAGAAGTTTTAAATAATTGCACCCTAGACTGGAAAGCAATATTGGTATAGCCTGTGTGAAGAGGGGAATGTGTGAACAAGGAGAAGAATGAAACCAAGAAGAAACTGTTGGGTTTTATTTGTTGTGTCTTCCACTTGCCATATGTGCTACTGTGAAGAAATGGGAACAAGCTGTCTGCTAAAATACTGTGCAAGTTACATTGAACTGTTTTCAAAACCAGCAACCCTTTTTGTCTGTGTCTTTGCAAAGTTGTATATGTCTTGAGATAGATAAAATAAGAGCTATACGACATTGCTAATGTAAAGATTAATGATGATTGAAGTACCTTCAGTGGAAAGTCATTTGCTGGACTGGACATTACACTACCATTGCGCTTGTATCAGTGAGTACCCGCCAGAAGCTGTTGCTGGGGGAACAGAGGGCTGTGCAGTTGTCTTGCTTGTATCCTCCAAACTCCTCACGACAGCATAGTTATTGTACTTTATGGGAAAACTTGGAAGTGAAAAACTCTAGTTTTCTCTTTTTCACTTGTTTATTGCTACCACTGCAGTTTTACCTCACTTATAAATTATGCACTGTTTGCCCTCTTGAAATAGTCTGGTTTCTGGGTTTTATGCTTTCCGAATGTTTTTTCCTTCTGCACTGCTTTAGGTCACTTTGTATAGTACGTGACTCTGAGAGCTATTTATGGTGATTTGATTTATTGCCTTATTCTCTCAAATCTAGCCAGTCTATTTATGTATTTTGTTTTGCTCAGAACCACATTTTCCCCATAAACTAGTCTAACTTGGTTTTGAAAGTAAGTCCTTTCTGAAAAAGATCTACCTGATGTATAGTCTTCAGTACTTTTTCAAAAAGAGAACACCAATTCAGCCAAACTGATCTTTATTACAGAATTTTAATCTTTTCTGTATTTCAAATAAAATTAGAAGACTGCACCATTCTGGTTTCAAGATTTATTTCCTTGAGTTCTAAAATATGTTGTACAGCAATAGATCCGCGCAATTTTTGTATAACAGATGGCTGACCACTAAGATGGGAAAGATTGTTATAACTGGTCAAGAAATGTGGGATTTAGCTGCCTACAGGAAGCTGTCTAATGAGGCTGGCTGATACAACATAGGACTTGTTAGAAACGGTACCCTTGGTTACCACAGGTTATCTGAAATGGTATTAGATGCTTATGTTTGAGCAACTGAATATCCCAGTTGTACTGTGTCAGTCACTCTCTGAAGTAAATTACATAGGCAGAGATTCAAACATGACTGTCCAAGGAGAAAGGGATCCCAATGTATCCCTTCTCTGTACGTGCAAACAAGGCATTTCCTCCCAGCAGCACTGGGTATGTCTTCCGCTGCATGGAGCCCATGTCCACAGCTGGAAGAGAGTGTGACAGCAACTTAGTGAGCCTTCATGAAACTCAGGAAATGGAAAATGCAGAGGTAAAATGGAATGATTTTTCTTGCCAATGCACTTCAAAGCTGAGGTTTGAGGACAACATCATCCATGTCTCAAGTGGATGCAATTCCACTGATTCCAAGGGGGTTGTTTTCATGCAAAATAGACTTGAATT
This sequence comes from Elanus axillaris, assembly GCA_026212715.1. Lineage (NCBI taxonomy): Eukaryota > Metazoa > Chordata > Aves > Accipitriformes > Accipitridae > Elanus > Elanus axillaris. Next base: position 6,670,956 of record JANZLQ010000064.1, read on the forward strand.
TAACGCATAGGTAACAATAACCCTTTGGAAGTAAAACTAGTGGCTGTTTTAAAAACTTATTAAAAATACCCACTACGCACTTTTTATGTCTGCTTTAGAATCAACACTGAGCAGCTACTTTTATAGTCTAAGATTAAAGTGGAAGGAGTAATGAGCACTGTGTAAGATAATGAACCTCTGTATAAATTACCTGCCTGAGAGAATACGTGTCTACATGTTAATAAGGCCAATATGCAGGGATAAGCCATCTTGAGGACTTTGTTTCATTTTTTTCTGTGTCTTTTTTGGGGCTCTGCAAATGCTCTGATGAGATCTTACCTACATCCTGGCTGTGTGGGAGTCAATTCTTCCTCCAAATTGTCTGTTATCCTAGCAGGAGGTTTGCCCAGTAGGCTGATGTAAATTAATGATTAGGCAAGGGTTTCATATAATTTCTGCTTTGGATCACAGCTACGTGATTTCGCAGTTCTTTAAGATTAGCTTTGTACCAGTGTAACTACATCAAATTTAGAGAAGTTGTCCTTGATTTATGGTGAAAAGAAGATGAGAAACAAGACATTTATAAGTCCTTTGCCATTTAAACAAGCTGGAGAAACATGGCATTTCCATTCTAATGTAACTTCCTCAGACATACAGTAAGCGCTGTGCCTGCCCTGCCTGCGTTGGTGTTAACGATGGGGAGCAGCAGGACGCTGCAGAAAGAGCAGGGAACGAGGCACAGGTGACCTGAACTCTGAGTGCCGCTGTTGAGGGCAACTTCATCTCTGCCTCTGTTTCTCCTCTCATCCTGCGTTCAGGTGATAAACTTCAAGACAGGACTGCCTATTGCTATGTAAAGGCAAAGTGTGTAGCTCAGAGGGGGCCTTGACTAAGTTTGAGACTGTGGTTGTACTGTAGTACAAAATACAGTCATGGTACAAACACTGCTGGTTTTAGTGTTCTTGCATTGCTCAGTTTGAAGGCTCCCATCTCTTAAGACGATGGAGAAAGAGTGTGTATACGAACTGGGGATGCTATCTCAGAGTGTGGGTTGTGCCTGGGTATCACTGACTTCTTTGTGCCTGGCAAAAATATTTAAATCTTAGTGCCATGTTGTTCTGTGGGCAGTTGTTCATGTAGCAGTTTCATTATGCAGCAGCAGAAACAGCCTATTAAGCATAGAATTTGTTTCCAAGGGAATTGTTTCCTGGTCTCTAATCAAGTGGATGTTTTTTAATGCTATAATATCAGATTATTCAGTGTTGTCATATGGGTACGCTGCAATGTTTTTCTATTGTTACAACATCAACATTTCATCAAGCTGAATGTTATTATGCAGTTTCAGTTATCTGAGTCTCCCTTCTGCAGACATTTCTAACACCTCCATCTTACAGCTAAATGTTTGATTTATATATTTATCTGTTTCATATGAAAGAGAGGAAAGCTCCTAGTTCTAGCCAGGCAGTGGAGAACTGCCCCCAAAACATACCTGGAAGGTTACCCTAAACTTTGCATATTAATCCCTTAGTAGAAGTCCTGATTTACCATAACTTTGTATTTGAGGATAGAATTTGAAATTTAGGTAAAACTAATAGTAAACATAACAACTTGAAAGAGTAGTATAGCTTGACGATTTACAGAATGCCTCTGGGGAAAGCAACCTGCTTAAGGCATAGAAAAAAGATTTAATAGTTTTTTTAATGATCTAAACATTACTGGCTAGAGTTTAAATTGGATGAATTCTTATTAGTATTTGATAGAACTACCAGCACTTTGATGTAGATTTTTGTATACACGTTTCAATCTTGTTTCATTGAGACAGTGCCTGTCTTTTAAGATAAACCATAGCTAAGTGCTAGATCAGGATAGGGTTCAATAGAGGAATATATGGATTTGTTAGACAACTTATCACTCTCTACTACTTAGAAGACAGATGCGTAGCAAGTGAAGAGAGTAGATAAAGATGATGACTAGTACTGTCAGTGACCTTCTGCAGGAAAGGTGTTTGGGAAGCAGTTTCCATGCACATCAGTGGAGAGGCTGCTGGAGGCTTGGCTGTGTGGGCTGAGCACGGGGCAGCCAATTGCCTTGGCTGACGGCTGCCTTTCGTGGAGAATTTGTGCCATCCAGATGGGCAACTTTGTCTTGCTTGTTCCAAGATAAAACCAAGGAAGAACCTGGGGCTTTGGGAACTTAGGGAGGAGGGAGTAACAGTCTGATGTCTATGGCAAGTCAGCGAGGGGCTTTATTCCTGTCCTACTAATACCATTGGAATTTCCAAAACCCAGAAGAGCACTTATATGAAAAATTCACGCTAATTTTATAACTTAAAGTGAGCATAGGAAATAGGCTAAGTCTGAATTTCCTTTCATCAGTTAATAACCAATTCAGACTTTCTCCTGTTTTCTGACTAGTGCTCAGATACATATTTCTGGGTACACTGAGGATCCCTTTCCAAATCTCACTCAGATATAGCCTTTGCCTCCTGGTCAGTGATGTCTCTGTAAGTCTTGCTTGAATTGGTATCCTGTCCGGCCTGTCTGCAGTGAATTAGTGTTTCTGGCAGATGGCCTTGATTTTCATTGTAATTTATAATTGGGTAGTGTGGGGCACTGTGCTGGGTATGAGGGAGATGAGCCTCTTTAGATGCTTAGTGTATTTTGCAAAATATATCAATTTACACTGCTTTGAAATAATGTATGTAGCGTAAATATTAAACAACTGTTTTGAACTGTGTGATAAAATATCAGATTATTTACTTAATTTGCAAGCAGATCAATATACATGAAAGCAGAGATTTGAGTGGTGCTCAGGGGATTTAGGCAGACTGGTTTCACATTTTTTTTTAATTAGATTGGTGGTTCAAAATGCTTTGCTGGTATTAATTGAAACACTAGTTGTGTATATAGTATATTGAATACTATGATTTTCATAGTGTTTCAATATAATAAACATTTCTGTGGCTATACTTTGTCTCAGCTCCTACGCATCCATATGACTTAAACCCTGCTTTCAAATGCTAAAACACTGTGATCTGTGTAGGTTTTTATTCTGAAACTAGTAAGTTAAACTTTCACAATAAGGAAGTTAAATCTGAAACAGGTCCTGACAGCTCTATTAATCATATAGAAACTATGATTTTTGTTATGCATCTTCACAAAGAATTTTATGCATAAAGAATTGCCTGTTTTAATCTGAATAGCCTTCAGAGAGGAAAAACAATACTCTGAGAATAACAGCCTCAAGAATGCAGTGGAGCTGTGCTGACAGACTAGAGCAAGCAGGCCACTGGCAATCAAGGAAAGCAGCAGCAGGTGATCAGACTATTCCCAGGTAATTTACTACACCATAGGCATTCTAACAAGTTCTTCAGTGGAAATGGGATGAGCTGCTAAACAGGCACACCACTAAAAATGCAAAACTGGTTCTGAAGTCAAGCAGTCATTGTCATGTAAGTAGAAATCTGCTTTTTATCCCTGAACAGATTTCAAAACAAATAAAAGACAAAAAAGAAAAGGGAAAGGAAAGAATGTGGTGCAATGTTTCTTTGATCTATATCTTAAAGGGAGAACTGATTGACATAAGGCCTGCACCCTGTTCCCAGGTTGCTGAAAAGATGTTTGCATAAGTGAAGCGCAGCTGTCATGTAATGTGCTGTCACCTCAGGATCCTCCTTCATTTCCCACTAGACAAATGTATCTTACATAGCAGACAGTGTACAATCTGCAGAAACAGTCCATCAAATTATGGACGAAGTGACCCACTCAGAGATGCTTACTGAATTTAGCATTATGTGAAGACCATGGAGCTTGGCTCAAGCTATGTTAAAACTGCATTGATGTTGTTGAGAACATACGTATGTTGAAAAACCTATTTAAGTGAATCTTTTTGCTAATCTCCCAGGAACTGTGTGTGCAGTTAGTAGCAGCCAAGAATAGGTAATGCTGTGATCAATTTCCAGGGTTTCCCTAACTAAACTATAAATGCAAGAGCTTTACTCAGTTTTAGTGACTATTTTGACCAGCCTATGAACTTTCCCTGTTGTAGTGTCTGGAAGCTTAGAATGCCTTCCATAGAAATGGCTCTAGAAAACAGAGTGTGCTTATAATCCTCTGATTTACACAGCAGGGCAGGACTTCAGTGAACTTGGTATCTGAGGATTTTTTTCTTTCCATAAAGAAATTCAGTATCTTCCACAGAAAAATCCTCCAGTATCTTTTTTGTAGCATGCTCATGTACTAAACGCACATAACGATGTCATGGCTTATGTTACCAAAAAAATCCTGTCAGAGAGTCTTCCAGGAATGTTATACTTAGAGCAGCACTGCAGTAACATTCTGTTAGGCAGACTGTAACGGAAAGCAAGAGAGAACCGTGGGGGGGTTTACAGTAAGCAAGCAAAGCAAGGTGAGAAAGGATACCCAGGTGAAATGGAGTTGGGGGTATGCTCACACTGTAGGCTGGGGTCCAGGTCAAGAAGAGAATTCAGAGGTTTTGTTTTCCAGAGTTGTTTTCTTTGTTCTAACTGTGTTATCTTCCTAATCAAAGATGACCTTCCCCTTAACTCTGCTTATTGCTCTTACCTTCTGTGAGTGGGTTTTCCTTCTTGGCTGTATCCTAGAGAAATACATCCAAAACCAAAAGGATATTTTCAGGTAGCTGCTATGACTATTAAAAATTTTTCTGGTGAAATAATGGCCATTTTGGGTAGCTAGTTTATCTAAGAACAGCTCTATAGGTTATAACGAGAGATGCTTATCCAAGTCTCACAGACTATGGTATGGATTTGTATTTATCAGATATTATCCCCTGTTTTAAGCTGCAACATGTTATGGACTAGTGTTTGGACTAGTGGGGGCAAAACTGAGACTGTCAAAAGGAGTATCTGCATAAATAAGGAAAGCAGAGTTTACAAGAAAGGGCATCCTTGTACAAGGATTTAAGAATTGCAGATTTTTGAAATGCAAGATTTTTTTTCAGCTAAACCTAATTAACTAATTAGTGTAATTGCTGTAGTGAAATCTAATCTTTAGTAACATTTACCCACAAGCAAAGTATTAAATGCCAACAGCATGGCACAGTAGGAAGGGAAGACGGAATGAAATGTACCAAGGACACATGTAGTGGTGGTTGTTATGTGAACCTGATCCCATGGTTCCATGACTGCTTCTAATATTCTTCCTAAATCATGAGAACAGTGTAATCTAGTTTTCGGGTTATGGAGGAGAATAACAGTTTTATTGAAATCCACTGTATTGGCCTTGTACATGTTCCTGAGGACTGAAGAAAATCAAATGCTATACCAGTGTTAAATAAACATATAAAATAAATAGGGTGATCAAGAAGACTACAGAGGTATTAGATTGGCACTGACTCTGCAGAAGTCATGAAAATGCTGTCTTAGAACATAGTCAACAAAGGATAAATGACAGTAGCATAAATTACATGATACTACAGAATATGTCA
>JANZLQ010000064.1:6677367-6698444 GCA_026212715.1 Elanus axillaris
CTAACTGAAACATCCCTTCCTGATACAAGGGATCACTAGACCCATGCCCTTTGTCTGCAATCCAATCCCCAACAGGAGACCACTGTGCTGAATTCATTTAAAAGACTGCTGTATATGCTTAGGCTACTTAAGACAGAAGAAAGAGGGAATCCCTACTTCTCTGCATTGGTATGGAGAACGTGTATAGGCAACTTGATTTTATGCTTGAGAAACAAGCTTTGGATGAGATGAGGGGATGAGCTGGAAGGATCTGCAGAGTTGAGAAAGATCATTGCAACAGGAAAGAGCAGTCCGAGTTCTGGTATAGGGCTTTGAAATACAGAGTGGGACAGAGAATGGACAGTTCAACATTTTGATCAATTTTTGTATTTTAAGTTATATTTTAATTGAATTCTGCTCTGGAGTTATGGTGGATTTTGGGCACCTTGTCTTCCAGGACAAGCTACAAATACTATGATACTGGATTCTTATTCAGGAGGAAAATAAACATTTGGGGACTTCCTGGCATCAGTCTAAAAATGCTTAGAAGAAACTGCCATTACCTTTACAGGCTTGTGTAGGTAAAGCATTTTGTTTTGTTCATTGATTGGAAAGAGTCTCCATTCTTGCTAACACAGCTACTTTTGTTGTTTAAATACAAGTCACATTCTGGTGGCAAATGAAACACTGTACATTATAGTTCCTTGTCTTTGAGTATAATTGCAATTATATTCTGTAGTTATAACAAATACTCTGAATGTATTATAAGAAGGCAGGAGGGAAAGAAAAACTTGCTGCATTGCAGTCCAGAGCCTATTCGCAATTCCTAATATAATTTACTGACAATGAATTCTGCAAATTATTCATAAAACAGCAGTGGGCCTCATTTAACAACATGACAGGGCTGCATGTAATTAGAACTATTTTAAAGTGTTTTTCCCCCCATAGATCAATTGTTCCTGATATAAATGTTGCTAAAACAAAACTGTTTTTCACTATAAAGTGTAGTGCAGCTGTCTGAGGTATCTGGCTCTTAGTCTGCGAGTACCTGGTGAATGCTCTAGGTGATTCAGTCTCCAGTGACCTGCTCTGAATATGGCTTATCTATTTCTTCTCAAGCATTAGCAAATGTATATAGTTTTACAGAGACACACCTGGGGCCGCATTCTAGCCAAGATTAATCTAAAGACTGGGCAGAACTATTGTAGACCACCCATTTCATCCAAAGGAGATTCAACAATAACAAACTCTTATTTACTCATCCCAGTATGACAGGAAATGTAATTTCACCAAATCAGGCCGTTTCTCTGACATGCCAAAGTAGAAAGTATACTTTTCCAGTGTGTGCCTAGAAAAGTCTTTCTGCTCTCATTTCGATTACTACACTTTGGGTTTCACATGAAAACTTAATTTTGCAACAGTTTTCCAAGGTATTGGAACCCAGTGCCACTGGGATGGTAGCCATGTGCAATCAAATTTGTCTGAAGTAACTGGTAAATATCAATTGCCTTTTTGCAGACAACTACTTCATTAAGTCTGCTTTAAGCTACTTTATCAAGTGACCAGCTCACAGATCCTGGTTCTTTCTGAAGACTCTAACTCTCCTGATTAAGTACTAACAGAGTCTCAGAGTCAGGCAATGCTGATGGAGGCTAGGGAAGAAATGACAGGAAAGAGGAGCTGCTACTTCATGACCTTTCTATTGCAGAGTTTGAGTGTGAAATGCTAAAAAAAAAATTAAAACAATAACCTATCTAATATTCCTATTCCTAATGTTTAAAAGCTTAATTCAAAACTCACTGAAGTAGAGGGGGATCTTTCTGTTAACTTCAGTGAGATTTAGATCAAGCTGTGAATGTTTAACAAATGGATGTTATGTTCCATTTAGATAAACTCTTTCTCCCTTTTCATATTGTTCGAGTTTGCTTTGCCCACAGCATTATTTTGCATGTCCTTTGCCCCTCTCTACTGTTTCTACGCCAGTGGCCTAACTATAAATGGGACTTAGATTAGCTATATATTGATGTTTCTCTGAGTATATGTTGACCAGAAATTCATGCTTACAAATGACAAAGCCAGCATATGTGCATTTAAGTTAGATGATACTGTAAAGACTTAGGAGGTCAGTCCTGTATAAGAGAAATTATAGGTTGAAAGGGTGGAACATTGCTGATCTTTTATGCCCAGTGCAGCATTTCCTTTCTCAATCCCCACTTTGTCAAGCCTTTGCAAATGTTAATTACTCAATCACTTTATTTTTCAAGATATGGGGAGTAGTGTATCAGATGGAAGGAGTGTATCCAGTCATAAGCACAGTAGATCCTGAGAGCCAAATTCTCAGGTGAGCTTGAATTAAGAGTGTACCATTAACTTCTGCTGGCTCTGGGGATTTATCTTCCCTGGTGACCAAGTCCAGGCAGTTTCCTAAATAGAAAGGACAATTTGTAAAAAGGGCCAAAAGACAGGTCTCTCATGACTTTTTTTTTTACAATTTGTACACAAATATGCTGTTCCATTGCACATTTAATATAACACCTGGACCACACAAGACTCAATTTCCATCCTTGAGATACTGTAAAGAGTAAACTACATGATAAAAAAATTAAAAATTCAGTTTCTGACAGTTTTCTCCTAAATGAATCATATTTGATGAAAGGGGAAGGAAAACTAGCAACTTTCATTAGCAGCACAAGTGTTTTCAGTTCATTAAATCCTTAGAATAATGCCTGGAGGTTGAAGAAGTCCATAACATTTCCTTGGGATCTCAAGAGGTGCTTCTGAATCCTATTTGGAACCTTATGAGGTTCCTGGGGACTAACAAATTAGTACAAAGAGACATTTATGGGTGTCAGATTCTGTCCTGCATCTCAGTTCAGCTCTCCATCCTCCTAGTCATGGCACTTAAACACATGCTTTAATAGGCTATTGCTTGTGCATATGTTTAAGTTTGATGAAATGGTGCAGGAGGGAAGAGAGGGAGTGAAGACAGGAAATTAGAGCACAGCTGGAAAGAGGGAAGCAGATGAACAGAAATATGGCTGTTTCCAGAAATAGGCAATGAGAAAGATATAGTGTTGTATAGGGGAGATTTGCTGTTGGAAAACATCTTGCAAAAATTCAAAGGAGGGAGAGGCTTTAAGCAGTCAGTTTTTTCCAGAATGGTAGAATCTTTTATGAGACAGGCAGGGAGCTCCCCTGAAGTCATTTGTCTCAAATGATAAAGTCCACTGGAATAAGAAAATTTTACTGGCAAGAATTTTATGAGAACTTTTCATGAAGATAAAGTGTGTCCTAAAAAAAAAAAAAAGTTTGAAAGTAAGTTTTCAATCTATGAAAATGAAACTTGTCCAGAAATTCCAGAACTCTTAATAGAGACTGAAAGCAAACCATCACAAAACAACCACCAGCTGGCAGCTCTTACTTGGCCTGCTAAGGCCTTGGCTCACACAGAGATCCTTTACTTAGGTTTTTAAAGCAGTCATGACAGATGGGTACCCTGAATACCAGGCATAGATTTACCACTCTTTCTGGCCTAATGAACATTTAAAACAGGACAGCTTAATAGAGAAACTGAACCTGTAGGTCAGGCAAGGGCAGCTGCATGAGATTCCTGCTGATTTTTGAGTAGGTATGTCTTGCCTCTTCACCTTATTGTGATCAAAAAATCTGCTCTATACCATAAGAGATGCCTGCAAAAAACACAGTAACATTTATCTCCACTTTTGCAGAGAAACCCCTTCTGCAAGAAAAAAAAACCACAACCAGGCATAAAAAATTCACAAGTAAATTTTATTCCTGCCCATTTATATGCACAGCTAGTTCCTCACTGAGAAGTCCATCAACAAACATGCAGTAGCACAAAGGTATGGTAAGGAAACTCATTAAAAAAGAATCCACATTTGTTTTTCTTCACAGTCCTGGCATTTGATTATGTGCAGCATTCAGCTGTTGTCTTTTTCAATAGAAGTTCTTTCAAGCTGTTGAAAGGGAAACTGTGAGACAGTAAATGCTAACAAAGAGCTATTCTACAATTTCCCATATTGATAAGGAAATTCAGCTGATTTCTGTAAAAAAAATTTTTTTTCTAGAAGTCTGCCAGCATCAGGGCTTTGCAACTATGTACAGTAACCATTGCTGCAGGAATCCAGCTGGCCTTTAAAGAGGGATTTTAACCCACAATTTCATCTCATCTGCGGTGTTGCATGAGTGTGGGAAGGCAAAAAGGCAGGGTAACAATTCCACCCCTATGCTAATGAGGCTGTTCTAGCTGGCATATTAGATGAGCAGAACCAGGGCTTCAGTTCTGTGTCTTTGTTCAACCATTTGCAGTTCAGACAGACCCTGTCCTTCTGCAGGCTGTGCAATGTGACCCTTCAAAGGATGTTCTCAAGGTGACAACTACTCAAGGGCTAAGCCATAAGGCTATTGGTAGGAGTATTAATGTAAATGGAAATCCTGATGCCATTGGTATTAAATAATGTGAATACTTTTATCCTGACATTTGTTGATAGGTGAAACTTCTATTCAGAGAGGCATACTCACTGAATTCTTTCAGCATAACCTTGCTAATAGAGCACTGAGATCTCCCTGGCCCTGCCTGTCATCAGTAAGGTACCTTAAATGACTCATCTCACATCTCTGTTACTCAGCTTCCTCACATCTAAAATAAGATTAAATACACCCATTTTCTTTATGAAAGAGTAGCTAAGAGTTACCAGTAACAAGCACTATGTGAGAGTCACAGATTTCTGTTACCACTGAGGGGAGGAAATTGCAGTTGCAGGAGAAGGTTGGAGGGCATCCAGATAGGCTGGGATACAAAGCTGTCCTGATGAAGCAGGCCACTGGCCTATTGCAGCATGGGATGAAGATGAGATAGCCAGAGGAACCTCTCCAAGCCTTCCTTCCAATGGAAGGAAGTGTCTCTGTTTCCTCAGTCTTTGGAGAAACAGAGGTATAGTTTCAAGCTTGTGAGCCTCTGACATATAGCTTCACCCTAAACGTATATGAAAGGACTGACAATCAGTTGTTCTGTAAAGAATGAGCTATATGAAGTATTAGTGTGATCACAGCCCCCTCCATACCAATACAGGTGCTGATGCTTCAGTAAGACTGACAATGTTCTCTTGTATTTGTGTGACCAAGGAGGATGAGGAGGGAATAAGACCCTGCAAAGTATTGGAGGGGGGGTGACAACATACAGTGTCTGGCTTTGAGAACGTACAGTTCCCATGGACAATACAGATCAGCATCTGAGAAAGCTTTCAACCATCTGTTTCCATAGATCTCTCTTCAGTAAAGCACAGAAGCATGCCTTACTTAGTCAAATGCATGTAAACACATGTTGGCAACACTCATTTACAGTTGTGTATAGAAGGCTGATGAGTTTAGAGCAAGCAGACACACAGGTCTGTGCTGTGGTAGCTGGGAGGTGGTAGAAGAGCTCAGTGACAGATAAGTCTCTACCATTTCACTTGCAAGAATGGCTGAAATTCTTTTCATACCATGTGTTTCCCAGAGACATAATTTGTTACACAGAGTTTCTTAGGACAAAACCATGGCCCATAAAGAGAAAGGAAGTTTAATTTTCCTTTCAGGTAGGCCTCTGTTTTGGAAAGTTTCTTTTTAATTTCTTTTCTATAACTGCTTTCTTTGGAACTCAAGATGCTTTCCTTTTTGGGACTATAGTCAGATGCTTAACACCATATCAACATCATATTTATACAGTTTAATATTGCCAGGTTCAAAAATCTCTGGCAGGCCAGAATATTCTGGGCTCAATTAGTGTGAAGTGTAGAACTTAAAAGTTCAGATGGATGCTCAAATGGAAGGCCCCAGGTGACTTTCAGATACTCTCTCTAGCAGTTTTTGTTCCTCAGCATCAATCGCAGACGGTTTCTTTTCTTCTAGTTTTTCCCTGATTTTCTTGAGGGAAGTAGTGCTCTGATATGAGTACCGTACTTATTCTAAAAACTAACTTTAGTGTCTTTCTGTACATTGCACAATGCCAGAGCGTTGCACATTGGTGCAGTTAGTGACCTGCTGTAACCTTAATAAAATATTCAATGCAGTAGGTTGTCCTTGCCTGTTTGAAGGAGAGTAGGAGAGAGACAATACGGTAAAAAGAGCTTTACTTGTCTGGTGTGCCTACTTCAAGCCTTCTTGTGATGGGGCCACAGTTTCTTCCAGGGTTCCTTAAGACCTGAACAGGAGATACAGTGCTGCAACAAAGCAGTGTGGGGACCCAGACCTGTGGTAGGCATTTTTCCTTCACTTAGTTGCCAGTGTGCCTGCCCTGTTCTGCATTCACAGGTAAAAAAATCACTTAGAGTAAGGAAAAGACAGAATTGTGGCTCCCTTTCTTCTCTGCATTCACCTGGAGAACTTATTTGGCACTGAAAGGCATTTTAGCTCCAGTGCTTCAGAGGTGACATTAGAAATGACGTTTCCCTGGCTATGCAGAGGGATTATGTCTCTACTCAGGCTATGGCTAAGGGATAACCAGGAGATAAGTCAGCCAGAAATTGTGTTCCAAATTGCTGCCTTGGGATATTCATAGCAGCTTCTTTCTCAGGTGTATCTCACAACAGTGTAGACTGTGAACCATTTACTGTAGAATGGAGGAAAAATACATAAGGCTGGTGGCCACGATGCACACAGACACATAGGACAGTGTAATCAATCTTTAAAAGCAGTTTTTCTTTCTCTAAGTTCTGTGAATTTTCTGGATTAATTTCTTCTGCTAAGGGTTCTGGGAATTTTTGTTTATTTTTCATTTGTTTCTCAAAAGGAATGGTGTAACTGCTCTAGCTTTCTGAGCTATCAATGATTCCTGAATTAAAAATAAACAAATAAATTAAAAAATTCCAGGTATTTTATCTTAAAGCTTTAAATTTTCAATGCTGAATCAACCTATTGCAATAGAGATTTATGACCGGTATACTCTTGTATATGGCCTCGGTCCAGAAGAGCACTTAAGCACATGTTTAATTTTAATTTTGAACTAAATGATGCAGTGAATCACGTGCTCCAGTCTCAAATAAGGTTAAAATTAAAATTAACCATTGTCTCTGCTTTCCTGGATGAGGGCTATGTACACTAGTTCCACTTCTTGTCAGCATTTCCATTACTGAGAAATATTTATTCTTCTCACTTTTTACCATCTATTTCTACATTGTTCTTGAATAGTTTGCTTTGCCTCTTCATCAGATGGATCTTGTTTCTATGAAAACCTGTGATATCAATTCGGCATATGTAAATTGATACCAAGATAAAATCCCAAGGCAATTGCCCAGTGGTATTTTCTCTCTTGTCTTTTTGACATTCCTTTAGCTTATTCCCCATAAGAGATATATAAGAATTAAAAGGCAATTGGAAACATCTATTGCTGCCTCTTCTGATCAAAGAATTTTAAAATTATATTTGCTATATTGAAAATACCCTAGAGACTGGAAGGATTTGTGATGATTTGCAGTCATCTGACTAGAAGCAAAAAATCAGAAATTAGTTTCAGTCAGTTCTATACTCAACATCTTTTGAAAGATGGAGATACAGTGATCTCATTCCTATATTTTATGTTGTAAATCATTCAGCTGGAGAATAACAAAATGATCTGTCAACCATTTTATTAATATGGCACAAAATCCTTGATATCTATCAGAATAATGGGGTTATGTGCAGGAAGAAATGGAGGGAACAAATGTAAGTGGCTGACCAGAGTCTAGTTGTTTATTTTATTTTAAAATGTTATTCTGTGCAGGAAGGGCCTTGTTCTCAGCTTCTTATAATTAGCCTAGAGTTTTAGGTTTGTAGATATCTGAGGGTTTGAAAGCACATGGATTGTGGCAGTACTTAGAAAGGAGCAAGCAAAACAAGTTGTCAGAAAAAAAGAAACACTTTTATGGTTGCTGTTCTTCAGCTGCTGTTTTCCATTTCTTCCTCCCTTTGACTGTCTTATGAACTCAATGAAGAGCTTTTTTACTCTGTTAGTCTGTATGTTTCCTTGTGTGATTTGATCCCAGCTCTCAGTGGAGCCTCATTCCATGTTCCTTTTCAACACATAAGGGAAGGAAAAAAAGATCCTTCCTGTTGATATCAGGATCACATTTTGTAGTACAGTTGTTGTGAAATTTGTTTTCCATACTAATTTTCTATGGCTGATTCTTACCTGTTAATGCTCCTAAAGAGGGGGCTAGTCCGAGTCCTTTTGAATAAATAGGATAGATTTGTATTCCAGGAGCTGCATTCAGAACTTGCACCAGCTATTGTGCATGTTGCTAAATAATGTCTTTTAGAGCTTTTCATACTCCTTTTTTATCCCTTTCATGGAGGAGTTTTCCTTTAAACTTGGGAAATATATATTGATTCCTTGGGTGAATTCACAGAAATATTAAATTTCAATTTTTGTTCGCTTGAGTAATTTCCTATGTTTACTTAGTGGTAACGTTTTAAAAATACTAACATTATGAATTTATTTAATAGTCCTGACTCTAATAATTCATTTTGTATCCATTCATTTGCTGTATATTTCTGTTGGTGCTTAAATCTTCCACTTTAGCTAAGTTGACATTACTCAAGCATTAGGTAAGGGCTGCTTACCAGAAAGTTTAATTTATGGATGATTCTGAAAAGCCACCAGTAGTATGTGAATTGTAGTGGATGTGGGAACTCCGCTCTATATTACCCGGTATAAACAGTTGTTTTGTGTATCTCCTTTACGTGCACAGCATTTTGGGCAAATAATCATTACCTTGAAGTTTAGGCACAGTAAATATGCAAAGAGGGGGGAGATATCTCAATGCACATGCTGGATTTGCAGACTCATAAGAGCTTATGGAACTTCTGTTAATTTAGAAGTCCAAGTGAACTGAGGACTACAAGCAAATGCATCCAATCCCAAGCGAGCCACCCTTGGTTGGTTTTTAATGCAGAGAAACACCATAGGTGTTGGCCTGATAAAGCAGAAAAATTACCTCAGTTTAGTATTAGGCATAATTTCTGTTTTCCTCTGGCCAACATGGACAGAAAAGGGGAGAGACATGAGGACAGACGGGGGTTCATTTTAACTTGATTGCTCTTATCTGTATTATTGTGGGATTGGTTTGGTAGGCAACGGAAGTAACACAATTAATATAATTTCTCTAATATGCAACATTTAATTGTTTTACTGGTGTAAAGCATGTCTAAGTTCGTAAAACTCGTATCAGGAAATGTTACTGTGTGTGAAGGCCCCAGCAGTAAGGTAGGTTTCCTCTCACAAGTGACCAGTACCATAATATCCCATGTATGGTTATATCAAGCACGAACATCAGCTGACAGGCCTAGAAAGGAAATTTTGATCCTACTTGAGAGGACCTCCTAGAGCAGAGCTTAATTACATAGGCAAAATTGCTATCTGTGGTTTTTTCTTTCTTATTTGATAAGAATTAAGAAATGAAGGCTGGGATTTTTTTTTAAGGACTGAAGACCTCTCAGTCAAGATAAGTGAAAGGTGATCTCTAATGGTCTAGCCAGTAGCCATGTTCAGAGCTGAAAACCAGGAGTTGTTTCAAATATTCTGAGACACCTACACAAATGTCCAAGGGCTTAATCTTGTAATATACACGTATATGCACTACTGCATGTAGTTAAGTCTTTTCCACGCCATGCTCTCCCACTCTATATTTTGTCTTTCTCAGATTTTCCTCTTTTATTTAAACACCTTTTACCCTCTTTTAGTTCTGGTTCTTTTGATTTTGCCTTCCTTGCCTGCCTCCTGCTAGGTCCCTGCAATTTTTTTTCTACTGCTGATGTGATCCTGTGGTGCTCCAGCATACACTGACTGTTTTGGTGTTTGCGAGGAGAAGGGATGTCTCCACAGACCCCCAGATCCATGCCTTCATCACCTGCTGCTTGCTCAGACTCTGCTGTGTCACATCCAAGATCCTGCTCTTGGGCAATATCTTATCTCTTTCAAGTCTGATCGTGACCCAATCTGAAGTAGTTTATACACAG
Organism: Elanus axillaris; assembly: GCA_026212715.1. Classification (NCBI taxonomy): domain Eukaryota; kingdom Metazoa; phylum Chordata; class Aves; order Accipitriformes; family Accipitridae; genus Elanus; species Elanus axillaris. Next base: position 6,687,340 of record JANZLQ010000064.1, read on the forward strand.
AGAGAAGAGTTTTTCCTCTGTGAAAAGATTCCTTTGTGAGATGACCCAGAGCTATAGGCAACAGGTAAGAAAAATCAGCAAAGCCAACAAAATGGAATATCCTGCAAGCTCAAGGTGAACTTGCATCTACACAAGATTGATTCTTCCTACCCCATCTAGTGAATGGTGTACCATTAACCAGCTTTAAGACAAAAATAAGATCCAATAATGGACAAGATAAGAAACCCTAATGAAAAAGTCTATGGTGATAGTTATGTCACAGAAATTAAAAAATGTATTTCATCATTGAAAGCTAATCCCAGCTTCAATTTAGAGCTCAGGGATTTTTATTTATGACATAAGTGAAAGTGAATTGGAACCCTGGGAACTCCCAAATTACCATTGCCTGCAAATCTGATGTCAGAGCCTTGATGCTTTCAGAGGACTGGGGGCATATACTTTGTGATAGCACAGCTTCAGTTCCCAGTTTTCTAGGGACTGTAAAAACACACACAAGTTCTCCAGGTCATGCAGTTTAACGAACACTGGTACCAGAAGAATGCCATGGCTCTGTGATGGACCTGTTTTTGACACAGACACTCTGGAGACTGAGGAGGCAACATAGGGGCACACACTGTCAGAGCAATTCTCAGGAAAGCAAAGTGTTGCCCTGGGATGCCAAATACCACTTTTGCAACTCTTGTCTCTGCACATTGCATCTGGACTACATCAAATTAAGCTAAATTATTTCTACTGCTAAGCAGATTTCACCAAAGTACATGGAAGAATAGCTAGAACGACTACTCACCAGAGAAAGGGGCATGTATTCTGAGGTAAGGAGAAATGACAGCACTGTGTCTGACATGAACTTAAGTAATAAATTTAGAAAAAAACCCCATGTTTAGTATCTTCTTAAGGGCTGCTGGTAGTCCAGCAACTCTATACTCTGATGACCACCTGTAACGCTAGATGATGACTTTGTCATCATGATGACCATCAGAAATTGGATGTACGTGAGTTTTTTGTTAATGGTTCTCTAGAAGGAAAGGAAGAATATTTATGTAGAAACTGATGTGGTTAGCTGTGCTGACAAGAAATTGCTGAAAATAGGTCAATGCCATAAGTGTAATGAAGAAGAGCTACAAAGGTCACTCATTAAGAGATCCATTTTGATTTTAGTGTGACTAGAAAGAATGTAGGCAGGGTTATTAGAATAACAATTTTATTAAAATTACAGCCTTGCTTCGGAAGTTCATTTGGTAGTGGTCATCTTGCAGTAAAAATAAAAGTAGAAGTAATTTTCTTACTTAAGGAATAGGAAATCAAAGAATAATATACATTTCAAGGATCCTGTGGAAGTCTGTAGTCCAACTGCTAGAAGCAGGCGTAATTTCAATGTTAGTTTGGTTATTTCAGTTTTAATATCTCCAAAGATGGAGAATTCACAGCCTCTCTTGGCAGCTGGTCCCAGTAATTAAACACGCTCACCAAGAAAAATGTTTTCGTTATATTCAGGTGGAATTTCCCTTGTAGCCTGTGACTATTACCTCTGCATTCTTTGCAGATCTCTGGCTTTGTCTTGTCTATTATCCCTCCTTTAGGAAGTTGAACACAGTAGTAAGATCCTCTCTGAAGCCTTCTCTTCTCTAGGATGAACAAATGCAGTCTTGGCCTCTCCTCGCAGAATAAGCGCTGTACTCCAGTCCCCAACCATCCTGGTGGCCACCTGCTGCCTTCCCTCAGTTGGTAGATAGCTTTCTTGAGAAGTGGCATCTAATTTTGAAACTTCACTTGACATAAAAAGTGAAGATAGATTCTTGCTTTAATGTCACATCAGAAAGATAAAAGTTGGTGTGGCCAAATTCATCCCACCTAACTCTAGCTGCTACCTACTGGAAGCTATTTCTTCACACACAGAGACACCTCCAAATTTGTGGTTGGATACATACTACGTATTCTTTATTTTTATTACAAAAATAAACCAAAGGAAACTCATGAATGCATACCAGAAACATTGCACCCTATATTAAACTGTGGGCTCTATTCGTCAGTCCCACAGTCTGGGAGCTTAAGCTTGTGACTCCAGTGCAACTAAACCCTTACACCAGGCATCTCTATATTATGTCAAACGTGATGTGTGCCAAAACTTTGCCTTAGAGTGGAGAATCCACAAATAACGTTTAGTATCCAAAAATTTCCGGTTTGTTGTTTCAGTCCACTTCTCTTTGTTCCAATTATGTATGAAAAGAATAAGGAGATGGTTTCTCTTACCTATTTCTCTTCTTTTTTGTAGTGAATTGATTGCTTTGCACTTGCTTAGAAAGATCAATATTCCATTATGTAGCAGAGGAATAGCACTATAGCAGAAAACAGCTTGGCTATTGCCAAAATTGAAATCTCAGTGTTGAAAGACAGAAGTTTTTTTTCAAAAGTGGAATGAAAATCTTTTGGGTAACTGAGCAAATGACCATGTATTTCTATAGACCTGCTGGCAGGGTGTAGCTGTTACTGTGAAGAGAAATTGTTTTGCCCATCTCCACCAAATCTTCGTTAAGTTAAGAAAGTACCTGATAAATGTGCTAAAGGAAACAATTTAGCAAGATGGTACCACGAAGTGCAGTAGAAGAACCATACAATGATGTTCTGTTTAACTTCACTGGTACATAGTACATAGAGAGCCACAGAGATATTGTTACATCTAATGCTTGTATTGTCCTGAAGCTTGTCTTTCTCTAGAGTGAGACTTCTTGTTCAAATAAACCAGTGCAGTTAGGCTTTCTCAGTAGCTATTTTCCAGAGTTTTGGAAGATGTATGTGATATTCTTCTTTCATTTTCTTCATTGTGTTTTCATAATGAATAGGAATCTGTATAATCATATAATAAGGCATTGTAATTATGATGGGTACAGATATAATTAAAAATCTTTATAATATATCATGAATAAATGCAGGTTTTCTTCAATGAAGACATTTTTGAAGATTAGCAAGGGAGCTAGTTATGTTTGCAGGTTTGGAGTCAAATAATTTACTAGCTAATGGAGGTACAAACCTATTGATTTCCAGTTCTTCCCATATTTAGCAAAGAAATTAGCTTGGCATTCCTGGAGGTTTCCATTAATATTTCCAAGCTTCAATAGAGCCCAGATTCCTCCCTGTACAGACACTATACAACAGATGTGGGGAGCCCTTAAGAAATTTTATTATCGAGACCCTCTTTCTCTGATGGCCAGAAAAAGGGCACCAACAAATTTCAGGATTGGCCCCACTGTGTTTTCTAAGGACTAACACAGTTGGTAAGTTGACTTTTGATGCACAAAAGGTTGCTACACTTGCCTAAATTCTTGAATGGACCATGGAAGGACTGAATTCCTCTAAGTGCTTTATATCAAGTGCATGTTTTGGCATCCTTGGTAAAACTGCAGAATTCTTTGCGATTATTATTTTTAAGAATTTATTTTTGTAAATATATATAGAATTTAATAATGAGCTCATTTTTACAATTCATTTTTTACTAGATGAGAATAATTTCCTTTAGAAATAATACTGAGGTTTGACTTAATGTAAATTTTTAAAAGAACCAAACACTTATATTAGAGACAAAGTGCATTATGCACACATAGAGCTTGCCTTTATCATATGTGGGGAATGTTCTGGATAAAAAGACTCTTTGTTTAGTGTACAGTACTATTCCTTATATATGTCGGAAAAAAATATAGATTTAATGTGGGTTGGATTTTGACTCTTCTCCTCAAATAATATCAGTGGGGATTAGGCAGCTAAATCTCTGTGCTCTTAATGCCATGAAACCCTTTATTGTGCTTGAGGGAAAAAAATGAAAGCAGAAAATTGTTACTCAAGGACATAACATTTGAAATGGCCGTAAGCCAATACAGTAGAAGATGTAGTAAAGCCTGGAGAGTGCTGATTAAAAGTGAATACAGCGATGCTGAGCACAATTGTAATTTTCAGTGACATTAAACAGTTTTGGCTGAAGGTGAATAAAAATTTTATGTGGAAATAACTTTTTTGCTAGTATTTCTAGGAAGTGGCCACAGCTTACAGGATATAGATGTGGGTTGTTTAGTTCTCTGATTATTTGGGGGTTTGTTTTTGATCTTTTTTTTAGTGGGGGAAAGCTATTATGATTTGCCTTTCTAATAAATTATGCTAAATTTAGAGATAAAGTGAATAGGAATTACGAATTTAGAAGAGGAATTTCTGATACTTTGCAAAATTCTCCTCTTCAGTCTCATCGCTGTTAAAACTTTACCCTTCTCTGGCACATAGTAATTTGGAGCAATTCTTTGGGAGGACACTGGCCAATCCTGAGTGGTGATGAGACAACACTGAGGACATGAGGAAGATGGGATTAGTACTTCGTGTAGGATTTGTGGAAGTAATGAATTCCTTGGCTGGTGGTACTTGGGAAGGGAATAGTTCCAAACTTGGTTGTTTTCCAGTAAGCAGATAGATAATAAACTATAACTAGGGGAAGTGATAGAACACTAACCTAGATAATGTACTAGACTTGATTTCGGGGAACGGACAGAAGAGGAGAACAGCTTTTCAGCAGTTTCTTGAAGGAAATACAGACCTCACATACTGCTCTCCTCTCTGCAGAAGGCAGGCAGGAGCAGAAAGGCAGAGAGAACATTTAAATCAGCCCTGACTCCTTGAAGCTGTTCCAACATGATGGCAGGATTTCACAAAGCTGTGAAGTGAGATTTTCTTCAGCAGCTAGCTTTTCTTGAGAAACCTGTCCATTTGGTCTTGCCGTAGTAGGTATTTTGCAGAGGTATTGTTTGTTCCAAGGGGTGAGCTTAGCATGCCTGCTGATATTTTGGGCACAGCAGTAGATGCCTTCAAAACAGGCCAGGCAGCATCTGGACCAAATGGCAATTGTTGGTGATAGGATTTTCTCTCTGCTCTGTGGTTCTTTGGCAAAAAAAAGAATGGTTTTTTTTGCCAAGTTCATCATTGTGAACCCTCAAAATATTTTTTTCCAAAGCAACTAGGCTTCAACTTCAAAGCTCATTAACTGTTGATTTTTGTTACTCTTGCCTTGTGATAAAGAGGAAAAGAAACAGAGTTCAAAAAGCTGCAACAAATAGCATATATGATGCATTAAAAAAAATAATTTAAGAATCTCACTTGTTTTTAAGCCAAAGCATAAAGCATACACCTTTCTCTTGCATATCTTGTCTGCTGATTTTGCTGAAGGTGAAAAAAGAGACATTGTGTCCGCTCATTCAAGGACCAACTGTTAGTTTACAAATCCTCTTTTTTTTTTTCTTCCCCCTCCCAGAATGGAGGATTCCTGCCCTGTTATGAAAAGTAGGATTATACTAATTGCTCAGTTCAGTGACTCCAGGCTTGTGCTTGCACCACAGAGAGCAAAGCTTGGCTTCTGCTTTCTTCCAATTCTCTCCTGGCTGTTCTGTGTGCAGATGAGTAACTTCAGCCCTTTGACTTGGGATCTCAGCTCATCTTCCCAGCATAGTATTTCATGGTCTGCGGTCAAACTTCTCCCAGTCATGAGACTAAGCAAAGAATAGTCTCAGTTTTTAGTAACATTGAAGCCAGTAGCACCTTCTGACATTATCCCCATTTACATTACTAATAAATATGTTTGCTTGCAGTCCCTGTGACAGAGTTGTGATCCATGACACTGCCTGTGGGAATCTTCTAGGACTTTGTCTGTAATTAATCACTTAATATATATGTTAAATTATTAATAGATATAAGTTATGCCCTTCAAAGGCACAAAGTATTTAAAAGCCTTTTAATACCTTAATTTCTCTTCTGTCTCCTAAATAACTCTTGCAGAGACCTCTTACCTGTTTCAATGTTGGAGGCTTCTAACTTCCATCATTTTTTTGTCCCCTGAAGTTCTGATTGCATGTGAGAAAGTGTATGCTTGTATTCCCTACACAGTGTGATCTGACAGAAAAAAAACCAGAAAATAAATACGTGGAGAGTGGAGAGTGGAGATGGTGGTTTTTAAAGAACTATGTGTAGGCCTTTGTAGGCCTGTAAGGGCCTTTGTAGATTTTCAAAATGGCAGCTGGGCATTTGAAATTAGATCATGCCACTATGACTAGGCATACACAGACGTTAAATCCTCTGCCCTTATTTTTGAGCTGGCTGAATGTGAGGCAGTGCTGGTCCAGAAGCCACTCGTCCATCTCATGGGACTGTGCTGGAGCTGCTACACTGCCTTGCTCACCATTTACAGTGATTGCCCAGGCACAGGATCTTCCTTCAGTAAGTTCAGGGAAAAAAGGTGCATGTAACTGGTTACTTTGGTGTAAATGACTTTCTTTAAACTGACATTCCAGCTGACCCTACAGGAAGTGAAGATGAGATAGGACGTAGTGAGGCTAGAAGACTACACTCTGTGATAGTGTGGAAAATGGTGAAACCTGGATAGCAAATGGAGGGGGTGATCTTATGTCTGGTGAATGTGACACTGCCAAGGGAGAGTGATCCCACCAGGGAACATAAGTGTGTGTGATTCCAGCACTCCCGCACAAAGATTTAATCCACAGGTTTAAAAATGGAAAGTTACCTGAAAAAGTCATTGCAGAAACTTTTTTCCTCTAAAGGTAATATTTATGTGTAAAAATCACACAGCTAAAATCCAAATGTAAGGTATCCATTCGCATTTTTTTCTGAGCATCTGGCAAAGGATTTCCAGAAGGGCTATTATTAACAATGTTTTACTTCCACCAAGGGACATTTTTCTGACTACATTATCATTAAAGTATTTTTTCAGTGCCCCACTGCTTAGGCAAAAACAAACTGTTAAGAAAGGACTAGCCATCAGTGCAGAAAATCAGCAAAGTCCAATTAAATTTATTCCCATGGGCTATAAATCAGTAGAAACCAATTCTCTTGCATTATTTGAAAGCCAGTGGTTTTCCCCATTAATAAAGTGACCAAAACACTGACCCCAGTTAATGCTACTGAGCAATGGTTTGGATTCCACTGGATCAAAATTCATCCTGAAAGCAACCTCCTGAAACCAGAGGCTTTGCACATGTCCTATACTTGTCCAAGTTGGCCTGTAAGCATTGAACAACATTTATTATATTCATACCTTGATAAGGCACAAAGTTTTCTTCTACTCTGTGTTAAACACATCACCAAATGTCTACCGACATTAGTAGAAATTGTGCACTTATCTAGGACAAAAGCTGTCCTTAGTTTTATAAACTTTTAGTCCTAAAAATAAGTTTCCTGTGGCTGATGAGTGCCAAGGTTTCCTTAGCATTTGGAAAACTCAACATTTTACATCATTTAGTCTTTCTTTGTTGAAGAAATAAAATGGCATTTTGATTTAAATACAAAATGAAATTATTAGGAGATGGAACCAGCATAACCAGAAGATGGAAGGTAACTCCCAAAAGAGTTGGGAGGTTGCTAATGTTTATGAATTAAAATAATTGTTAATGTACATAAGATATGCTTTAATATTATTACTTGCCTCAAAGGGACAAGAATGAATGTGATCTGTTTACTGTTTCTTAGCTTTGCAGAAGAGATGATAGAATCTTTTCCCCAATTTTCTGGAGTAACTTTAACCAGAGAGGAAAAAAAGTTATGGGAATTCTTTATTCTTTCTGGATGAAATTTACCCTCTGCAGATGGGAAGCATTTGGACTAAATATAAAGAAAAAAAAAAAAAGATGAGGATTACATGAGGATTCCCATCACACATATGTGTCTGGACAGGACAGAAATTCCTGTAGGGCATACCAGCAGTTCCACAGCTGTTCTTTGGGTGATGGACAAAACACAGACTACTGCCCTGGGAAACACACCCTTTTTCAGCAGTGTGTATTACTATATTGTGATGGCTTTGGAGAAACATTTCTGGCATATTCATCATAAACGAAGCCGCTCTTTAAATTTAAAGCTTTAGCAGCCTATTTCAAAGCTTATTTTCCAAATATTGAAATGCTGGGGGAGGGAGATTGGATAAAGGAAAGAAGCATAAGGAAAGGAAAAGATGTTTTCAGCTACCAAATGGAGCATCTTTTCCTGTGTACTGTAGTAGTGATGGTTCTTTTCAGTGCAGCTGCTGTATGCATGGGGTCATAGGTCAGATTCAGCAGTACATCTGTGATGAACTAGTATCTACATCTGCCAATGGGGTTTCGCTTGAGAACTGTTCCCAGCAAGAAAAAAAAGAGTATTATGAATTTCTGGCAGAAACTCCTATTGCTGAGTCTTTATTCATGCATGTTACTGCTTATAAATGTGTTTAATTGAATCTAATTTTGCTTGTAAGCTCTCTGGGACTGGGGCTGCCTGTAGTACAGTGCTTGCGTGGCATTAACCACTTTATAAAAGTGGCTAGAAGGCAATACAGACACAATGAGAGAAATATATTCTGGTCTAGGAAAATGCAAAGCTCTATTAAAAGTAGTGATTGTGGTCTCTGGCCTAGAAATGGCTGGAAGTGAAAACCAGATTTGAGATTCAGAATTTTTTAGTTAATTGATGTTACTTTAGATTATCAGAACTGGGAGTAAAAGCAATGCTTTTTAGTCATTTTAGTGAATTACATTTTCTTTAAAAAATGTTTTTCACTCATTCGTCTTTTATTGTGCAGTGGAATAGAACAAGTGTCTTTAAGCTGGTCACATATTTTTTCTTTTTTTTACCATGGGCTGTTCTCTAATGTTAAAATATTAGTATTATTAGTATTATTAAACTTTGGGATTACTGCAGTTGGACAAAGTAGATTTTTGTTTTTACCCTTCAGTAGCTTAAAATTTTAATTTTTCAAAATTGTACTGAGTCAGAAGGAAAAAAACAGAAAAAATCTGTAATTAACAATTTTTCACTTTTATTCTGTGCCAGAAAAGGACAGCAGAAAAATATAGGAAAAAAAAAGACAAAACGTAAATAGTCTTTACTGAAAGAGAGTGGAAGCAACCAATGCTGCTAAAAAGTTTTCAGCTTTAAAAAAGGTCCAATCTTCACAAATAGAAATGTTCACCAGCTTTCCTTCTAAAGAAAGGCTGAACTAGGTCTGACCAAATTGCCACGTTACAATCAGATTGACTGAAAAGTGGATCGAATAAAACATGAGAAATTACATGGTTTTGCTTCCTTTGTGCATGGTTGGAGCTCTGATGGTGCCAGCAGTACTAGATGCTTAGGGAAAGAGCATAAAAAACCAAAGCAAATATTGCATATGCTTTCCTTGTTTTATTCTCCCCTGCTTCTACCAATCAGCAATTTAAGGACTTCCTGAGCGCGATGTTGCATGTGCTCTGTTGCGTTTAATAAGCATGAATGGACAACCCCACCTCATAGCTTTCAGCAGTCTCTTTTTGAATACTCTTATTTTTATTCTCTGCAATAGCCTGTGACAATATTCTATGACAAGAAACAAGTGAACAAGGCATTGTTTAGTTTTTAGTAGCTGGTCTGTGTACTTATTTCAAAATGACTGAGTTTGCTGCAATTTATACCAGTCTAGGCTGATAAATCTTCTCTTCGCTACATCACATCCCCCTGCTCCTACTGCATCTGCACCTGCTGTTAGTCCTATGACGCTTTCTGCTAAGAGAAAGCCACTTCTGGGATTCCATCCAATATAATAGACATGAACCAAGCAACAGGTTCAGTGGGGTGACAACAGTGAATAACTAGGACCTTTTGAATCACTGTATTAAGTGTCTTAGGACCTTGCAGTAACCTGGCATGTATTTTTGTATGCTGCACTTTCCAGGCAAAGCACCGCCTCCCCCACTTTTCTCTCCACAGGAGCTGGAAGCCAAGGTCAGAGTCTGTACCTGACAGTTTTGCAGTGCATCAGACAAGCCTGTACTTCAGCTGATGTATTTTGAATTTTTTGTCAGATTAACACAAAGAGAAGGAATGCATACCTTGGAGCCTGGGAAGAACAGTAAGCATACTTAAGGCTGTAGTTTTTTTCTTCTCTGGCATCTATTGATTTAAAGTAATCCTTGCATGCACACTCCTTGCATAATGTATTTCTGCACTTGGGAGGGACAGAGTACGAAGAGCAGAGAGGCGATATAGGTCACCAGAGTGATTGCTTCATGTACTGGGTTGTGCAGGGCTTGTCTGGCCAGCAGGTGCTGTTTTGGGCAATCAAGCCTACACATTGTCATTCCTGCAAGTTGGAAGTGGCAGTCACACAATTGTCTCCCACCTCACACTTTCCCTGCAGCTTGGCTTCTCTCTTGCTCATTTATAGTTCTGTGATGTATCCCTTTTCCCCTGTCGTGTCTACCAGGTGGATCAGACTCATGGACTCACCCAGGACACAGAAGAGGGTGACTGTGCCCCAGCCAGGAGGTATCTTCTCCTTGGCTCCTTGCAGCTTTGCTCTGTAACCCCATACTCTCCCTTTGACTTTAGCTGCGTAATCTGCTCTACTGATTTGAAAGCATTCAATTCAATCTGCAACATCCCCATGGCTTCCTAGATCTGAGGTGGTTCATCCTACTTGTGGATGGTGCACACTGGCACTTTTTGCACTGATCTGCTTTGAGAATCAGCTAAGAGAGGCAGGTAAGTCAGGAGTTCTGGGATAGGCACTGCATTCTTCCACAGTCTGCAGGATTGTCGCAGCGTGGAGAGAGATGGTGTCAATGGACAAAATTCACCCCTGGTAAAAACCTGTGCAATAGTTCAAATCCTACTTTAATTCTTAGATCAGGATTTTCAGGTTATATTTTGTCCTGGTCCTCTGCAAATGGGGAGACTCATCTTAAAGCAAATATGAGGTTTTGAGTCAGATGCTCCAGAATTGAATGCCTGCAGATAGTTCTCTAAAATGGATGCCTTTTGTATTATATAATGACTTCAGTTGATGCTAAATTGATATTCAAAAAGATGAGGAGAGAGTATCAGGAAGATATTTTGTCCCCCCCCAAAAGCTGGGTGGAATGTAGTGTTCACAAGGCTTACCCCCCATCTGAACCATTCAAATCTTGCTTAAATTTCTTTGTGCATTTTTTTTTTCCATTGAGTTATATAGTTACTTGTAATTACAGGCATCTGTATATTGGTGTCCTGGTTTCAGCTGGGATAGAGTTAAGTGTCTTCCTAGTAGCTGGTACAGTGCTGTGTTTTGAGTTCAG
>JANZLQ010000064.1:6712607-6746337 GCA_026212715.1 Elanus axillaris
TACCCCTGTCGAACCTGACCTGGGGTCATTGATCCCTGTTGGCCAAGACGGTCACCTCAGCCTACCTGGCACGTCTCAGTTGGCCAGTTCAGATTTCAACCTGTGGCCTTCAGGGTTTAGGGTTTTTTTTCCCTTCCTCTTCTGTGTGCCTGGAGAAGTTTTGTTTCCTGCCAGCAGGATGGGGGACACACACACACGTACTGCCACAGGTACAGAGGTGGAATTTGTAAAAAGTAAGGGGAGACCCTCCCATTGAGTCATGAGGTTCAGAGGAGGACACCCTTGCTTTCTAAACTCCTGTTGGAGTCTAGGTGCAGCTGGATCAACTCCTAGTCCCAGACTTGGTCAATGTTTTATATCTAAAGGGATAATCTAAAGGGAGTATAATAGCAGCCTGAGATTCAGTCACAGTGGAATAAAGTTCATGACAGTAATTTACATATAGATTTGAAAAGTAGTATTTGTAATATACTTGCTATAGATTATTCAGGTTAGTACACACACAGGCACAAAGACTCTAAGAGAAATACATGTGAATCAAAGAAGTATACCTGTTAAAAAGTCCCCTCAAGTTCAATGAAAATACTCATGTCAAATGCTTTGGCATCTTTCACAATGGGTGAAGGGTTAATCCTCAAGGAGCAAAGAGTATCAGCCCAAGTCTCATGGACTTTCAGCAATGGACCATCAATCTTTGCAAAATGAAGAGTTTGCGAGCTCTGAGGGGCGTCTCACTCAAAGGGAGATGCTGTGTAAGGATCCATAGGCTTTCAGTGTAAAATGGAGCTGTCTTAAGACTTAGAATAACTAAAACAAACAAAAAAACATGTATGCTTTTTCTTCTTGGCTTTGTGAGCACTATTCTGTTCTTCAACCTTGAGAAATTAGGTTTTGCTATTAATGACATGAACAAAATCACTGGGATTTTACTGGATGATCTTTACAATGTTTAGGTTAGGTTTGAAAGGTTTGTGTTTAGTTTTGTGATTGCTTAAGTTAGATGGTCAAAGGGTGTATTTGTGAGCTTTGTTTCAGACCCATCAGGAATACTGTGAGATTTTAACTAAAAATGGTAGAATTGTGTCAGAGGCTGATCTCTTGCAAATTCCAGTATGATGCATTAAAGACTTTTGAGCTTTTTAGAATTACTGATTCTGAATCCAAACTTGAGCTTTGGCTAATCTTTATTCTGATAGACATAAATCAAATTAAGGAATTAACAGAAGCATTGTTATATATCTGAGATAAGAATACCATTTCTGTATTTTTAGATTTGTCTCAAAAAGGCTTTGTAAATGTAGGAGTTGAAAACATTAGGGGTCATGAAGCTCTTAATTAGGCATCAGAATTCTTCTTACTTGTAGTAAGTGCCAGAGGAGCATGTTCTGCAAGAAAAGAGAGGTTTACCTGTGAGAACAGGTTTTCATACTATGACAGCAGTGGCCTCTCACAACAAATGGAGTTCAGAACAATCTTTATAGGATCATGCCATGACAATACATTGGGGAGGAGCCTCAGTATCACAGTAGAATTGGATATTTTTTTTTAAGGAAAAATAGGCCTGTAGTCTTCGCAGCTGTAAATTTGGTGACAGTAGATATGACCTATGTAAATGGTAGACAGTCCCTATTTAAATGAAAAAGGAACCTTTAGAATATATATAAGGGATGGAGTACACAGAAGTCACAGTTTAAAATTCGTGAATCCATTATGTTTTCCCTTCAGTATTTACCCTTCAGTGTTAAAACACTTTGACCATTTATGAGTTGTAACTCTCCAGTGTGTGTCTGATCTATAACAAGTTTACACAACGTCTGCTGTAGTATGTCCCACCTAACGGTTAGACCTTCAGTAATTCTGTAATAAACATGAATAATAATGACGCTAATAAATTGAGGCACAGAATTGGATGGCAAAGCGTATGTAGGGTGCTGGCTTACTTCAAGTGTAGAGCATATTCTGAAATGACCTGTGTGGTATGGATAATTTGTTAGGCTATTGTATGAGTCCTGCTAACAAAGAAAGTGATTTTTTTGTGGAGATGAGTTTTCATTGAGTAGGGAACAGTTTCTTCTAGGTTCTACTAATCAGCAAATATTACTAAGCCTGATTTTCCTGCTGCTTTCTACAATAAATTACAATGTTTATGTAACTCAATAATTAAATCCAAGGCATTTGATTGTCTTTTGGCAGTTATCATTAATTTCTATGGGGCTAAGCCACTAGAGACCATCTGCATGTGATCATAAATTATATGGTGAATGCCAGAGAGAGAGAAATTTATGCCGCTGTGATCTAATTGTTTTTCAGGTAATCCATGATCCATTTTCCCTCTCTTCCCTCTCAGCATCCAAATGCACAATAAAATAGAGATGTAGATTCTCCACTTCTGCTGATTCTAACAGGAAAATTATCTGCAGTGAATAATAAATGTTTCATGCTTGCAAATACTTGCTTGCCACTCCACTTTTTTCCTAGAACAGGAAGCCATATAATCCATTCTCGCTAAAGACAATTCTCAGTGAAAGATATCAAATGAAGCACTGTATATTGAAGAACCATTCAACTCTAATTGAAGTGATGAGAAACTTCACAGAACCACTCTGGACAAATTTGTATGTAGTCTGAATAAGAAGACTCCTTCCTCTGAGAAGGTTGTATCCATCTGTAGAAAGCAACATTATTGGGTATGTTGAAAAATGTGGGAACTTACCTGAGTGCAACTTTCTGAAGACCTTTTAATCATAGATCTCTAGACATAACTAAAGGCTTCACCGCTTTATATCATTATTTTCACAACAGAATATTTTAGTGCTATTATTATGCTCAAATTTCATTTTTTTTTTCATTACAAAGAGGGATAGTTCAAGATAAGAAAGAGCAGGTTGACAATTTTCCAGGGAATTTTATTTCAAACTGTTTTTGTCTACAGAGACTAAAATTACTCCCATGGACATTTTCAAATACAGTTAAGGAATAGCTTGTCAAAAATTATTTATTCATCTAATGATAGATGTGAATATCTTATGGGATTTTAGAAAGTACCTGAGCAAGTTGGAACTAATGAAGTTTAAGTATCTAATATGTTTAGCTTTTCTTAATAATTCTGTGAGATCTTGGTACAAAATTATAAGAGAATTTTTTACAGACTGACATAAAATGTTTTAGACCCAACCACGTTTTCAGAAATGTATTCAAGATATTTAATTGATTAAATTAGAAATAAACCACCTACCCTAGTATTTAAAACACTGAATATAAATATGCAGAGAATTATCATTGCATTTGTGAAGATATAAGGTTGGGAAAGAAGTAAGACTTGTAGGGAGAAGTGGCTAATACTATTGAAAATCAGAACAATTTTCCAATCTTTTCATCATATATCCTTAGTGTGTCTAACAGCCTGTTTGCCATTTACAGTGGTATCAACCAGTCTGTTAAAATGTATTGCTTCCCTGATGAAACTTTGCATTTCAACATAAATATCAATCTGTTAGTTATTAAAACAAGAGAGTAAAAAATGTCCCCCTACTTGGTACTTAAAGAAAAAGCTAAAGCATGAGCAAATGTAACAGGAGGTCACCTTGGGATTATGTGCTGTGACAGTAACAATAAGTACTTCTTAAAGAAGTGCTACATCTTCTAAGGAACTAACTCTTTTCTGTCTGAAAGAGAGATCAGAAGAGCCTCCAAGTAGCACAGTAGCAAAACCAAGCCCCAGTTATTCTCTAGAGACAGAAACTGCAACTCGTCACTATCCATGATAAAAAGGCAGCCAAAGCCCCTTGGGTTTTATGAGAGTGCTATTCAATATCCTCAAGCCACTTTGTGTCTAGAGACTGTTTATCAATCTAAGCAGTACTACGTGCTGTACTTAGGTGCAAGGCTTAGGTTTCTATGTATTCAGGCCAAAGTGGCTTTTGTATTAGACAATATTCTGAAACTCCAGGTCAATATTCTCATGAGAAGTGTGGTTGAGAAGACTGAGGCCAAAAGAGTTCAAATTCAGTACGGCTCCACCTTATTCTCATCAAAGCTGCAGTGGTGGGACATGACACACTGGACCCAAGACCAACACCAGCAATTTTACTTTCTCACTGTGCAATTTTTGTAAGCAAAACATGAGTGCTTGCAATGACTTCTCGGCAAAAAAAACATGAAATTGCCTCTGCATCAGGCAGTGAGATACCTCAAAGCTGTAAATCATCTTGAGACATCTTTATTTCTTCTTTAATGCAGAAAGAACAGAGAAAGAGCTAAATTCCTGACTTAGCTGCCTCATTTGAATACCAGAAGTTAGGCTGAAGTTGCTTATGTTTATTTCAAGTTGAATGGAAATGCAAGAGGTTCATTTGGTGAAGGAATGGGAAGATATGTCCTGAGCTGGCTCTGTAAGAGTGTTTTAGGTCTTCTTACAGGAGCTGATAACTAGTTGTATCTTTTGTGTGCATCTGCCATATCTCTTCATATCCTACTCACTCTAGCTGAAAGGTCTGTTTGTACCATATTTTGAATACTTTGTCTTATTGTCCTGAAGGAAAGTTTGCCAGTTATATCATTTCAATAAATTGCACATGCTTTGCTATATTTTTACCTTCTGTTCCTTTGCTTTTGAAGGCTTAGCTGGAGAGAGAGAGCTGCCAAAATTGCAACTGTGCAGTATTTCCTGGCCTGGCAAGTTTGATATTTCTCCCTCACTGACAATGCCATGAATAGCTGAATGATAATGTGGTTGTTGCTTTTTAAGCCTTTCCCACACCTGTCTTTGTTCATCTGAAGAGATTTCATGTTCTCTTTTAAATGACTAAAATGGAAGCATTTCCAAAATAGTAGAAGGAAAACACGCTCACAAAACCTCCTTTCTTTTATACTGGTAAGGTGCAGGCCAATTAAAAGCAGCTTTTACTTGAATTGGTCAAAGCCCTTTACAAAGGAGAAAAGAAACATAATATATATATATGCAGTCCAGAACTGAGATTAGGCCTGAGTTAGTCTAAAAAAGTACCGGAAAACCAAACTCTGGTGGTTTAGATATCGTCCTTTCTCTCCCACATGGAAGACACTTTCAAAACGATATAGTTCAATCATATAGCTGAAGCACCAGGGCTCTGTGACATGTACCTGAGGAACTTACTTGTACACATAAATATTCTGCTAGACATGAATACTTTTTCCACTTCCTGAACTTAGCGAGAAAGAACACTGTGGTTTCTCATTTGAATAGCAAAGTTGCAAGTTGATAGGCCGTAGACAGTTATACATGAAAAAGGAGTTGAGGCCACACCTCTTCTTCTCTATTGTCCTATTCCTGCATTGGGTGACTAGAAGAAAGCACTGATAATAGCAACATACATCTGTAAGTCTCCAGAGTGCCTTGCAGAGGGAGTAAGTGTCTCCTGTGGAGAGCTCTGCACCTCAAAATGTATGATAGTAATTAAATTACTGCTAATTGAGTTTAGTAATCCAACGGCTCAAACACTAAACAGCTAAAACAGGAAATATGAAAATAGGGAAATACCTTTTCTGTAACTTTTTGCAGTTTTCATCTTATAATTGCCTAACCTGCTCTGAGAATTGCTTTCTGTCAACATCTCCCGTCTCATTTGAAATTGTTATTCTTGGATTTCTTTTCCTTGGGGGCAATTTTGTTTGTAGTTGCTGTTTGCTTACAGGATTGGAAATAAAAAAATTTCACTGCTTGTCATAAAACAATTTACCTGAGATAAAAGAAAACCACCACTGAGGTGACTGTACAGTTATGTTTTTTGGTAAATATGTGCTCTTTGCTGATTGTTTTTATTTTCACAATTCCTCTCTCATAGACCTTGACAGCCTCTAATTCCAGAGGATTCCCTCTTGCTACAAAGCAGGATGACCAGTTACTGATAAACGCAGCTGCATTAACAGTGGGTAACATCACAGAATAGAGACAAATCATTAATGGCAATAATCTGTGTTAAAAATGTAATTAAAATGGCAACAAAATTGATATTTTGCATTTTTTTCCTCCAAATCTTCAAATCACGAACAAAGATTTTTAAAAGCCAGAAACTGAACTTAGTTTGTATGGGGAACATTTTAATGGCATCTGGGAAGGTTATCTTAGTTTTGTTGCTTTACGTATTTTAAAAAGATCCTATTGGTCTTAACTGTGCTGGCTAATAATTTTCCTCTTCTGGCCTTCTCTCAATTTTCTGCAAGTTCTACTTTTTGATTTATATGTGTTATTGTCAATTGCCCTATTTTTGTGATTTATTAAGTATTATTTTCTTACTATGTCATGGATTCTTTCATCTCTACAGGGAATCTTTAAAAATTATTAGGTCTTCTTGATTATTATTTTGTAGCACTTGGAAAAATAATAGCATTGTAACCTGCTCTCACTCATGCATCTCTGCCCAATTCACATCAACAATCAATCTGTTTTGTAATTCTTCCTAGCTTTCTGGAACTGGTTCTTTAAAAGCCCTGTGGTTCAGACTTTATTTTGCTTGCACATAAGAAATGCAGTAGGATGATTTGTTTTACCTCTGCTATCACAATTTTTTAGCTCCAGAAGGAATTAGTTTTTATCTCTCAAGGTAAAGTTCAATATAGATCTCCTAGCACATTGGATGCAACCCTTTTGATTTAGGAAATTACCTTCCAGACTAGCACCAGTCTTAAGGTACACGTTTCATATTGTAGCCCTTCGTGTTAATGCAACATTTTTCTGTAGGTAGAAACTACAAACCAATACTAAAAACCGAGGCATCCTTTATTTTTCTGGTTTTATGGTCTGTAAAAAGTGTCATTTATATCCCATCTCATGGTTTATCTGTTATCATGCTGAGCTTTCAAGATTACCTTCTTATTTTTCAGTGAATCAGAGAAAGGTAATTCCATTTTTTACAGTTTTCTCAAATGCAAGTAACTTATTTTGCAAATCTGTAGTTTCTGCTTATGAAATGGATACAGAATCTATCCCTGCAGTTCTATAATGCAATAACTTTTTCTCATATTAGGTATTTTTCCATAATGACTTTTGTACTTAAGGGTGAGAAACAGTAGTTTCTATCTAACAAATGTCAGTCAGAAGATGAGCCAAATTTTCAATAGCAAACTGCAGTGAAGTGCACTGCCTAAAAGCTGCAATATATTGTTTGGATTCCTAGGCTAGTAAGGGCTGTTAGATATAACCTGATTCTTCTATGCTAACATTTTTTGGTGGAAATGAAACTCTAGATTAAACCAGGTACTCAGCTTTCTCAGACTTTTGTTTTAATTACAACACCCTTGGAATTAGGAAATTGATATTTGGAGAGCTCTCTCATTTTACCTTGCTGAAACAAAACTGGTATGGACAATAAATATTTAGTCAGTTATTTACTGAGAAAATAAGAATTCATGTCCTCCTCAAAAATCACTTCCCTTTGCAGCCAAGATATGGTGCCATCTTCCAATGAAGTAGAAATATTTGAAGCTCGGGAATACGTATTTCTCTTATTGACTACTCTCCATAGCAAAGCAGCATGGTTTACATATGGGAACTCAGTTGGTGCTGTACTCCACAGGCCGGTAAAGAATGGGGATAGATTTCAGGGCTGCCAGAAGGATATCTGAGGCCTTTTTGAGGATCTGTCTGAATAGCACTGCTCCAAGTGTAGCCCTTCTTTTTTTTTTTTTCTGCACATTGTCTTTTAAAAATGCATCCTGGTCTGAAAAAAAAACCAGATCTGGTTTTTGCAGATTTGGTCAGGGATTTTTTTTCTCAGTCCATGTGGTATTATCACATCCCCACTGTTTTTGTTCTTTGCAGTAGACATTTTTAAAATGCAACTTAAAATCTCCTAGCTGCAGCATGGGAGAGATTATCACACATTAATTTGATATGCTTGCTTTCAGTGATTTTGTTGTTTTATTGCTTTTCACAACATTTTAACATTTCAGTATTCATAACCCATTTTAGAAATTATCATCAGAAGATATTAGTCTTGCCCGTGAAGGACAGATGATATACATTTTTACAGCTTATTAGGCTCCTAGATTTACACTGAACACATGCATGAAGTCTGCTTGAAATATTGGCCTCCTACACAGCTACATTCAAATTACTGGGTAGATGGTCCCACTGGGGTTCCTGTTTTGTACCCTGCGACTACTGAGATTCAGTGTGCCAGTGAGGATCCTAACGATAGCTGACTCCCAAAACTTTCGGTTTTCATGGCGACCACACAGTCTGTTGTACAATAACTACTGCTTTGTCACTTGTTTCAAGTTGAGCTTTGAAAACAGTTGGCAGTAGAAAAGCATCTTTTTATGCCTTCTCTCTACAGAGCCTAACATTCTTGCCTGATGCATTTTGTTAGCACACAAGATACATCTCTTTCCATGAAGTTAATTGGCAGGGGGCTTTCAGCAATATTAATGGCTATGTGATTAGCTTTCTGTTCATGGCCCTATGATAATGAGAGTTTCCTTCAGAGGAACACTGATCTGATCCTCAGCTGGCATGCTCTTCACCTCGGAGGCTTCAGCTGAATCTCGTGACGTTTATAGTCAGAGGTGAGGAAAACTATAATGTCAGCAAGAAAAATAGCCATTAGCTGCAGATATCCAGTTAGATATCAGCTAGGTGGGGCTGAACACAGTCATTTGTGGGGGAATATTAGGGGAAGAAGAGACCTTTCACAAATACTTCTCTCAAAGGTCTGATGTTGCCCCCAATTGCTCTGGACCACAGTCCCAAAATGGTGCTGGGGCAGGAACTTTTGATACTGATGGCAAAAACCCACAGTCTGAGTTTCCTGACTGTTATCCCAGAAATACTGTCAATTTACATGGATCTGTTTAAAATATCTAACTTTCATCTGCTACTCCAAAGGGCAATAAGATCTGAGCTGCTGCCTGCTGAAAGCCATGAAAATGACCCAATAACTTTTAATGGGTTTCAGATCAGACTGAGAATATGAATTTTTGCAACAGTCTTCAGTACATGATTCTGAAAAAGTACACAAATGCATGCCTTGATATTAACAACTAAATATGCTCCATCTGAGTAGAGATGCTATCTTGAATCAGGGTGTGGCTAATTGTTATGATACTGTTACTAATAAGCAGTCTGCTGCAGATGTGGCTGTGTGTGCATTGGTAGTTGGCAAAGCAGTGCGTACAGACCCTTAGGTTTTGTAAACGGAGGAACTTTCTGAATGAATGGCTTTCTCATACATGACAGTCACAGGAGCGTTTTCAGTAAGGTGCCCTACATTAGGGTGGATCTCAGTATAGTGGAAATTTTTCCTGAAAAGTGTCATGACAAGGGAGTTAGATCTATTCCTTTTTTTCTTTCTTTTCTGCATGCACAACTGTAAACAAATTCAATAGGTAGCATCTGGTACATTCCTGTGTCTTCATGCTACCACAAAAATCTCTAAATGATTAGGAGAAGTGGTCGTCAGAACTTCTTTGATCTGGGTCAAGAATCAAAGCGTGTAAGACCAGGGAAAAGCAGTTAGATGATCTAATCTGACCTTCCGGGTGTCACATGTATGTTGCATTTCACTCAGATGTCATTGTGTAAAACCTATTTGTAAAGTATATTTAAACCCCTATTTCAACTATATTATTGAACTTTCAGGTTACTGAACAGTGTGCCATATACAGGAAGTAGATGGACTAACCTT
Organism: Elanus axillaris; assembly: GCA_026212715.1. Lineage (NCBI taxonomy): Eukaryota > Metazoa > Chordata > Aves > Accipitriformes > Accipitridae > Elanus > Elanus axillaris. The sequence continues at coordinate 6,722,270 of JANZLQ010000064.1, forward strand.
GCTGCTATTTCTGGTAATCAGGTGAAATTTGCTGTGGTAGTCATGAAACATGTTCCCCTGCCCTCTGATTTTGAAGGGATATATTGTTAAAAAAACCCGAACCAACCAACAAACAAAAACCCCAATGATCAATATAATCCTGAGCTGGTCAACAAACTAGGAGTCAAAATATCCACTTTGCCATAGTCCCTTATATCAGATGTTCATCCCACCTGGTGTCTCAGCTCCAGCTGTGGCCAAGCACTGACTATCAGAAAAAAAGTGAAGGGAAAAAATCCTGGAATAACAACTTCCTCACCTAGTGCCTCTGCATCAGAATATGCTTTTGGCCTTTTGCAGATTGTCCGGCCATGGTACAGATATACCTGACTCAGTACCACCAATCAGCATCACCTCCAACAAGAAATTTTTTCTCAATAAGAGCTCAGTTACTGCTCCATCAGCCTTTAAAGCAGGCTGCAAGTTCTAGTGGTAACTAACTCTTGTAGCTGCTGTTGAATGAGTGCCCTTTTGCTTCCTGTACTTGATTTGACCTACATGTTTTCTTTTGTTTTGCTAAAAATAGGTGGTATAAAGCTTTCAGCAAAATGAAGTTGCCTGTTCAGAGACAAACTGAAGTGTTAAAGAGTGCATTTGCCTTTTAGTAAACATAATATGCATCAAATCAATTATCTCAATAAAGGCTAAATAGTATTTTATTGTGCTGAACTGGGAGCTCCAAGCTTCTGTTGTCTTACACAATATTTCTTTGCTTTGAGAATGGTTTTCTTCATAAAAGAAAACAGCACTGATTAGGAGTTGTTTGGAATTAAAATCCCAGCCGGGCTGGTGTTTTGGATGTCAAGTACAATGATGGAACAAGAGCAATTGGAACAGGAGAAGTAATTTTCATTTTCAGTGGCTAAATTGAGCAATTAGGAAAGAATTAGATTGGCATGGACATAACCAAGAAATGTCAATAGGTAACAAATGTCAAGTGAATGACAGTAATACTGTAATTTGGGCAAGTCTTTAAGTACATGTGCTTACTCTCTCCCTAGCTCCTGCATCCCATAAATCATTGATGGCATAAAGAGACACAGACAGACCTTAGAAAAATATGAGGATTCCTCCGGCCTCAAGATTTGGGGTTTCATGATGAAATAGCCAAAGTATCTATGTGATTCAGGATGCCAGGTCCCATTCTCCAGTGGAGTGCACAAACACAGTGGCTGCTCTGAAAAATACACAGCCTTCGTTGATGTGACAGAAAAGGAAGGGACAGAGCCATGAGGTATGGGGGGTTAAAAGGAGATCAGGGCAGAGCTAGAAATAGAACTATTTTCTACACAGTGCTGTCTTTCAAGAAAAAAGTTGCAGGATGGACTAACCAGATGCCCATTTTCATTCTGGAGTTTTAGACCTGCCACTATCTAAAGTATTGCCCCACATTCCTGTTTTATTCTCTCTCTGAGTGTAGTGTGAATTAACAGGAAAGGCAATTACAGCCTCTGAATGTACTAGTCTGTTTATACCTTTGCTTGTTATTTACATGATGTTTTGAACAGCTGCTTTAGGAAGAGGCTTTCATGTCTGGAATTTCCCCTAATGCTGTCACTTGAAAGTTTGAAATGCTTCTGCAGATATTTTGAGAAAACCTCTCAACATGGGAACTTTCAATGCCATTCAGTTCCGGTTGCTGTCTCATCCAATTTTAAAAGAGCCACAGGTATAGTTGTTTAACTGCATTTTGGGGGGCTCTATGCTGGGATTATGGTTAAGGAGGAAGTAGATTTTCCCATTCACAAGAGTAGTGTCTCAGTCACTTTCCTATTAAGTCTCTAGGTATGAAGCAAGAGTTGTATTTTTTTGGAAGTCTTCTTTGCTGGCGCTATGGACTGCATCTTTTGCTGTGATCTAAGAGACAGTGATACTCTGCTTTGTCTTCTCAAAGCATTGGCACAAATCCTGGTGGAACTTCTAAAAGCTCTGGATGGGGAGAAGTTAGACTTTCTTTCTTCTGCATCTCTTGCCTTACTTATCTGCTCTCTTGGGAAAATCTGCTCCAGGGACTGGATTGCCCAGAAGGGGCCATTTCCTGGCTATCCATGTCTGTTAGTGATCATTGGATATTTTGTGTTGCATTTGCTTTGCATTTGTCTTTCTGGTATACAGTTGTTACTGTCAACATTGACTTTGAATCAGTTCCCTGATGTTGACAATGGCTGTAATTGATTTTCAAATAGCAATTATCTTTCTTGTGGAAAAAGTCCAGATGTAATTCATGTTAAACTATACTGAAACCTATAAGCCAAACCATTGGAAGTCTGAGTGTTTTAGCAAGATCAACCCTCCATTTTTAAGAGTATGTCACTATAAGATGAAAGGCACTTTCACAGAGCCATGAAGTAGAAAATGAAAGTACAGCAATTAAATTTAGAAGTTTGACGTGTTGTGCTGGGAATAGACAGGTAGATTCACATATGATTAGATCCTTCCATGTACAACGAAATGTCGTGTGTGTGTGTGTGTGTGTCCCCATATAGAACTGAACATCACGTGGACATTTTAAGAAGGGCAGGTCAATTTTAAATCAATGAGTATTTTCTCCACTCTGCATTTGCAGGTGGGTTTTGAGGCAGAAATAACAATGTGCACAAAGTGCTGATACTGAGTGTTACAGAAATAATGTATTTTTAAAACTTTTCTGAGTCCTAAATCTTCCCATTTCCTTATTAAAAGTAAACTGGTTTAGATTCTATATCCTTCCTGAATCCTCAATTGAATGAGTATATTGGCTCTTGAAAGTGATACAACTTCTAACTACTGAGTCTCTAAACATGATAATCAACACAACATTGTGGACACAGCAAGAACTATTTGAGTGAATATTGCCATGAGGTGCTCATAAAACTGGAGCTGTGTTTACTCAAATTCTTGTGACAGACCCATGAGTTTCACCAGGTAGTTCAGCCCAGTGGAACAGAACTCATGATCAGATTTGTTTAAAATAAGCATACAACCAATATATATATGTCAGCCCCTCATAACCGTACATGCGAATGGCTTATATATACATTTTTTTAGGAAGTCTCAAAGCTGGCAAGTCGGTCTGGAGAAACTCAGAACAATTTCCTCACTGTTGCCTGGCTTCCTTGAAAAGATCCCTGCCTTCATCCCGTTTTCATTCCAAGCCGTAACTGTACCACGGTCGTCATTCGAAATGTGTTCCAGTGTCATGAATGGCTTCAAACATAGGGTGAGCAGTGAAAAACCTTGTAACTCAATGGCTTTATCTGATATTTCCATTATATTTCAAAACTTCAAAACATCATATCCAGTCATACCCCAATATTTTTAGTTATAAATAAATTAGTTTTAAAAGGTGGTTGTGTCTGGGTGGCTCAGTGTAATTTAGAATAAGGCATACTTTGTAAATGTATGATTTTGTGCAGATTAAATTGTAGAATTAATCCCAATGAAAATGGAATATTCTTGTGGGAGAACTTGTGCACAAAGGTCTAAACCTTAGAACTTCCATTAGCTTACTTCTGAGTACAGTGTGCAGCAAAGTTACAAAATAAAAATGTGTAGTATCCCACTCTTCTTTTGGAATACAAGTTTAAGCTAAATTGCCAGTAGAATTAACCGAAATGTCTTAAGGTCGATGCAAGAAAGCAGAGAAAGCAAGTCTATAGGAAATTTGTCTAATAACTGATTAATTACTTTTTTTTGTCATTAAAAAATAGGTATCTGCATTACTCTAGTGATTCTGGTGAGTTTATGATCAAGCAATGTCCATTTATTTTAGAATGGTGAGATCTGTTTAACCTGAAGATGGTGCTAGATGGTTAAGTTGGCTGTCACAACAACTATGTGTCATATAATTTTTTGCAGAATGAAAAAGCATTGATAACATGTAATTGGTTGATAACAAATAAGAAAGGATAAAGGCATCATATTAAAGTACATAATTTTTATAGATTAATATGTTTGTTTACCTGAGCAAGACATGAATTGATTTGAAAATATATTGATTATATCAATGTCTTAGAAGAAAATAGTGCTTGGGAAGAAACAGAGCATAAAAGTCATTGGAACAACGGTGACAGGAGGTATACAATATGCAGTTTAACAGCTTACCTAGTTATTAGAACCAGACAATCTGGGAGTAATGGCAGTGTAGTTCTGGCAAGTTAAAGTAATTGAAACCTATCAGATAAATAGTAAATACTAAAGTTCTTGAAGACTTAAAGAACTTTAACTCTTTCATTCAAAATAAATTATATGTAGAATATTAAGTATTCTGAATCAAGCAATTTTCATGCTAGAAAATGGTTTTCCAGGGCATGGCTGTACTATTTAAGCTAAAACAGTACTATGAATGTGGTAAGATCCTGCTAGTGCAAACATAGAAGTGTTTGCTAGTGCAAACATCATTAATATGATGTATCACTATATCTATTCTTGGATCAGCAGGGAAATGAGCTACTCTGATACGGCAGTACCATTATTCTGACAAGTTAGCACAAGCAGTTGTATAGACGATGTAACTACAGAACAGAAAACACAGACTACTGTTGAGGTTTTCCCCTTCAGTTACGGCACCAGGTCTGATTTTCTAGTACAGCTAAACAGTGGCCAGATGACCAGAAACTCATCTTAGAACTTCCTTCCTTGTAAAACAGTTAAGGCAAAGAATTTGAAAGGACCCCATGACAATCTTGTTACTGTTTAAAGCAAAATAATAGTGCTAGGTTTGTATACACTGCTTATAACTAAATGTGCTGGTTACTAAAATGGACCTACTCACTTTGAAAAATCTTTTCCCAAAATGAGATGTGGGTCTGCCTGAAGATCCCGGTTCCTAGGTACATCTCCTGCGATCCAGTGGCTGCTGGAAAGCAGGGAATCTCTTTTCCCCACCCTGGGTATTTTTGTTGTTCTTTTTATTTTCTTTTCTTTTGTCTTTTTTTAGTCCTTGCTTTCTGGCAACAAGATTTAATCTTTTAGAAAAGCTGCAAAATGGGAACAATTTATGTGTCAAGTTAATTTATTTTGTACCAGAAAGGTCTTTCAAAAAAGTTGGTTGCTTAATATACAACGTTATAGATGAATTGGCAAAATAATATGGGAACTTGGGGATGTGCAGTGACAGGAGGCTTTTTATTAAATTTTATTTTATTTTATTTTGAATTTTTAATTTTTTATATTCACAGATATTTATCTTGATATCTTCCAAAATTTTTATAAGTGTTTAATGCAAGCAATTACTAATGAGGTGGCTGAATCAGCCAAGACAATGTTACAGAAATGTGAAAAACTCTGGCATTGAAAAGGGCTTCTTGATCTCCCCAAATAATTGGAAATTTGCCACCATTCCTTTGTAACCTTAAAAAAGAAGGTTTTACAGTCCTTCTCATTTGTAAACTTGGAATGATATAAATGAACACACGGCTGCCTATGCTACTCAAAGTCTTAGTTTCTTTATTGTTTATATAATGCATTTCTTGAAGAGACAGTATCAGCTAAATGTAGTTGTTTGGCTTTATAAAGCAGGGAAATAGAAACTGTGTGGCTTACCCACAGATTTCTATCAGATACAGATAAAAGTATAAATAGCCTAGGAGGCAGTGTCCTCTTAAATGATGATCCTAAGGTTAGTGGCGCTTTTCGAGAAGAGTTTTCTTGTCTAGACTGTTAAAAAGAAACTGGAAGTTGATTTAAGGTTTATTATAGGGAACATGATTCTACATCACTCATATTCAGTATTTAAGCCGGAAGGTATTTTATGTATAAGTTTAGAAAGCTATTCAGAAGCTATTGAGAAGGATATTGGTCATTCCACCTATTCAAAAATGTATTTTAAATAGTATTTCAAAAGGAAAATAGGTGGCATCTTTTAGAACAGTGGGGAAATCAACATGCTATGCTTTTTTTCACTAGATTAAATTCCAGAGTGACATTCCAGCTGACAGAAGGAGAGAGCCACTGATAAAATTCATGCTTACATGGTTCAGGAGTAATCAAGGGGAGAGCTAGGGTAAGAGTGTTTAGCTAAAAGTCATTTTAAGTCACAAGTACATAAGGATAGATGATTAATTATGTTGTCCACGTTGGCCAATGACTGTGCAGGACAAATTGTATTTGAACTTGGCCACAGAAGAGTTTAAAGAACAAAAGCACTGAGTGGCAATAAAAAAAAATTACAGTATTTGCTTCCTCTCTTCCTCTGTGCATTGATACAAGGAAATGATTCCTTTTGGCTTCATAGAGAAATTTAGGACAAAGTTTTCTATAGATACTGATCCTTGACACAGGATCCTTCCAGTAACAGCCTCACAGGTGCAGCTTGCTGAGATGTAGAGACTAAGTGTTTGCAGTGACCTCTGCCACAAAAAGATCATAGTCAGCATCTGGATCTCCATATGGAAGATAAAACTTTTTGTAATACAAAAAAGCTTTCCAACAACTATTTTGGCAGGGACAATTACAAAGAGAGCATTTGAGCATGTTATTACACTGTTAATATATTCCCATCAGGAAGTTAAACTAATTAACTCCTCTCTTATGCGTACCTTGGTATATTTTTACATTTCCCAGGGCACACAACCAGTCATAAGAAAAGGAAAATGTCACCTTCTGATAGTCACTCCATAGCAGATGCTGGAGGACACTCTTAAACCAAAATCTTTTGTGTGCTATTAAGTTTCTTGAAGAGGTAGAACAAAAGGTCATGGTCTCACCTGACATCTTTACTTCAGCTCGGTGTGTATCTCTTTGTCTGTTTTTGAAAATTTTTACTTCTTTGTGCTCTTGATATCATAGTTGCCTTGTGTTCTGCTTATTTTCTCTGATAGCTGGGGAAAAAAAAAGAAAAAAAAAGAAAGAATTATTTTAACACTGAGAGATACAGAGCTGCTGGAGAGTCCAGCAAAAGATGCTTGAGCTGATTGAGGGACTGGAACACCTCACATATGTGTAAGAGCTGAGAGAGCTGGGACTGCCCAGCCTGGAGAAGAGAAAGCTCTGGGGGATATCATCAGTATTTACAAATATCTGAAGGGAGCTTGTAAAAAGATGGAGCCAGGCTCTTTTCATTGGTGTTCAGTGACAGGACAAGAGCCAACGGTCACAAACTGAAACATGGGAGGTTCCCTCTGAATATCAGGAAACACTTTTCTACTGTGAGGGTGACAGCACTGGCATATGTTGCCCAGGGACATTGTGGAGTCTCCATACTTGGAGACATCCAAAACCTGTCTGGATATGGTCCTGGGCAGCCTGCTCTAGATGACCCTGCCTGAGCAGGAGGGCTGGACAAGATGACGTCCGGAGGTCCCTTCCAACCTCAACCATTCTGTGATTCTGTGAGTCTATAATGTTGCTGTTCAGTGTTTCTGTGACTGTAAAGCAATTATGCAGGAATAAAAGACCTGGATATCTTCAGCCTTGAACTAAGCCTACTAAACCACTTGCCTTCTTTTTTGTTAGGGTTTCATTTCTTCAATCTATCTGTGAAAACAAGGCTTAAGAAAAGCATTCTTTGGAAGAAAACAGATTTCAGCAATGAACATTGGTCAAGTAGAGCAGGACATAATTTTGAGTAATGAAGGACAAAACACAATCCCATTGTCTATATGCAAATGCATCCTTTGGTGGCAACTTCTGTCATTTATAGCATTCTTCCTATTGTGAGGGAGTACTTTTTTAAAAAAGTATTGTCAATGTGTTGTGGAAACCAACAGTAATACAGAAGGACAAGGACTATTGTCTGCATCTGCCGAATGCTTCTAAATGACATATTTTTAGGGAATTGGAATCTAAAATGTCTCGTGTGCCAGTCAAGGTCATTTTTTTTTGAGCTTTTCTGATGCACACAGTGAAGCTACTGTATTAAATGCAATTCAGCATAATATCCCTAATTTAACATGTAGACAATTATGACGGATTAACTAGAGATAATAGCTGTGAACCTGATTCCTTATTACCTCGATCAGCCATGTTAGAAGAATAAATGGAAGGCATAAATGAAATAATCTGTTGCTGAGCAGTTGAAGAACACACTAAATCATCTGGCTAACCAAGAATGAAGATTATGTTTTTGAACTGACAGAAAAAATCATGGTTAAGGTCACTCTAGATTTATTACAGCAAGGAACATTATAATAAACTGGGTTGCCTTTATATTATAATAAACTAAAAGAGGCCTCAATCTTCAGCCAATTCTCTATTGCAGGCACACAAATTTGTACTAGAATTAATTAGATGACAATGTCATCTGATCAAATGGATGGAAATCTATTGAACTGCATGAACTATCTGTTTTCAAAGGAGGCAGTGAAGATTTGGCAGCACTTCCTTGTCTGGCTTTTAGGAAATTCCACAGTTGGATAACTTTGTGTTCCAAAGCCAGGATGAGCACAGGGCATGGGTTTGGTTTGGTGTTTTTTTTTGTTTTTTTTTCCCAAAGCAGATTTTGTGAGAGGAAAGAGATGCTGGATGATTTAAATATAATATTCCACCTTCTAGACTATTCAATGGATATTAAATGCAATGAACTTTAACATATATTTCATGAAAAAATAGAAACATATTCTGAAAATATTTAAAACCATTATTCAAATGTTTATAATTTTAAAAAATGCACTTTCATAAAAATCCATATTTAAATGAAATTTCAATTCCTGTGAAGACACCATTGTTACTGAAAAAATTTGGATGAAAACATGCCGTAAGTCCTATTCAAGACTATATATCCTCTTAAATGTTATCTTCCTGTGGGACTCAGACACTTTGGAAAACCTAGGCCCAGATTTAGCCCATGTAACTTTAACAGTTTCCCTGACAAGCTGGGCAAGGAGCCTTTTTACTGGTATGGCCAATGCAGAAAGTTAAGCAGCTCCAGGGAGGCTGCATCCCATGTGGCAATGCCTTTTGTTTCCATTGATAAAAGTGCCAAGGTATTTAGGTCTACAGTGCTTAGAAGACACTCAAATCAGCAGTAATTAGGTAACTGAGTGAAGGATCTGTGGTTTATTCCTGCTGGTAACCTTAACAAAGACTATTACAAGTCTTGGCTGTTATAAATGAGGCCATTTTTGTGAAGTGTAAAAGGATCTTCTAGTCAGGTATCTTGCTCTCGTCTGTCTGAGGAGGCTACTTCCACTGCAATTCAAGCTGGTCAGTTAATTTACACCATAAAATTATGTCTTTAAAAAGAAACCAAAAGCCTCAGGTTCTGCCTCTTCACTGGTGATACCTGGGCAGCCATAGAAACAACACAGAAGAAAAGGATTTCATACCAAATCCTTACTTTCTGTCAGCAAAAGCATTCAGAATTACAGGGTAGTAATTCCAGATGAGTAGCTTCATGGATGTTTTGAAGTTTCATATATTGCCCACAGATTTTCAACTTGGTGAATTTGAGTGTGTAATAGCTTGTGATGACGTGTGCAGGCCTATCAGTGCCCCTGGAGAGGACTCTGAAGCCATTTCACACACTGTGCTGAGCAGGGTCTATTAAAAGGAGATCCTGCCAAGCCAGATCCCTAGGAGTTAAATTCCCAGCCTGGGTTTGAAGCTGTTCAGGGTGTTACTAATAATGGAAACACCATTATCTTCAGCCAAACTAATTTACATCCTATATTTTGAAAGAAGGGAATTGGGATTAGTTAGGAGAGGACTGTTCTTCCTCCCAGCCAAAGAGGTGAGCACTGGTGTAATGAGATGTTACCTGAGAGACTTTTATATTTCTCGTTCTCATGTTTATTGATTGTCAGCCTACATGGATGACATGCAGTTACAGATCTGAACTTGAAATAAATTCCTCCTGGGGTGTTTTGGCAGCCTTAAATGCATCTTGTTTAGATTTTAATAATTTAATAGCCACAGTTATAAAATCAGCGTGCTACGATTTGTGTGTTTTTCTACTGGGCATTGAAGTGGTAGCATGCATGGCGTCTCTGGGCAGGATAGTTTCCTTAATGCAAGGTTAATTCCTTAGCACCAGCTGTACTTCCTGATTTGTCGCAGGGGCGCTTTATGTGATTATCTCAATTTTCTGTTAAACAGGGATAGGGATTTTGATTTTCTATAAGTTATTATAAGACATAGAGCAATCAGCATCAAGAAGGTAAATGGTGAAATCAGAAGTATGGCAACAATTTGGATACTCAGACAATATAATAATAACATGATGTAGCAGTCAGAGAAACCATAGTCAGCATGTATTTCTAGAACCGAGCCTGCAAATGTTTCCAAAAGACATGACGTACCTTGTCTCGAGATTATTGGGCTCAAAGTAGACTGAGTGGGTACAATTTTGCGGTTTATATTATGCTCGAAGTCACACCAGATGGCAATAATGATCCCCTAAAGGCTTACAATAGGACCCACAGAACATGGATTCATTTTCTACTTTATGAAGTGAAAACCACCTTTTACTGTCTGCCTTTCTTGCAGAAGTTTTGCTTCCTCCCCATGTATTGTTAAAAGATCAATCTGAAGTCAGTGGTTCCATTTTCTACATGAACACTGTTTGTTCAAAGCACTAATCTGAGAACAGCAGCCCTGTTATGTTCTTGTTCCCATGCACTCTTCTCCTATCACTAGAAACAAAGTATTGGTCTGGGGAAATATTATCTCAGCTCCTGCAATGGCCAGTACTGTTCTATCTCTGATACCCCAAGTGCCAGAATGATTTCAAATATCATATGCAGTGAGCTAATATTGCCAAAGATATTTCAAATACCGGCCAGCCTTTGCTATTCACAGCCTGGTAGTTTAAAATATCAGCACTACAGTAGCCTCATAAATTAGCAGCACATTACATCTTTTCGTTACAGATGTGGCAATGTCGTCCAAGAAAGTTAATGACTTGGGCACCAGGAAATGGTCTTCCAGGTAGCAAATATTCAGCAGATCACAGTATTCCATTTATAGCACAGAAGATGACGTAAAATGTCACCATTGCTCTGGAGAAAACAAAGTACTGCATCCAAACATGCTGGAGGCTATGTCAGTGACAAAAGAGTTTCTCTCACTAGCTCAGGTAGTTAATATTCATGCTCATCTATTACACTATGCTTTCTCTTTAGCAACTCTATGGCTCTGTGTAACAATATGTGGTAATTGTCTCATGATGGATATTGGTAGTCAGGAGTAGAACAGTGGGGTTTTTTTTAATGTTTCAAGGCACAGTACAAATCTTAGTAATTCTTGTTGCCTCTCTGCGATGTTGGTCTTGTTTAACTATCTCAGGACACATACATTGAGATAAAGAGAGGGAAAAGAGTTTATCCAAGGTTACCCCCATGGCAGAGTGGAGCACCTCCATTTTCAGTCTGCTGACCTCCTTGTTAAAAGGTGAGATGCTGTTTCCAAAAAAATGGGATTTTGCATGCCTTCAGGTGGGGTATCTGTGATCCTATAGCATTCTCAGGTGATACTACTTTATGTTAAGCTTTACAGCAAAGTTTCTTAAGTAACTTCTGTGGCATTCCCATGATGTGCACCTAGAGTATGGGGACTGACTAGCTGTTTCACATAGGAGACTAGCGTAGTGTGAAGTCACCTGAAACAAAGCAAGGAGTACATAATGTCAGTGTCATTGCAGGTTTGAGCTTTCTCTTTTCCGTTCACTGATGTTTGGCTTCCTAGGAGCAAATTCTAGGTGAGTTCTGGATAAGGATGATATGTATTTTCACTCTTTTGGATAGTTAACTACAATTTTTAAGATGGCGGGGAAACATTGTGTGTTTTAGACTTCCTTCGTTAAAGCAACTTCTTAGTATTTGTTTACACTTCACGTCTGCTTTCACCTAGTTTCAGTTCACTACGAGTACATCTCTGGATGTGGCATCAGGAGGCTTTCCAGCTGGAATGGAGTGAGAAGAAGAGAGGGGAGCTTTGCTCCTGCCAGGTTTGTGGCAGGGACATAATTCCTGAAGTCCCCAGAACTGCTTTCACTGGTTTGGGCCAGAAGCACTTGGGATCAAAGCCTGCTAGCAGTGGCGCTTCTCCAACCTGTGTAAGAACAGTGCTTGCAGAAGCAGCTCACTTAGTGGCCAAGTTTCAGTCTCTCCAGGACACTTATTAGGTGTTTTGGAAATACGGACTGCCTGGGCAAAAAGGAAATGTCTGGCTCTAGGCCCTTGGTTTGCTACATTCTCCCAATGTGTTCCCAAAATATTGCATAGAGAGTATTGTCGAGACTGACGTCCTACTTGCTCAGACATTTTTTACAGTCTCCACCTCACATTGTTTTCAGTGCCCAGAAACATTCAGAGCTTCGCGACCTGTATGGGTAGACTTTAAAAAAAAAAAAAAAAGAGAAGAGGGAAATACAGTAGTTAGAGTTTAGCAGCTGTCTTCCAGGAAAAAGTCATGTCTTTGCAAGCTTGAAAGTTTTTCCTAGATACTGAGTCATTTCTGTACACAGTTATTTGGGGCCATTCAGTCCATGATACTGAGTTGTATTCTTCACACTGTTGCATAACAAAAATAAGTTATTCTGAGTTCATTCAACATCTTGTGGATGATTTGGGAAAGTATGTGACAATAGCCACAGGTCAGGATAGTTGAGAATCATGTTACATTATTACAACTTGCCAGAAACCATACCAGAGGGCAACATTCAGTATAGCAAAACCCATTCTCAGTTTCCTGTACTTAATCTATCTTGTATTGTCCTCTTTATGGAACATAGAAACAAACTTGTTTATAATGAGTTAAAACCAAAGATTTGAACTGTAAATAATCGTTTTGCTTGTAACAGATTGGGAGGAATGGTTTAGTTATATAGATACTCTTGCACCTGAAGATGAAGAGCAGCCTGATCTCTTCCAATGTATGAAATCTGATTGGGTCTTTGTATTTTTCTGCTAGGGTCACAGAAGGAGAATATTGTGTGTAATTTTAGCAGAAATTCACCTTGTAGAGAAAAAAAAAATTCTAAGAGTTCACAGCCTTGCATGAGAATAGAAATAAAGCCCCCACCAAACTCTTTTTCTTTCATCCATCACTGACCCACCTTTGCTCTCACAGATTTCCCCATCTCTGAAGGAAGCCTGTGGATTTCTGACAGTAGAGGCTGTCTTTGAAATATGTTTTTCTTTTTCTCTCCTCACTGTCACTATGTGTTGCTCAGCCTTCATTCAAGAGCACCAGTTTTAGTTCAGTACTAACATCTGATTTGTGCTATAGCTAGCCTATTTTCTTCACTCTTTTCAGTTTGCTGAGCATCCCAAAGGCTGAAGGGTTTGTCTTGCCATTCACTTTTCCAGCTTTTGACACAAAGTTCTTTTATGCTTGACCCCAAAATATTGAAGATCTTGTTGCGTGGAAGATGGTTATCATGTGAAGTGGTGACTACTACATACAGAAAGCAGAAAAGTTTGTGAGATTTATTTGAAAATTTATTTTAAAGTCTTATTTCTTGTACTGTATTTACCATATCAAATGATAAAATCTTGGTGTTATGGTTTAACCCCAGCCAGCAACTAAGCACCATGCAGCCACTCACTCACTTTTCCCACCCACCCAATAGGATGGGGGAAACAATCGGGAAAAAGAAGTAAAACTCATGAGTTAAGAACAGTTTAATAGAAAACGAAAGAAGAAACTAATAATGATAATGATACACTAATAAAATGGCAATAGTAATAATAAAAGGATTGGAATATACAAGTGATGCACAATGCAATTGCTCACCACCTGTGGACTGATGCCCAGTTAGTCCCTGAGCTGTGATCCCCCCCCAGTTTATATACTGAGCATGACATTACATGGTATGGAATACCCCTTTGGCCAGTTTGGGTCAGCTGTCCTGGCTGTGTTGCCTTCCAACTTCTTGTGCCCCTCCAGCTTTCTTGCTGGCTGGGTATCAGAAGCTGAAAAAATCCTTGACTTTAGACTGAACATTACTTAGCAACTACTGAAAACATCAGAGTGTTATCAGCATTCTTCTCATACCAACCTCAAAACCATAGCACTGTACCAGCTACTAGGAAGACAATTAACTATCCCAGCTGAAACCAGGACGCTTGGTTAGTGGAATATTCCTCCCCTTTCACATATATTCTGAATCAGCAAAATATTGAAGTAAGTTTCTAAATGGAAACCTGTGAAGTCCAGTTGGATCAGACAGATCAGATTTTGAAAGTCAGGAAAACCTTGCTTAAATGTGGGTTCTCCTGGTTAGATATACAGCATTGCACCCTCTCTTAGAAGGTAGATGGTGGTCTAACTCTGGATGCCCTGTGTACACAGTAATAGGAAATTTTGAATGTGCTGTTGAGCTCTGTTCACAGGTCAGGGAGTGGTGTGAATCTCATAGATAGCATGTAGGTCTTGATATCATCATAGTGGTCTTGACTAAATTGCAGTGCTCTCAGGTCAAGAATAAATTAGAAATGGTTTTCTCACTGTTTGTGGTGAAAGCTTTTCTGCAGACTCATTCCATATACCTACATGGCAAATGGCACCCCAAGATTCTCCAAATCAGGCATCCAACTGGCTGCACCCTGTTAGCTCCTGTAGAAATTATATGTGTTATTCCACAAAAAAGGTATCACAAAGAATAAAGTGAATTCTACTTCCTGCTCCCTTTTGAAAACAGCATTCAGAAAGTGATGGGGAGAAGGGATGAAAGTGGAGAAGGTTTGGTACCAACTCCTTGTCTTGTACTCCAGTCGCTTTCATTCTTGTATTGTGAATGGCCGATGGGCAGTTACCCAGCAAGGGGGATTTATCAGGAGGCAGAAGGGAAGGTAACTCTGCCCTTCAGTGTGGGATGTATTCATCTTGGGTCCTGTGATAAGACAGCAGCTGTGCTTACATGCATTACATAACAAAACTGTTCTGGCATCAGTAGTCAGATGATTTCAATCACACGCAAATTTCCCTTTGCACTGCTGTTAGAATGGGGCTGGTATCCTGCTTAACAGAGATTTAGACCAGCTAGGGAAGCCTCTTTTAATGGTGTTTACATCCATTGACTCTACTTGACATCATAGAAGTGTTAAAAAAGTTCCTTTATGTGATAGAGAATCTAACCCTCCTATATTAGTGTAGAAAAGCAGATAAAATATGGTAAGTAACTATTTCAAAAGAAACAGCAATAAAAAGAAAAGGAATTGAGGAAAGATTATTTGGCTTTTGGAATTGGCAAAGTATTAATATAAGCTGCACTTCAGTTTCTATCCAACATGATCTGAAAATCTCCTGAAACACACTCTGAAAAGGAGAATAGCTGAGTTTGTAAAAAGCCACTGGCATGAAGTGAAATACCTCTGAAAGCCTGTCTGCAGAGCAGTATCTTACAGTTTTTTTAATTGTTTCAAACTATTTTTACATAAACTAGAACAGCCTGTAGTTACTATGACCCTTGCTTTGTAAAATATTTTGGTATAACGGGATTTTTTATTGTTGAATATAGACCAGTTAAAGGTGAGCTTCCGTAATTTAAAAGGCAGTGTGCATATATTGCCAGTGATATGATTAAAACAAACTGATCAATATTTCTTAAGAAGATGCTTAATATTTGTTAAAAGCAACTTTTCTGTCAGGTTCCAGGAAGACTAAAAGGGATGTAATACTCAGTTTAGAAGGACTTTGAGACAAATGTACATGAGTCTATGCAAATTCAGCTGCATTTGTACTTGCCATTTCTACATCATCACTAGATGGCCATGACAGATTTTCAGGCACTCTGAGACAAAGAGTTTGATTCATCCAGACAGTGGAAGAAGTGATTTATGGGAAAGAGATAAAAGAGTAAGTATAAAAGAAGTGAGATTTGAAGGCAGAGAGAATATTTTTCATTAGAGGAATGGAAATTGGGAGAAGTGGAAAAGCAGTCCCATAATCAGGTTTCTGATTTTCCCAGCTGTTTTAACTGCTTTGATATAAAACATGACTCCTCTCTACAATCTTGCTTTCATAAGTCAAAGCTTATATCATGTCTGTAACAGCAGTGTTACTACTACAGCACTGAGTAAAATACTTGCTATGGCATGAGCTAAACAGTGCTAAGAGCAAACAGATCAATCTGCAAATGTGGGATTACTAACGAATCACAGCAGAGCTGTGGTTTTGTCACAAGCACATTGCAAGCATCAGTGCACACTTTGGCTGTGAATGGAGCAAATCTAGTATGAGAGAAGGCATGTCATTACCTGTTGGAAAACACAACGTGCATTTAAGCAGTGGAAAGAATTTTGTCTTTAATGAACATTGGTGTTTAGTAGTATTTGCCCACTTGTAACATTGTCAGATCCAAAGGTCTCGTGAAGTGATCACCCCTGCCAGTTTCCCTCAGAATGTGTCTGTCCTTGAGGCAGGCAGGGGCCAGGCAGATCCAGGATGTTTAAAGATGAAGAGTGAGGTGGTGTCTTCCAGGCCTTTCCTTCCAGCCCTGCTATCTCTCCATCTGATTTTCTTTACAGTATTGGAGGAACACCCTGATGCTCTCTTTACCTATGCACTCTAATGTGAAAGTATGCATTTCCTTTGCCTCTATTTGCAATGGCCAAATACTCTTCTATTTATTAAAAGCTTGTAAAAATCATTTCACTGTGCTAAGAGTGTCTCCATTTGTGAGATAGCCTTTCACATGTGCTGTATCGATTGCGATATCTTAACAGGTGAAGCATTGTTAAACTTCCATTTTCCTTAAACCATCTGCCATGAAAGGTCAAAATACTTTAATTCTCAGGTAAGGCATCTGCAATGATTGGCTCACTGATTTCCCATAAATATCGTGCTTTTTCCCTGACCTATTCAGTGAATTGAAAATAATTGATGGAAGTCCTATGCCAAGTTTTCAGTCAAATGCACTTGGTTGCAAATGTTTTGGCAGGTTATACAGGAAGAGAATTGCAATATCTGTAAGAAATTATATCAAATGCCAGTTTGCTTCTGTGAGACATCACATAGAATAGGTGCTCTTCACGGCAACAGTTAAAAGCCCTCAGTCCGATCCAATGGACCATTGCAGGTATAAATAGCAGAGTCTCAGCAAGGCAGTTGTGTGTGTGGGAAAAAAGTTTCTTTTCAAAAGCTTGGGAGTGCACAGTAGCTTGCAGTGGGCTTGCTCCCTTTTCAGCCTGCTCTAGTGTTGCAGTAGGACATTGGGCAAATCCATTCACAAGATGAGAACAAGAAAGCTGCTGAGAGCTTGGGAAGGGTCCTATATGTGTTTGTTCACCTCACAACCTTGCAAAGGCAAGGTGAGCCCTTCTGCATGGGGTAGGGAGCTGTCTCTGACTGCTAGAAATGTTGCCTTTGCTGATCTTCTGAAATTATGTCTAAGCAGCTGTTCCCACAAACTGGCTGCTCTGCTACTTAGCACAAATAGGAAATGGCAAGAAATGTTCAGCAGGATGTATTTCATGGCAGCAAACCTAAGAAATGTTGTTCTTCTCCCATATCTAATTTTACCAAGCA
This sequence comes from Elanus axillaris, assembly GCA_026212715.1. Lineage (NCBI taxonomy): Eukaryota > Metazoa > Chordata > Aves > Accipitriformes > Accipitridae > Elanus > Elanus axillaris. The sequence continues at coordinate 6,739,697 of JANZLQ010000064.1, forward strand.
TGAGATCACATTTATCCCGAGAAAAAAAATATGTAATTTTTGTCCAGTGCTTCTTTAGTCTTTGGTTTTGTTTGCAAGTGAGCATGATTTAGAGCTGAATGAATAATGGGCAATATTATTTCTCAAATAGTTTAGATGTAAAAACATAAAATTTAGCAAATGAATAATTCACTGAATATATTTGTGAATTATTTAGCCAGCTCTATATGCTGAATAAATACAGCCTGATGCAAAGCTCAGCAGAGTACCTTTCTAATGACTTCAGCATATTTTGGATTAGGCCTTAAAAGGAAAAAGAAAATTGACAATTTCTTTGAAACCAATTCCATAAAATCTCGTCAAGTTGTTCTCATTTTGTGATGTGTATAAATTGCATTCAGACAATGCCAAACACATTTTGAGAAGTGTATTGTCTGCTCAAAGACAGTTTGTAAACAGAAAATTTTAGTCTTTCCTCCTACCTTTTGTGCAGGTGTAACTTTTGGGCAAATGACATTTTGAAGAAAGCCGACATTTCTAAGGGGCAAAAAATTAAAAGTAAATGTATCATATTGAAGTGATTTAAAAAATAATTTTTAACAAGAAACAGGAGCTTAAAAAACTTGAAACTCTTTTCAATCTCTGAGGAAACTGATTTATTGAGTTTTATAATTAATAGCATAATTATAGTTTTATGAAAAACACAGCTTGTTGAAAGAATTTCTTTTTTTTGTAAGATTACAAATTTGGCTGATACAACAGGAAAGGTGACATCAGATGGGAGCCTGACTGAAGGCATATGTCTCTTGGGCTTAAAAAGTAGACAGACATAAGGTAAAATATACTGTAAGTAGATTAAAACATGTTCTGAAGTGTGTATTTTTCTACTCTAGTCCTGCAGTTCAAGCACAAATGAATTAATGGCAATTCCATGACCTTTTTTTCACAAAAATGTCTGACTGGTTGATCACAAGGTCTTGTGCCAACCTAATTTATGAGTTCGATGGCAATAATCAAGAATTACTAGGATTTGTAATTTTATTGGCAGTGTAACAGCATTATTTTGAATACTTCTTTCCTGAGAGGGTTCTGCTTAATGACTGAGCAGTCACTGATAGAACTGGGATTTTAGAGTTGCTCTGAGATTTTTGATTGCCTTGTCAAAAAAAATATTTTTGCCTTTGTGCTAATGAGAATTGGTTTTGAGATCTTGAATAGCTAATTTATTTTGCTAGGTGAGTGGACATGTTTTTCTTAATTTAAAGAAAACTGAGCCAGACTGTCAGCTGATACACCAAAAGAGCAGCATAGTTTTCTCTGTTTCAATGGGACTGTATTGTTATTGATCACAGCACAACCCCAAGTCTATGTGGTTTTTGTGTAATGTTCACATATAAGGTATTCTGAACTATATTCTCTCACATCAATTAACTTGTTTACAAGAGGCAGTAATTGCATTTGTCCATGGAAGCACATGGATCAGAGCACAATTTCATGCAATTAAGTTCTATTTTTGAAACTCATTGAATTATAGAACCTGAAGTTCTTTTCTCTTTTGGTTTTGATGGATTAATTGATTTGTCCTACTTTAATCCTAAAGTAAAACTGTATATATAATACAGTCATACTTGCAACTTTTTTGGTTGTGTCTTGACTTAATTCTTAAGTATTCATTCTGATAAGTTAGGATCTATAATATTTTGTTGGGTTGAATGATTAGATGTTATATGTACAGTTTGCCCTCTGCTTGTCTTCTTAGATCTATCAGTTTTAAAATAAATGACAATGGGGAAAATACATGATTTTAGAATTTAGGTTTTACAGTTTGCAAACCTTAAAAACTTGCTGGTTTTATTCTCTTCGGAAGCTCAGCTGTATACATTAGTGCTGTCATTGTTGATTGATAGCGGTTCAGGACCTTGCACTTTGGCTTCTCATCCTAGGAAATACCATGGTCAGGCTCTGACTCAACCCTCCATGTTGAACAATACAGCTGGACAGGTATGTTAAAATGCTGATGCATGTGGTGCACCAGAAGTTGATAGGAAAAACCTAGTCTTCCTAAGGCAACAAGTCATGTTCAATGTGTCTGAGTTCAAACAAGAAATGCTTGAACAGCTGTAAAGGCAACAGCTTTTTCACACTATTGCGTAACTCAAAGGCTGCATAGAAAATGTTAATGTTCCTGGGGTTTTGGCATGAAAAGGAGCAGGAAGTATTTTGACTATGCAGTTTGTATGCCACGGCCTTTGCTCATGCTCCATTTCAAAGGCTCTAAATAGATGCTTTCAGCCACTGTTTCTTGCTCAGCATAATGCACTTTAGCAAAGTGTAGAATATTAAACCCCAGCAAATGTTGCTTGGTTGACTGTGTCTTAAACTGTTTAATAGTCTGCATAGAATCTGTAAGAAGAAACAATATGTGCTGTTGAATATCAAAGGAGGGAAAGAGTGGATTTAGGTCTGAATCATAGCTATGCTCAGGTAATCACTGAGACAGGACACAAAGACTCTTTGAGGACATGGGCACTGTCACAGAAAATCAGACAAAAGGTACATTTAGCCTAGATATAAGGAAGAAATTTTTTACAAAGAGGGTGGTGAAATGCTGGCACAGGTTGCTCAGAGCGGTGGTAGATGCCCCATCCCTGGAAACATTCAAGGTCAGGTTGGACGGGGCTCTGAGCAATCTGATCTAGTTGAAAATGTCCCTGCTCATTGCAGGGGATTGGACTAGATGACCTTTAAAGGTCCCTTCCAACCCAAACTATCATTCTATGATTCTATGATTTAGCCCAGTATTCTTTCTCTGCCGCTGAATAGCAGCTGACACCTTCAGAATCAGGTGAGAAAGATCACTCAGCTGTCAGGTTTGGACCCTAATACAGTATTCAAATATTTTTGATGCCTGAAGCATTTGATGATGATTTGATGATTTGATGAAGCATTTTGATGCCAAAAGCCTCAGGACTTCCACCCCATTAGTACACCCCTGAAACTAGCAGGGGGATTAGGGACATGAGCTAAGACCTGCTGGTATAGCAGGCAGCAGGAACTGCATCTTTCTCAGCTGTGTCTGGGATTGTGCCAGCCACACTACATTGAAGAGACTATTATCACAGCCTCGCCATTATTTTCATTGCTTGTTCACCTGTAAAACCAATTTGTGGCTTCAGATGGGGCAGGAATGCCAGGACAGCCTTGTATAGGTCCTTGGCGGCATGACTGGGGTTTTCAGAACAACACTGCTCATACAGAAATGTCCCCCACTGCTACGCATCCACAAATGATGAAAAGAGTGTGACTGTGTGTTTAAATACAGTGGGCCATTCTACCTGCATCTAAATCCTAGAAGCAGGCTTGGAATCAAGGTCCAATATTCTTAATGACTGTCAGAGATCATTTAACTCATTTCTCTGGGGAATCAGAGGTGGTACTGACAACTTTATTTCAGCTTGTGTAGTTACTAAGACAGTTTAGGGAAACACCATCTCTTTCTGTGTTGGGATACTATTATATATATGATGTTTGTGAGTAATCCTGCCTCAGGGACAGAGTTACATTTCCCGGTGGAAGGCTATGTTGCCTTGTGAGATATCACAAGTTTTGTGTGTTTGTTTTTTTGTTTCAGTTTCACTTTCTCACTCATTCAGCCTCAGGAGAGTGATGTATTATATTTAAAGTGCAGATTTACATAGCAGCAATTTGTCAGCTAACCGAAAAGAAGCAGGTGTGATTCTTCAGCTCATAACAAGGATGTGATTCCAAGCTGAACAAAGCCTGACACACTTTTAACTGGCTTGTTTACACCATCAGCACTGCTGTTTCAACAGCCGTGCTTTCCAGTATCTCATATTAATTGGGAACTGCAGCCAGAAGGTATCAAGTGTCACTATAAATCTCTGGTTGTTGAATGGGATATGTGAAACTGAATCACTACATTGAATGTGGTATAATAAGAACCACAGCACTTAGCACACAGACCTGTTGCTCCTGCAACTCCAGCTATGAAAGGGGGAATATCCCCCATAAAACACTGCACTCTTCAGATATCTCTGAGGATTTCTGAAGAGAAACCAGGGATGCTGTGATTGAGCGAATAGCAGTAATGCAGATGTACACCACAGTTAGTACAGCTCTATCAGCTGGTTACAAGCTCTGTGTCCTGTTTAACTACTCACTGCAATGTGGCAAAGCAAAAGAACTCTCTTAGTTAATAAAAGCTCTTGGTGCATCTGTCTCTTAAAGATTTGCTCCCTCCACTTCACTTTGTGCCTTGGTGTCTGTTTCCCTGCTTTTTCTGTCTACCTGTCACCTCTGGTACCTGTCCTTTTCAGCCACCTTAAAGTGCTACCCCATCTTAGTGTTCATTTTTAGGTCTCTTCATTTTCCTCCAAGTATTAAATCTCTGGTCCATCTTTCAGGCCCTGTCAATCTGTACTTCTATCACTTTCATGCTTCTGGAATCCTGACCTGAATTTTGGCATCTCTTTTTGACAGCTGTGGTCTTTTTTCATCTTTTAATGTTTATTCTTCTATCGTACTAAAACAATAGCAGGGAAACCCTCTTCTGAGCCTTGTATTCTAAATTTAATCCTTCTTGAATATCTTTCCACTCATTAAAAGTAATCTGAGGTGCACATAGTCTTTCTCACTAGTACTGGGGCTTGGGCTTTCATTGTTATGACACTTTTCTTATTCCTCTCCTACTATCCCACCTATTACTCCTCTTTTTTGAGGCTTAAGACAAAATGCAGCACTGACTTCATTGGCTTAGTTGCTTTTGGTCAGTCCTTACAACCCTCCTTCCTGTATCCACAGAGAACCTCTTTCCCAGCCTGTTGCAAATGTCACTTCTGCATTTTGTTTCTCTTGCACAATAAGAGGAGGGAATGTGTTGCTCCATATTTGTTAAGCCTTTTGCACCTCTCCAAACTATGCAAGAAAATCTCATGTTTATCTATTATTAATAGGACAGAATCTCCAATCCCCATTGGCATACCTCAATATAAATGCAACAGAAAATGCTCAATATATTTGGTTTGCCAGGATGAGAAAAATTTATATTTTATTTCTTTTATTAAATAAATAATATTTTGCAGGACTACCATCCTTTGAGGTATAGAGATACTGCATTAATTACCACCCTAGCCCTATTTCCTTCAATCCTCCCAGTGAACTAAAGGAGAATCACTGAAGTACTTTTGCTATTTCTGATTAAACAAATGCTTTGAGACTTTATTTCAACCTCCTATGAATTTGTGCAGTTGACAATTAGTTCTGTTATGAGAGTGCTCTTTCCCTCCTCACATTTGCTTGGATAAATGTGTGTCCCTCAATGCAAGCTTGCACACTTGTAGCACAGACTTGAAGATGGTAAGAGAGCAGCTGCAAGTCTCCAGCTGTTGCAACTTCTTTCTATAGCTCTCTTTTTATTTTGACCTCTTTAATAGCTATTGTTAGCATCCTTATCGAATCAGGAGTGTCATTCCAGTAAGTTCTCTGCATGTTCCTCCCCTGGCTGCTCTGCCATGTTAATCTGCTTTATGTAATGAAGCTGACTGGAAGCCATCTATCCACTCTGCAGCGCGCCAGGGTCTTGTGAAACACATTGGGGAGCATATTTATTTAAACATTACCATAAATGCAAAATGAATGTCGTACTTTTCACAGAATAGCCTTGGGTGTGTTCATTTTGTGAAAAGCTTTCTGTTTGTGAAATCTCACTACTTGCTAAGAGAACAGCAAAATGTTTTCTGGGGAAAGCAGACAGAAGATAGGGAGTCATCAAACACTAGGAAATTAATCATAACTGGATTTTCCTAGCTAGCCAACAATTCAAAAATATTAGTGCTTTTGCAGAATTTCTTCACCTGTAAATCTTATTTTTTATTATTTTTTTTGGTAAATTTGATTCAGAGTCCTTTGGTGCCAATAAGAAGACTTGTAGTAATCAGTGAATACAGGATGACTCTTCATAGAATGAACAAACTATTACTGTCTTGTAGTTAGGACGAAATTTTCCAGAGCAGATTATTTGAAAGCAGGTCCCTGTGAAATTCCTTGCATTCTGTTGAGAAGAATTTTAAACATCTACTTCCAGAGATAAGATGCTGTGTTAAACTGGCCCTACACCGATTCAGCACTGCAAAAAACTGTAAAACTCGCTAGATTTGTCTTAGGACTGTTAGCTGTGACTCTCTCTATTTTTGGCCACAACCTAGGCTGAGATGTTCAAGAAGTCGCCTTACAATGCATGTCGTTTAAACCGCTCAGCCTTCACAACTACTGTAAGAGCAGAAACTTGTTTAGGAAAAGTTATGCCAGTAAAATAATTTACAACAATTTTTCTACCTATTCTGCAGCACATTGTTTAAACTTTTAAGCTTATTACTCATTATAAGTCTCGTGGATAGGTTCAGTATCTCATCGATTAGAAAGTCAGCTGCGCATTTTACCAGGGAGGAAAGTGTAGTACAACTACTAAATATATATCATGCCACCCTAAAGAGTATAAGGTTGCATTGGCAAACAATTTAATATATCTTTAACAGTACTGAAAGAATCAGGTCTTAGACCTCAGGATTATTGTATTGGGTTTCTGTGGCAAGGTTTTGGTAGTGGGGGGGTTACAGGGGTGGCTTCTGTGAGAAGCTGCTGGA
>JANZLQ010000064.1:6774962-6788205 GCA_026212715.1 Elanus axillaris
AAGCCCAAAGAGACTTGGCAGAATACTAACATGAGAAGGAAAGAGTTGAATGCACAATTCTATAATCCATGTGTTGCCAGAAGGAATGGCCATGTGCCACAAGTCTTCATGTTCATCCAAACTCTATCAGCTGTGCTAACTGCTATAACCAATCCTATTTACTGTCATCATTGACTCTAAAAAAATAAATAAAAAAACAGGGAAGTATAAGGTCTGAGCTTCAAATTACCTCTATGTCTTGTCCTGTATCTTCCTTTGCAATGTGACTATATAGCTGAGTTCTTTGCTAGGTGTACTGGAGAATTTGGGAGGGACATATTGCTCAGCAATTCTAGAGAAAACATCAAGTTGCCCCTCAGTGCTGAGAGAATGGTCTTCTGTAAAAATATGTAACATATAAGCAGGAACAACTAAAAAGTGATAAGGAGCTATGAAGACTAAGCAAAACTAACCACTTTTCAACAGAACTGCTGATACTTGTCTTCACTCTGAACAGTAAACCAATGCAACCTGAGTCAGCTCATACATGTTTGAAAAGCAGGAAACTCTCTGGCTGTTAAACTGGGGATATAATGCTAGGCGTTTGTTTGAAAAAAAAAAAAAAAAATCCAATGCAGATTACTCAGTTCTGAGCCATGATGTATCTAGTGCTCCCTATGGAAATGATAAAAGTCTCGAGCAGCTCTTAATGGCCCTAGAGGTGACTACTTTTTTTTTTCTCTCACAAATTCTTAGGAAGGGAGGATATTTAGTTTTGCATTGTTCAGCTAGTAGTTCAAAGTTATGTGGAGGTTTAGGCTGTCTGAAGAAAGGTTTCATGTGCCTTTAGAGTGAACAGAGACTTGCTTCTGGAATGAAATTTGAAGCTATGGGGACTGCTACTCCAGGCAGGAACATGCAGTACCAGAAATCTGCACGTGGGATCTACTGGTGATGTAGCTGATGTGCTGTGTTGACATGGTTGATGCAGGGACAGTTATAAATAATGTCTAACACTAGACTTGAAACGTAAAGGGCCAGAGGATGGGAAAAACCCATTCACTGTGGCTGACACAACTGAGCTTTAATGGGACCACTGGCAGGGACTGGAGTTCACCTCCCCTGTGATGGTCTGTGCCTCACCTTCACTGCCCTCTTGCAGGTGGGTTTAAAACAGTCTGCAAGCGGGCAGCTGAATTCAAGGCTCATTATTTCATTTACAAGAGAAAAGAAGTCTTTGAGTTATGGGCAGATACCTCAGATCAAGTCGTACCTTAAGCTGCCATAAATTAAATCCTGTCTCTTAACGGCACTATCAAACTAGAGATACCACTCTTCTGTTTGAGCTGTTATCTTCAGTGCAGATCTACAGCCAGGGAAGCTCAGCTGGCGAGAAAGGGAGAAGTTGCTCTTGTTCTATTAGAAGATTGGCTATTCTCAGGTATTTTGTTCACTTCACAATTTATCCTGTCTGCTTGGAGTGCACAACAGCAGACCAAGCCGACCATCCTGATAGCGCATGTGTATCCTGCAAGCTTTCACTCTGCCCTCCCCCCCAATACATGTCTTAAATGAAAGTATTCTCATTGCTCAGATTCAAAACATACTTGCTTTGTATATGGGGCCATAGTCCTTACCTGCTGATCTACTGTTCTGGCTCATCTCATTTAAATTGCATTCAAACTCAGCTTATTCAGAGGGAAAATACATTTTGACAACTGGCATCTCTTCTTCGTTATTGTAATCAGTGTAAATGTAAAATCTATGTTCTGAATGTTAACAAAACTATTAGACTCAAAATACCTCATCCTATTATCCATTTAATAGACAATATTATAAGTGAAAACTTTGATAGTTACCTTTTTCCTATTTAGCATTGGCTTTTTTCTCTTTCTCTGTTCTAAAAGTGTACTAAACAATCTCCTGTTTGTGCAGCGTATGAGTGAACTTAAAAGACATTTCTGTGCTCACCATTTTCTCTCTTAATACAATTCAGAAAATATGCAAACAGTCAGGGTTTCTGACTACTAGATGGGCTATGCTGTCAAAATGAAATAAGAGGTGAAAAGTTGAAGGAAAAATTAGGAATATAGAAAGGAGTAGCAGAAAAGAGATGGAGAGAGAGAACAGCTTTGGGGGAGGTGGGAGCCTTTCTAAGTACTCTAGAAAATTGGGGGGAAGAAGGGAAGGTATTTTTAGCACCTTCCTTTTTATTTGTTCCCTCAGATTTCTGTGTTTGACCATGGCAGTTTTGAAGAAGTACCAGGAACTGTGTGCACTTGCTATACAACTGTGTGCACAAAAACTGTAAATCAGAGTTAAAGCTGTGTTGATGCCTGCCTTTGTTCTGATACCAATATTTCCTTGCATAATATCTAAAGGCATCTAATTACACAAAATAAGAACAGCTTCCACTAAGCATCTTTTGCATTTATTTTAAAGATGTTTCTTAAAGAATTAGAAACTTAATGAGAGAGAAAAATTCTCCATTTAAACCTCCTCCTCTGTCATCATAACAATTCACAATACCCCATCTGTTCTGCAGTATGCAGGTTTTACTCTGAATGTAAGTAATACAAGATGCTCCGGCACATTAACCCAACAAAGAAAGCAAAGACATTTTCCAAGAAATTACCCCTGGTGTAAAAGCAAGAAGAAAAGCAAAACTTACATTTTAAAAAAATATATAATCCTATGAATATGCAAACATTACAAGTTTTTATTAATTTATACATCTAAAAGATTGTCCATGCATGCAAAAACAACACTTGCTCATTCTTATTTTTCCAACAGACCAGTAGAATGGCACAACTGGGTACTGTTTTTTCTCAAGTAGAAGTAGTATTGATAATCCCATGTCAGTAGTGGAAGTAAACAAGGAAGATCGGGATCTTTATTCTATAGTGTCACATGCAATCTAGTATGAAATGTTTAGATAATTTTAATTGGTGCACTATAAGCTTTAAATTTAGGAAGGAATAATTTATAGCCTGTCTATGCTTTATAGGTTGACATTCCTTGAATCTTTTAAAGGGATTATTTGAAGGAACCACTGCTGGGACACAAATAATTTTGTTCCTTAATTTGATAGTTCACTGGCTTTTGCACATTCATAAAGCATCACAGTTCCTGATGAGTTTTGGCTTAAACTTGTTTCATACAAATTTAAAGCTTTATGTAGACTAGAATAAATGCATTTTAAGATTCCTGCAGCACAAAAACCATATAATTTAAACAGGAAAGGATCTTGAGGTTATTCAGAGAGTCTCCATGCTCCTTCACTGCATATTTAATCTCAGGTAGATGTGGGATGCAGCTATGAAATGTTTCTGTGATGAAGAAAATAATGACCCTTATATAATAAACCTTATAAATTCATGGTTTCTGCTTTTTACCAAGAAGGAAAATACTAGCTAAGGCTTGTTCAGAAGAGTAAATCTTATATAGACATACATTTACAAGCCTTTCTGCTGGACCCAAATCTTATATTGGAGACTATGTTGTATTCCTGTCATTCCTCAAACCTCCCGAGGCTGAGGACTGAGGCAGTTAATGAAGTGAGAGACAGAGGTATGTGCAGTTAGGCTGTCCACAGTGCCCACGAGCATGTAAATGCTTGGTGTGGTGGCAAGGGGAAAGAAGAAGGAGACCAGGAATGTCCAGGAGCCTGTTTTGCATTTAAATGGAACCTTGTTACAGAGGGATGGGGAATGGGTTTCTTAGCAGCTGCAGACCCTTCTGGTGTTTTGATATCTGGATGCAACTCCCAGCTTTATACATTTGGACAGAGAAGCGCTAGAAATGTTTATTCAGGGGAGAGATGGAGAAGCCTGGATACAGAGCAGTTTGCAGATGCAAACAAAGATTGATTACATTTTGTGATTGAGCTATGTGAAAACTGAGCACCAAGTTTGATAAATAACAAATAAAGCTTGTTTGTAGTTCTTATACTTTATATCTCTCCCAGTTAAAATCTTATTCACATTAGTCTATGAAGCCTTTTCTAAAGAAAGTATGAGATGACCAATTCCTACTTAAATTTGTATTGCTGAGTCTTTTACAGATAATCCATGAACCTTCATAAATTTGTTCAAGGTCAGTGGCTGTGCAGTCAAATTTTAGATTGTGATTCTGTTCTGTGTTGCTGTGATACTACTGTTTGAACAGATGGAAGGGCAACCCTTCATGAAGTCTAGGATGGAGCTTTCTAGAATAAATATTTTGTAATGGAGGGTCTGGCAGTGGGCAGCCAGCATTGCAGGTCAGATATCATAGCAGCTTCCCCTTCAGTTTCTACCTAGAAGACCACACATTCAACCATACTTGCTTCAGGCAGGCATAGACTGTGGATTAATCAGACTGATTCATGGTCCTGAACTCAAGTGGTTAATTTACATCTAGAAACCTTGGTACCCTGCCTGATGACTCACTGCTAAAGTAAAGCTTTAGGCAGAGCAGTCACTCTTATTTAAAAGTAGCTCCTAAAACCACGTCTGCTATGCTACTGGACCCTACCAGATAGAAAGGAGAGCTATCTGTTTTCTCTCTCAAACTATTTTTGGTTTTATTTTTGTGTTTGTAACAGTGGTATCAGCCAAGCATTAAATTATAACCAATGAACCTTGGTAAATTTTATAAGGGACCATGTTCTCCTAAACTTTTTCAAGTATATAAATTTCTGTGCCTTTGAAGTAGACTTTCAAAACAACTTCTAGGGCACTGAAGCTACGATAAAGTGATACATATCCTCTCCTTTAAAAATCATTACCTTGTATCTCTAGCCAGGCATTTTGCTGAAAATCTTTTGAAAAGACACTTTTTTGTCCCGATGTGTTGTATGGACCCTTCCTTTGGTTTAGAAATTGTTTCACATTCAGGCATGGTGGTAGCAGATATGAATGTAAAGGCTGTCTAATAGAATACGTATGAATGTGTGATGAATCCTTGAAAGCATCCTGTATTGATGAATTACAATAGCAGAAAAAAATATAGTCCTAGCTTTGATGCAATAGGTCATCAGATCTCACTTTATAATTTACAGCAAAGATTCTCGAAGAAAAATGGCTGCAGAACAAGCATCCCTTTAGGGGAAACTTATATTTGCACAAAATATATTTGTGAATCAAAATTATTACATTTAGGGGGGTGGATAGGCAAGGTTTTGGCTGTCTGGTAAAAGTGTGCTAGGAAGTAATGAGAGGGAAGGAAATCTCTCTCCTCCTCCCTCAGTATGCATGGTTACCCCACTGCAATGCCAAAAATGCAGGTGATTGCAGTGATCCAGGGTCAGATACTCTTTAATGGGATGAAGAACGACACAGGAAGAGTGGGTACTCCTCAGGCCTCCACACTGTCTAGTAGCTCAGGGAGCATGTACATTGTAACTTACCACCAATACTATAAATTATTGCCTCCCACAGAAATAATTTTTCCTGAGATGATATTTTCTCATGTCCATGTGTCGGTGTCTCTGTTTCCTGACACCCAGGATGGGAGTTGCCTTAGGAAAAAGGGTGTGCTGCATGGGGATACCCCAGGTTACATGGGCCAACTGCCTTATACCATGTCTGGCTGCAGTGTTGTGGCATGGCAGAAAGCTGATCAGCTCGCACAGTTTACATCAAATTAGGATGAATGTGGTTTAGTGACTTATTAGTGGCACATAATTAACAGGTAATAAGTGAACTAAATAGTATCAGTAATACAAAACGTTATCTGTGCTGTTGTGGTTTAATAAACAGCTATGAATTCCTCAGCACCATCCTGTAACTAATCCTGAACAGCTCCAACCCACCTTACATGGTACCTGCACACCCCTTCTCACAGACACGGGGTTTGCAGTCAGCCCCTCTCCTGCAAGCATGTGGTCGAGCATCCCGTGAGAGCCGCAGGGGCCATAGCGTTGTGCACACCTGTGCTGCTCCCCTACAATCTGCTCACCCATGCAGCAGTGAGAGTGTCCCATGAGTTTACATGCTCACATCTGAGATGAGGGTCCATAAAATGAGCGCAATTCATTGATTCAGCACCCTATTTAAACGGTGAATCTTAATCCCTTCAGGACTTGCTTTGTGACACAAATCATCCTTTGCTAACAAGGCACATTTTACTATGTTTTAATTCACCAAGATTAATGTTGGAAAGTTCAACTTTTGTGCAAGCCGTTAGCAAGACAAATTTTTCATTCGTTTTAGTCAACCATCAAATGATACTGAGTAATTTCATAGTGCAGCAATGATTTAATTTAAAGAGAGAACCCATTCAGTGATGCAGACTAAACTAATCTCAAAATTAAAAGGCCAGAGCCTCAACCGGTATAAATTAGTGTACTTCTTCAGAAGCCAACGTAGCTGAAGTCAAGAGAGCTGTACCAGTCCGTGCCAGACAAGCCTATGGCACAAGGATGACTCCTTGGCTGGGTCGCAAGGCTCAGTTGATGGTTGGGCTTCAGCGAGTCCTGCAAAGGGCAAGCTGGAATTAAAGCAGACATCCCAGCATGATAGGTGGAAGGCTACAGGCCACAACTTAGTGAACATGTTTGAGCATGACAATAGTCTATTGCTCGGATCCAAGCTGGCAGACAGTCCGTGCTCTCCTTTGAAGGTTCAGGGTGTTTTTCTGAACAGGAATGGTTTCACTCCTTATCCTACTTCAAATTAACAGAGAAGTTACTGTGCATTTCAGTGGCTCAGACCTTTTTGCTGTTACCCTGTTGGGATGGAAGCCTGTTCCACAAACAGCTATATTAAAACCAGTAAAGATACTCAGGGGTTTAAACAAGTAAATAAGTCAACCTAGTGAACCCTGGCACCTGCTAAGCCTATGGGCTGGGTAACACTTGCCTCAAGTATCAGACTCTACAGGTAGATATTAGTTGCAGCTCCCACAGAAGGGTAGTAGATCTTGATCCCAACATCCATCATTTGAGCCATGTTTGGATGGATATTAATTAAGCATTTGAATACAGAATCCATCTTTTGGGTTCATACAGTAGAGGAGTACCCCCTTGACCACAGCTTTTTGACTGGTTTCTGTGAAACTGAAAAAAAAAAAAGTCTTGTTGCCTTGAGAGTCCAGAGCAGCACAGGGACAGCCTTTCCCCTTTGCAGGGATTGACTCAAGCTCTGTCAGGGTGTTTCTGGTTTCAGCATTGCAAGCAAGCCCAGCAGCTCTTGGTGGCTCTGAGCCTGGTAAAAGTCAATTTTTCTATTGATTTGGGGGAATTTGGACCAGACCTACATCCTGCACTGAAAATTGATAGAATAAGCTGTTTATTCTCCTTTGTTGTTCTACTGTCTTGGAAGAATATTCTCTCTCTCAAAGAAAAAAGAGTCTGAGTTTCACCTGGATCTCCCACTGGTTTCCTCTGGCAGAGTGACCCTATTAAATGCACTGAGAGCAGAGAGTCTGTGAACCTTTCTGAAATTACTGCTGACAGATTAATGTTCCTGTAATTACACTAGAATGTCTTGGAAACACAAATATTAATTAAGAGTATTGAACCAATTTAGAACACGTTCAATAGTGTTGAACAGAAATCCGGTAAAAATTAAACAAAATATAATCATTGGGAAAATAATCAGCATTAGTCACAGCAGATAAAGTAATTGTTAAAGGTAAAGTGATTTTTGGCTCAGAATTTATATCATGGCTGTGAAAGCCTTGCTAGTATAGATCATGTAATATAGCAACAATAGTTTTTCTAAATTTAATTTTATGTCAGATTTTGAGTAATGTCAGAATGACATATTGTGGTTTAAGGTATGTTTCAGAGCTCTATCACCCTGCTTTGAGCTATTCCATGCATGCACTAAGGTTGAGAGGACTACAGGTTAGTTAAGTCCATAAATGCAGTCCATAAAAGAGCAAGTGCTTACGCTTGGAAAATGGCAATGACTGGTGTCTTTTCTAAATACTAGGGTTATTTTGTTCTCTTTTTATATTTTTATACTTTGCTGGAAAGGACTGGGAATTAATAGGTCAAGTTTCTTAATTGTAGAAAAAACTCTCATATCTAGCCCTTGGCTTCCCTTCATGTTCACATGCTGCCTGCTTTCCTGCTGCAAAACACCCTGAAGGCCCACCCGTTCTCTTACAGGTTAAAGTCACAAGAAAACCAACATGAATTTTTGCTTTAGTGTTCAGTAATGTAGATATGAGAGCACATCTTCAGCTGAAAGTATTCATTGTCTTTCTCCTTCCCATACTCCTTTTTATATGCTTTGTACAACAAAATTTATACATGTTCTTAACTCTGTACTAAGTACACGATGAGAAGGATCACTGTGTCTGCTCAATGCGAATGAAAGCAAGGATGGCTCTCAGGCTAACGGCAGCTATGGGTGAACCATTCCTACTCCAGAAAAGTATTCAAGTATCTGTTTGGTCTAACAGTAGGACTGAAACAGGGACATATTTATGAAACTTGGTTTTTGTTCATTTACATGTCCTGAACATCCTCTGAATTTTCTAAGTTTATGTTCTGCATTCAGAGCCGTGTATCTTCCCTCATTTGCAACAAACCCATGAAGTTAAGAGGAGAAAATATAGTATAAATACTAAAAATATTCCAGCATGGCTGAAACAAATGAAATCACAGCTTGCCTTGAAAATTATCAGCAGGAGAAATAACCAAAGAATCTGTACTAAAGCTTTGATTAAAACAGCGAAATAAGCAGACCATAACATTTTTCTGTGTACATTTTAAAAGCATGATCATACTTCAAATCAGAATGTCTACGTATGAATTTCCATCAGATAGGTAATTAACCTTATGCCTCAAAATATTTCAAATCTCCCTGTCCTTGAGAATTTACTGATGGCATATAAACTATTTACATCTTTTTTGAATAATTTATCCTGTCCTTCCATTATGCCAAATAAATTTATAATCTTGGATAATGAAGCATTCCTGAGTGAAAGTTAATATAGAGCTGCACCTCCTACTGAGTACAAGTCTGTGAAAATACTTTTTTTTTCCCCACAGAACTTTATAAATTTTTAAAATGTACTTATCCCAGTAATTCTAGTATCAGAGAGCTTGGTTTTGCACAGCTTTTGCTGATGTAAAACAAGGTAATTCCATTTATCTCAAAAGAGCAATTCCTAATTTTTCACCAGTGTTAAGTCAGAGATTTGAGCCCAGAATATTTAACTCTACCAGACACATGTGGATCTTAACTTTATTCAGATGCATATCCCATCCCAGTATTACCCTTCATTTCATGATATTTAATTAAGAAAGGTCATTTTTCTCTTCTTCATAGTACTTGTAAATATTAAACTATGTTTCCGTTATGTATAGTTTCTTCTGCACAAAGGGATTAACATCAGCCCAGTTAAGGTCACTTTAGCTAATTCTGTGCTGAAGAAAAAAAGATCAGAGCAAGCTCCCTAGAATTAAATTGTCCCATGCAAGTTTGAGTTTGTGCCTGGGTTTGATGACTTATGAGTATTTAAAGACCCACATGTATGTCTTTCTAGGATGCAAAAATATGTGGGCAATAACTTCCATACATGACTATAAGCCACAAGACAAGCAACCACTTTTTTTTGTGTGTTGTTGTTTGTAACAGTTTAATAAGGTTATAAGAATGAAAGTACTGCTAAACTTATATTAGTTTTTTTTTAAAAAATAAAGCCTAGACTAGGATGCACATACAAGTATTTTCTCTTTTTTGTACATGTGCCAGTAGGAATGAATTCTTGATGTGGGCTGCTGATAGGGTTTCAAAGCCATGAAAGCAGATCTCTTTCTTTCTCTATCTTTCCTGAATGCAAGTTCCCTTCAGCAATTTATTAGTTTGTTTGACAGTAAAGCTTAACCTCCATGTTCTCTTTGTCCTTGCCCTTAATTTTGTTAGCTGTGCAGTGTTCTCCTCCTCCTTTTTCTTTTTCCAAGTAGTGAAGGTGTTTGCTTTTTTTTTTTTTTTACATTTGTCTTTTACAGTCTCCTTCCCTTTGGCCCCAAGTTTCCTTTGCTGAAGCACATTCTGTGGGTAAGACACCAAGATGCTCCATGCTGATGGAAGCTCAATCTGTTCCTTTATTTCTTATGGGCATAACAGGAAATGAATGATGATGTGACATATAGAAAGTTTGTCAGTGGCTTTCACCATCCCTTTCTGAAGCCTTTAAGTTTTCCAACAGTGCCTTTGTATTAAGGTGATCCTTGAGATAAGGAAAAAGTGACATCCAGTAATGGTATAATGTAAGGGGAGCAGGAATTTTGTGCCTGGCTCTGAGGCACCTCTTCCAGTGGGAAATGTCAAAGTTGTAAATGTTGGCCAGGAAGACATATAAGGAGTAAATCAGAAATGCTGCTTTTGATAAAAAATGTTATATTTTCAAGCCTAAATTTTAGGAAAGATTGCTAGCAATTGGAAGGCCACTATCCATTCCTATTTTTTCCCACCTAGTATAATAGCATTAATTTGACTCTACCAACTTAACACATGCAATAGCACACACCAAAGACAGGCAGACTGTTCCTTGCTTTTCCTTCTGTAGTATATGCATTCAGACTCTCCTCTTACAAGATAAATATTTAGGTACATCCTACACGGCACAGTACAGAACCACAGCATTTGATGCCCCTTCCCTGTTCGTTTTTAATTTCCCTTTCATAACTAATGAATGACTCAGAGATTTAGAAGTACAACTTCTGAAAATCCTGGTCTCTAATTTTGCAAATCTTTTCTTTTTCTCCTTTACATGGAAGCAGTGTACAAGCTGGTTTGTACTCCATTTCCCCTTTACACTTGCCTGTATCCGCTACTGAAGTGCAGAGAAAGCTACTTGCCCTCTTTTTCACTACTGCTGATAACCTCACATTTTGACCCCTAGAACCTGAGGAAAAAATTACAAAATACTACACGTAAGAACAATTTCTTTTTGCAACAGTCGAATATTGATCCCTTGGAAACTGTTAGTTTTCTCTCTTCCCACCCTGAAATTCCCAAAATACTACATTTTCTGTGTAATTGCAAAACCTAGTAGAATTAAGTAATGTGAAAGAAAAATAATAACATTGAGTAGAAAACTACATTCCTAGGGGCTGAAAGAAGGGATCAGAAGACTGGATAGGAAAAAGGCTGATGCCCTACAGGAATGTGTCTTTCCAAGTGATGCAACACTTCAGTACCTGGACTCAGTTCACAGCTTCCAAAGGGCAGGTCACTTGGATGAAGCTTCTAGTATGTGACCTAGAAACACGATGTTGGGCCAAACCAAGGAAGCTTCTTATGAAAGGTCACATTTGGCTTTCTGGATAACTTAATGAGATTATTTTCTTTTCCCCACTCCTGAAGCTTTTCTCAAATGACTAGCCTAAATGGGAGGAAATTGCTGGTTGTTTAATGATTCTGACGCATGTTGGTATTACGATGATATTTTAGGAATACAAATTGGAGAATGAATGGAAAGATGAAAAGAAAGCCTTATTCCAAGAAAAGAGTATCCAGCAGGCTTTATGTTTCAGTAATATTTGTTGCCAAAAATATTTTGAATGTATCATTAGGACATTTCATATGTTTCAAAACCACTCCATTTATTTCATATGAAAATGCACCTGTGAGTTTTTTTTTTTCTTCTGGGCAAGTCTTAGTCTTGCAACAAAAGGGTTTTGCTGTAAGCTGAAGATACCCTAGGCCATGAGTGTGCTCTGCTATTTTCCATTAAATTTAAGATTGCAGTCAGCTGTCAGACTTCTGTTTCCTATTTTACCAGAAGACATAATTCATCCTGTGAGCTGACTTAAAAGTGGAAGTTCAGCAAGACTGGACAACTTGGATTTGAGGCCATATACCTTCCCTTTCAAAAAGGTCAATCTGTGCCTAGAACACAACCTTTTGTTTCTGTTCTTGTTCTTTTGCAGCTTTGGAAAGTGAAATATTCCACAAAATTTGTGGGAATTTCTACAGCAAGGAGATATGTGTGAATAATAGTTGTGATAATTATATCCCCTACTGTTGTCCTCCTGACAAAGTGTTTCCTATTTACTTATTTTTCTATTAGCTCCTTTAGAGTTCAGACCAACAGATTCTTCCTTTTACTATTTATATATAGCATGACAAAGCCCAGGTGCTCCAATTGCCTGAAAATTAGTAAACCAAACAGACCAATGCTGACTCCGAGGTTAAGTTATTTTACTCTGGAGAAAACAAGTCAGCTATGTTCATTATCTATTGCTATGCTGCTGAAATATTTTTTTTTCCCCACACTAAATGGTGAGAGACAACAAAACTTTTTAACGCATACCTGGGTCATAAATGAACGTGAAGGATCCTGTACTGTTAGACATTAGCTCTTTTCCTGGCCTCCAGAGTATGTACAGGTGGGTGAGACTGGTGGTCATAGGAAAGGGAATGACTTATTTTTTTTTCTTAGATGTGAAGAATTAAAGGATTTCTTAAGAGAAAAGAAACCTTGGACCCTGTTAGGTGATTCCATACTGATGCTGGCTAGTGTTTGCTGATATAAACAACCTCACTGATGCAGACCAGGCTATTGGCAGCCTGTTTTGCAGTGGAGCCCTGAGGGCAAAAGCGTCAACTCAGAAACTGCCCTGGGGCAAAAAAGGGGGCCTGGCAGAGCTCTCTGGGGTGGGGAAGACCCCAGACTTTCCCCAGCCCCTTCTCAAAGACCCTAAGGATGGCCAGCTGCTAGACTTCTGTCTTGCAGGGCTGGCCTTGAGCACAGCCCCAAAATGCTTCTAGTAGGGGAAGCCTCAAGGCATTTACTGTTAACAGGTTCGTTGTTTTGCCCTTAGTAAAAAACACCAATAATTATGACTTGTCATTCTTCTGTGAACAAAGTGGTGATATGCAATAAAAATAACTTAAGAAGTCAAGGACAGTGTTTCAAAGTAATTTTTGTAAAAGCAAGAGATCAAGTGACAGTCTTTCTAGCCACTTCAATAAATATAGGGTGGTGATTAGCAAATAAAACTGAGTAATTGTAGTTTTGTGCTCAACTCAGTATAATTTGCTTAAGTATCTATGTCAATCAAAGTTATATTTAGATTGACACCGTAGGGATATGTAAAGCCTATTTATTTCTGAATAAATATTTAAAGAGATTATATAAGCAGTAATGTCCAAAGCTCAGGGATTTTCCCTGAAAAGATGAAGATTAATTATTGATAATAGCCCAATATAAAACTATTCATCTGGTTATCTAGAATAGTCTAAGCATTATTATAGACCTAGGTTTATGAATTGGAACAATTCCCCTTGCCCCCTGTCGTGTGTGTCTGTCCCCGTCG
>JANZLQ010000064.1:6795026-6809732 GCA_026212715.1 Elanus axillaris
CCCTTTTTTTTTTTTTTTTTTGTCTTTTTCTCCTTTACCCAGTATTTCTGTTCTTACTCTAGAGTATAGACTGGTCCCTGTGACTTTAAACTAAGTCCATAGAAAGATATTTTAGGGCCATTGCAACACTTTTCATATTGATAGGGTTATGCTAAGTGTTGCTATCTGAAGTTCTGATCCCCTTCATTCACAGGTTAAGGATTGAGTAAAGTTGTAGTTAAGTACTAATAAAGTAACAACTCTGGAATTTTATGGAATTTTTTTAAAACTTGAAAGAAGTCTCACTTTAGTATAGGCATTTATTCTGCAATTTATCTCAGTAGGTTTGAGAAATTATCCTCATTCTTTCCAAACGATAAGCATATTAGTGTTGTTATAAATGTTGCAAAGTCACTCTTAAAGCTCTGAGAATAAAAAGAGAGCCTAGATTAATAGAAAGGTTAATTTCATGAAGAAGCTTTCATGAAATACTGTCAACATGTCTTTATGCTGCACATTAATGATCAACTGAACTAGAGAGGTTACAGTTAAATAGAAAAGCGTTTCAGTGCCCTGTGAGATAAGATGGCACTGAGGAGGTAGTCTCCCTCTGTTGCACAGAACAGGACTTCCCAAGGGAATCTGTACTCTGTGTCAAACTTTCAGAAGGACATTTCTGTAAAACTTATTGTGATGTGGGAAAGTCCCTTTTGGTTAGACTTGAGGCACAATCAAACTTACTCAGGATTTATAATTAGAGGTTGATTTTTTGGATTTGTATAACTTAGCTCTGGTTAGCGTATGTGTTATGATTGGCAACCTTAGCTGAAGAGACAAGACTGAAAAGGTCACAAAGTTATCTGTCCTCTAACTTGAGATGATAAATCCAGGCAATGATTGAAGTAGAGAAGTAGATGGGCTGGGGAAGTTTATCTTCTGTTTTGCTGTACCCGTGCTTCCTATCTGGGGATCCAGATAAGTTATAAATCCCATGCAATAGAGTAAGTATTCAGGTGATGTGAAAGCTATTTCTCTCAGCATTCAGGTATGTCTACTAGAGATTCCAAGAAGTCTCAAAGTGTGGAGGTAATCTTCTTCCTGCAAACTGCCAGGCATGGTGACATGCAGCACGTGGAAACTAGTGAAATCTGTTTCCCAGGTTTTTGCCCTGGGGTAACAAGCAAGAGCTCCTCCCAGGGGTTAAAAAACACCTTAATGTTCCTTTTGGTGAGGGTCTAACACAAACATCTGGTTTGACCATTTGCTGAGTATGAAAACCAGTTGTGAAACAGGAAGCCCGACAAAGAGCATATGCATGGTCACATCTCTTCATCAACCACAGTGTTGCAGATAGTTAGGAGCATGCCATGGTATTTCTTATATCCACTAGAAAGCCTGCTCCTCCCATCATGTCAGGGCTTTGACCTTCATCCGTGGCTGGCCCACTGAAAGTCTGTGCTTTTTATTGTTTGCAAGGAGGAAGGGCTCTCTCTTGGCTTTGGCAGTAGATGAGCCTGGTTTTAGGTCCAGGAGTGTTAGTTTCTCTGCTTCTGCAGCAGCACTTTCTGCAGCTTGCTTTTTTATTTAAAAAAAATTGATTTGGAGCTGTGGTGATTTACTTAGTCTTGAGTAACGGTTCATCTCTGCTAGAAATACATTACTGCTTACTATTTTCTGGAGAAACACGGAAACAGCATGTAAGTTTTTGCATGATATTGAGTACAATTGATTACAGTTAAGAACGTCCTGCTCAGTTATGAGAAGTGATGGCCTTAGCCCTCCATGATAGAGATGTGCACATTTACATGGCAGGCACAGACAGTACTATGGGGAGGGAAGAGTCAGAAGGGGAAGAAATGTAGCTCTTAAAAGTTGAATTTTTTTATCCATTTAACCTAAATTGTACCTTACCCAAAAGCCCAGACAACACAGTAGAAAAAAGAGAAGCACCTCTGAAAATAAAAGGCTTTCAGTTCACTAAAACTTCATTTATTATGGGCTTGAGAAGCTGCTGAAATAGGAAAATGCTCTGAATGGTTATGCTAGGAAGCATAAAGCAGGAAAGTAATTTTTCACTTATTGATTCCATTTTGGTTGCCATCCTTCTTGTCCATCACATCAACCTCTTCAGAGGCCAGGAGACCTCTTCCCTGGCACAATGCCTCTGCCAGCCCTCTTGGCCCTCTAGGTATGGCTGCAATACTGATAAAACCCACATGCAACTAGTTTCTCCACTGCACCAAGGAGTGAATAGCTCTTGGAGAAATACAGTGTGCTGGAGAGGTGGTGCTGAGAGCCGGCGTGTCTGAGGCTCACAGGGGAGAGTGTGGCTCTTGTAATTAGCAGCGATTCCAGACATTTCTCTCTGTCTTTAAAGGTGCTTTTTCTTTTGATGTTTCTTGAGTTATCTGAGCCTCCTTATGCTGTAGTCATTTACAGAATTTTTTTTTTAAATCCAAAGTTGTTTTTTTTAATGTCTGCTGTCAAGCCAACTTTGTTTACTTCTCAGTGTGTCAACTGGGATATAAGTGGTTGTTAATATCAGAGGGAAATGTGGGCAGCTGGATTATTAGGTACTGTGAAGGTGGTATCATTTAAAAAGAGAAAAGAACCATCTGAAATTGAATCCATAGATCTCATCACAGTCACAGCTTTTTATAGGAAAATAAACAATGGTTAAAATATACTTCATCAGAAGGGTAAAGATTAAACATATTTGTGATTTCCATTTTAAAGCCTCTTTCCAATTCATTAATATGCATTTGAAGAAGGAAGATTCATACAATGCTTATTTATTTACATGTTCATAAGTGAAATTTATTTGCAATGAGGTAAGTCCTGGCCAGGCATAACAGCACTTACACTGCTCGCCTGAACTTACTTAGTCCTGCCCCTGAAAAGAATGATTTTCACCCTTCTAATTCTCAGGAGAAAAAAAAGCTATATAAAGCAAAGTGGGTGGTGGTTTTTTGCTTTCCTGATTTGACTTGAAAATGAGATGTAATTTAATAGAGCTGTGGTCAGAAGGGTATCTTTCTGTTTACCCCAGCTGTTTTTGGACCAGGCCCACTCAACAGATTGATTATATTCACTGAAAAATATGATTTACTGGTCTATAAGTGTTCAAGGGATTTCGGGATCACAGCATTTAGCACCTTCTCTGCAGTTAAGTGCACTAGATGTGTCATATAAAGCCATCTGGCTGGCCTCACTGGAAACTGGAGGCTGGTTCACATCCAGCCTGGCTGCAGCTGCTCCTCAGGTTGCAGTGCAGTGGTGGGGACCCCTCAGCGCTTCTGGGAGCCTGGGGAAGGGCCCACACTTCTGGGGAACTTGCCTGTCCAAAGGCTAAATGTCTGCTTGTAAAGGCAATGCTCTGACTGTTTTACTTAGGGATAGAATTCAAAATAAAATTCTTTTAATAGATCCAGTTGGAGGATACATTTACACTCAGCAATCTTTTATGTAGCTCCATAAATAGTCCATATACAGAAACAGCACCGAAACACATTTGCCGTTATCTCTCCACTCAGTTTTCCTGTCCCCTGACCTTTTCTTTCAGAGGGTTTGGCAGATTAACCTCATCAAGTTATACTCAATATATACTGAGGCCCTGTGTGCTCAGAAGGGTTGTTCCCTTTTCTAGTTTCATCTGTTGATCCAGTAGGATGTCACCTCTCAGTGTCTATCCCATTGCCGTAATAAATTCAATGTCACTTTATATTGTGTACTCCTTCATGCAGATCGTGTATTCTTACATCCTTCTTTCTAGCATTAAGCAAGTACAATAGTGTTTATATGTAATATGGAAAGTAACTGCTTCTAAAATATTTATAAATAAATTTTATGGACAATTAGCAACTGAATATGAGGAACATAAATACTGAATTTTTTCATGGAATCACAATTAGGCAGCTGATGTGAGGTGCTACCTTGGATCAGACTTGGGTGCTGTGGTGGGAGAGAGTTGCAAGGGGTCAATGTGAGTCTCAGTAGTGACAGCACTGGAAGAAGTGGAGCACAGCTTGTGAGGGATCATAGGAGGTCAGACAGACAAAGTGGCAGGGAGACAGTTAGGACCCAGCTGGAAATGTAGAAAACTCTGGAGTCTGAACTGGACATTGGTGTGATAATACATAGGGGGATTGAGGAGTCTGGAAATCCAGAAGTACTGTGGAAATTCAGCAATGGAATAGAGGCAGCTATGGCAGGGCTGGGAGGACTTGGAAAGACAAATGAGGACAAGTTACTAGAGTATATTAAAAATTATGTCCAGGTGAACTCAAGAGTTATCAAACTCACTCCTAAATATGCTGGCTATTTCCTAGGAAAACATGAAAACCTAAGACCGTACATTACAAGATACATGATGTAATGGTGGCACAGACTGCTAGTGCACGTATGAGCTAGAATAACCAAAACCTTCCTGTGGATTTATTGGAATGTTTAAAATAAAACTGTGTAAAGAGGCAGCAAAAAATCTTCTTGTACCTTGCCACAAATACAGTGCAGTATGGCTGCGAGTGGGATCTGCAGAGATAGTCAAGTCTTTGCCTGGCTATTGATGGGATACTGGAGGAACCTGTATCTTTTTATCCACTCCCACCCAGACTGACAGTGGAAGCAAATGCGGCAGCATGGCCTATGTAACAGCAGTAACCTCTCAGCAGCACTACTTTTATTTCTGACAGTAAGAAAAACTCAAATTTGAACCACAGCAGACTTCTAATACTGGATGTGAGAAACCATTGAATAAAGAAAATATAATCATGCCTTGAAGTAAACACCAAACCTTATCTTAATTCTCTGGAATACTGAGACTCCTGCCACCACTCTCCCTTTCCAGAGATTTTGAAACGACATTTTTCTTAGAGTTACAATCCATATTATCATAATAATGACCTTAGATAAGAATTAAATTAGTGACAGACCATTTTAAGTGGAAAATTAGCTTATAGCATTCATACACAAAGACTGGACACTGCTCGTTTCAGGTTCAGTAGCCTGTTTATTGCAAGATGGCCACCACAGATGGGTCAGGGATTTTAACTGCAATGAGGTTTCTGTTTCTTCAACGAATTTAGTTTTTCACTTCAATTGAGAAATCCATGAAATACTAGTCAGTATTTGCTTTTCAACTTCATTGCATAAATCTTGGTATGCTTGAAATAAAAAATGAAAAGTCTTTCAGCTCCAAGTTCTTAACATCCTTTAGTTTCATGTAATAGGTAAGGCTTTTCATCATGTTCTTTCTTCTTTTAAAAGTAATACTACCTAATGCATAAAGATCTCAAACAACTCTTTAATAATACAGTAGTGCTACAGCTGGGAATTGAAAGCATGTAAGCTTCCAATGAGCTCATTTGTTCCCATACGGCAAACAGAATAAACATTTTGGAGTTCTCAAATGTGCTTTTTATAACTTTCAAGCTAGGAAATAATTCTACAAAAATCATCAAAGGAAATTATACTTCTGTAAATGGAAATCTTGTATCACTGTAAGCATTGGTGTGGCTGACTTGCTTGGATGTCTTTGCTATAAACATGTACGCAATTCCTGGTCTATTTAGAAACTTGATTTTGTTAGGCTGCTGTTTTTATAGCTGAAGATAACATTCAGCTTCACATTTGAGAATAGTGGTATGTGATAGTACAAGAAATGCTGCATTAAGGGTAATAATGGTATTAGAAGTAAATAACTATTTTTAAAATGTGACTATAAATTATAGAGAAGCATGAATCAAAACTTATTTGTGATTATTTTTCTTCTTAGAAGTTTACTAAGAATCTTGATTGCATGTACAAGTTGTAACAGTTACAATAACCAGGTTTACAGTGAAAATGTAGGCTGCAAAGCAATTTCTACAGAGAGCACTTAAATACCAACTTCTTAAACTAGCACTTTGCATTAAGGGAAGGTCTGTGCAAGATGTGAGGTGGTGAGGAATCTGTTCTATATGACCACATAGCACAACCAATGGTCTGCACCACAGCAACAAAATGCTGTCCTCTCTTGCAAAGACAGGGACACAGCATAGTGCCCCTGTATAACACACAAAACAGTCAGAACATTTACTGCCAAACTCTCTTCTGGAGTAAAGGAGTTTGGAGAGTCATTAGAGACATCTGAGGGGCTTCAGGTCATTACCTTTCATTTTATTTTTACGTATGAAAGCTAAGAAACTGCAGCAATATTGTCTGTCTTCTGATACATGTTGATCTCTGGCAATAGCTTTACATCTGTGAATTCCAAACTATAGGGCCTAAAGCAGCACAAGTCCTGAACACGTGGTCTTTGGCTCATCAGGCCATGAAAAAATGGTCCCAGTTCAGAAAAGTACTTTGCAGGTCTGATTTTAATAAGCGTGAGTAAAATCCCATTGTTTGTTCATATAGCTCAGATGTTAGCTCAGGAAAACCTTTGTGGCCTAGAAGGCAATTGCAGCCCTGAAATACATGAGCATCAAACACATGCCAAATTCCCCAATGCTCAAAGCCTGTGTTTAAGTTTCTGCTTGACTAGGTTACAGGGAAAGCTGTGGGGCTGAGATTCCAAAATGCATTTCACAAAGTGCCAGTAATTCAGATAGAGCAAATGTCCAGAGGGTGCTCTGATACTGTGAAACTTGGGAGATGTATTTCCTCATTCTTTAAAAACCGTGTATGTATCTCCAGGATTTCATTAGTGAGTTGCATTGTAGGATATAAATAATTAATTATTTCTGGGAATTTTCTCACATGGTCCAAGACTATAATTGATCCATTTTGCAGAAATCTTTAAACCAAGCTCAGATTCTCTTCTCCTCATGTGAGGAAGTCCTCTGTAACTCTTAACCCTTTTATTACTTAACTACTTAGACCACTCGAAGAGTAAAACCAATACTACTTTGAAAAAGTTATGTATCTTAGTTGGTTGCTCCTCATTCAGACCAGTGCATTGCAGAATCAAATAGCTGAGCTTTTATAGTACTAAGGTCTGCAAATGGTGCTGGAGTAGTTTAGTAATTCCCAGTCCAAAGCCAGGAGTGGGCCACAGGCTGCAAAGGGCATCTGTCACCTTTGTTTGAAAGAAAAGCAGAGCAGATGAAAGAAATTACAGCTGTGGCTGTTATCCTTAATGGCACAGCATTAAACTAGACTGGAATATTAAGTCTGGACTTTGATCTTCCTTAAACTTCAATGGTTTTAGGGCATCTCTGTATCCATGGATGTATTTTTGGGGTACCTCCTGTGTGGTCTGGCCTCCCTGCCCAGCTGTATCGCATTCTCTGTGAAACAATAGATCAAAATCATCCTTAATTGTCTAAGTTATTTAATTTCTAAAAGCTAAGCAATAGGGATGCTTCTGAAAGCTCATTCTGAGTGTATCCCAGAATCACGGATTTGCAGATTCAGGCTGAGAGGATACTATGACACTTAAACTGGGTATAATTCAAAATGTTCATAGTACAAACTCTCAGGAGTCTTAAAAAATGCAGCGTGTCTAACTCAAGCCTACAGAGAACCTTTTAAAGTCTCTACCTCACTTCTCATTCCCACCAACTTGCTAGATTTGATGTTTTTCTTTGTTATCATATCAGTTATGCTCCCTCATCTCCTTCACTGTGGAGCTCTCATGCACATGGCAGAAAAGGCAGAGTGTGATGGCCTCTGCTTTGATCCCGAGCTGAATTTGTGGCAATACAGCACATTTCAGTCTGGAGCACGAAAATTAAAAAAAAAAAAAAAAAAAAAGGGGGAAAAAAAGATAGCTGAGATTGTTAGGAGGAAGTGGGCGACCTGGATTATAACTGGTTATAAAAAGAAACTCTGTGTGGGCTGGATCTGGCTTCTCAGTAGATTAATATGTTGCCAGGTTCCCTCTGCAGGTGGCTGGAGTCTGTGTGGCTGATGAGGCCTCCCAGTTCCCACCTTGCTGGATTTTCCAGGTGTCATTGTCCCTGACAGGTGGACTTCATTTAAATTCAGAGCTCCCTGTGGTGATACTAGTGCTCTTCAGCACCCCTGACCCACAGGGAGCTGGCACCCAGCTCTGCACCGGTATTTCCTCTTGCACAACTGCAACTCTTAGTCAACCTGACCTCAGTTTCTTTTAGAACATTGCTTCTTTTCTTAAGTAAGTTTTACTGCTGAATGAAATGTCAGCAGATAACATCAGCGCTAACCCATAATTTAATAGTTCCAAATATGGGCTGGAGTCTGACTCAACATCCTTTTTTAGTAGACAGTTTAATATTTTGATAATATTTGCCTATAACTCCCTACATTGGGGACTAGCAAGTACCAGAAACACGACTTCAGGCACATAAATATCTTACATTCCTCCCCACCATGTTTTTGGTTGTTCTCAGATATAACTATGTTGTATTTGTTATGTCTGGCCCCAAAGGAGACGGGAGGTATGGCTGTGCCTCTGGCTCAAGGCACCCAGCTCTGCAGCCCCACCATTTCTCTCTCAGGGAGTCCCTGCTTCTCCGCTGCTGCTGACTTACTGCTTCCATTCAGGCCCCTGAATTTCAATTGATTTGCCTTAATGCTGGTATTAACTTGGCTTCTGGAAGGATAACTGTAGTGGGTGAGTGTAAGAGTTGGTCCAAAGAACAATATTGTCTCAACATTGTCATCACGAACTTTTGCTATACCCCAAAACTTGGACTTGGGGCTGGCATCTTGACAGGAGGCTGCAGCGGCCTGCCTGAGAAAAGATGTGGTATGTTCTTTGAAGAAGGGAGGGTACTGCATGGCATCCAGTTCTGTACCACTCTCCAATAACAGTGGTATGAACGGTCCTGTACCACTCCCTGTGAATCTTACTGAAACTGTGAAAACTGCATAGTTGACATCAAAAGGATTGATTCCAGCTGTTGTTTCCAACTTTGATGAAGAAATCTTGAACTTCAAGTGAACTTTGCTCATTAAACACACCTGGTCAAAAGCTAGCCTACTCCAAATCAGACTGTGCCTTGAACACTCATCCCTGGGCATGAGTGAAGGCCCCACTCGAGTTGACAGAGGAGAGGCAAGGTGGACCAGAGGAGGAGCAAGATGTGTCGCCTGGCATAAAAGATGTCTTCTTAGCAAACGAACTTCGGAAGCTTTCCCCACCAAGGATCACGACGACCAGAAGGACCGGCAGGACTCTGCCTGGACCTGAGACCAGAGGGACACCTTTGGACCCACGGTGGTAGCTATAATCCTCTTTCCTCACGTTACCTCTTTTCTCTCTTTTCCTATCACTCTTTCTTCCTATTGCATGCCACTTTATGGGCAAAACAATAAAGCTTCACGGTTTGATTGAAGCATAATCCCTGTGGCGTGTCTGCCTGTGATTTTTTGCACTTCGAGATCACAGCAAACGAACCTTTCCATCACACCTCCATTGAGTGGACCGTGACAGTGAGGCAACTTGTCTTCTTCTGACAAATTTTTTTTGGTATCTTTCTGAGCCACGCAGAAGAAAGATAAGCAAAGATCTTTTTTTAATATTGCTAGATTAGGGCTAACAGAGAAAGAAAAAGAATACAGTACTTCCAGGAAGAAGAATGACTTCCAAAATCCCTGTTTTTCAGACCAGATTGTTTTGAGGATCAGAACTGAAAACAAAGAGATGCAATTTTTCACAGAGCTGTGAGAAAGCTTTACAACCAATTTTTTCCACAGCCACAACGAGCCTTTTTCTCTGGAATTTGTCCTCTCAGCAGTATAAATGATCGCTCTTGGTTGGATGTGTTCTCAGCCCTAGAACAGCTAGTATGTACTCTGGAGAAAAGGAAAAAAAAAAAAAAAAAAGAAAAGCTGTTTTAAAGAGTGCTTTACCTGTAGGCCTCACTCACAAACACCTATAGAAGGAGCCATTCCCCAGCCTCAGTATTTGGCCTCCACATTTCAGCCCCGGGACAACCCTACTGAAGTCTTTATATACTCTTTACTGTAATTTTGAATGTCACATTAATTGTTATGTCAGCTTCCAACTGTATCAATAATGCTGTTGGTCATAGGACTCATTAATTCCTGTACCTGCCTTTAGAAATCAAGTAGTAAATGTACTGTAACAAAAGCTAACAAGACCTAAACATTTCATAGTTGTAAAACCCCATTCGTATACTCAGTGAAAAACTTAGGTTCAAAATTTTTTGCCTCTGAAGCTCCTCACTTCCATGAAGTGACGACTGGTGGGGTTATGGGTCACAGCTGCAGCAGCCGGAGCTTTCAACTCCTCCCTCAAGAGCAGGGAGATCAAATTCTAGCCTTCACATTTAAGATGCAGCAAGACATGGTGCACTGTGTTAGAGGACAATAGAGCGATGGAGCAGGACCTCAGATATGCTCAGAGGTTTCACAAAGCAAAGGGACCCCAATGCCTGTGGTTTCCCTTTGAAGTGGCATCTGCCCTGGAAAGCCATCTGCCCCAAGGCTGTAGCTGCAAGACAGCTGCTGTCAGCAGCATGGAGTGGCATACAGCTCCTTGCCTGGCTCTAGCAAGCACTTTTCTCATTTGCCATTTATATAATACAGTAAAAACTCTGGAGACCAGGCTTTTGGGAAGGCGTCCTGAGGAAGCCATGCTTCCACTAGAATGGGGTGCTCGTAGTGGAGTGCTATTTATATTTTCTGGATCAACAAAGAGCTAAATGGATTTTGCTACACACAAACCACACAAGTGCAAGCGAGCGCTGACACAGTAAATGCACCTGTAAGAAAGTGAATTGCAAGTCGCTAATCCCTCTCTGTCTCTCCTTTTGCATGAGACTACATTTACAAGGTACAGTTTAACCTGAAACTTGACCTATCTTCCTAAGAAATAAGTTAAATCAATAATTGCTCTCTACTTAGGGACTAAGGAAAAACAGTGGAACTTACAAAGCTGCTTTGAAATTAATTTCCAGTGAGGTGAAAGCTCATCTTAAAAAATGAAATTTCTCTCTGATTATTGCTGCAGGTAGAAGATTAAAAAAACTCTTCTAGTAAGATTGCAGGAACCTGTCCCAGCAAAGAGCTTAATGATATTATTTTATTCCCCTTGGAATATTAGTATTTCCATTAAAACTTTAGCACTTTAATCATAAGAGATGCACCTTAAGTGTTAATTGAGATTAGAATTATGTTTATGTACAGGGCAGCTCACTCTAAAATGACCTTGGCCCTTGTCACTGGTGCATGACACCATGAGTTTATTCCTATTTCAATTTTTAAATAGAAACAAGACTAATGTCATTTGAGGATTTGTTTTGATACACCCCTTCAAGCAGCAATTTTTGCCAGAAATGGTAAAATAAGCAGGTTTTGCAGAGGTCAGTAGTTGACCATCATCTTCTGTAGCTTCGTGGGGCTGAAGGAAGCAGCGCTAGCTGTTCTCCCGGTGCCGTGCCGGTGGGTTTAGCTGCAGTGTGCCCCATTGGGCTCTGAAAGAGGGCATAGTGCAAGTGGAGAATTTGCCTTTTCAGTGACAAACAAGTGATTAAGATCCCTTGTTATCATTTAAATCCTCAAAGTACTTTTAAAATGAATAATCTTACCATGGATTAACCACAGCAAATGAACTTCAGGCAATAGCGGAGTGCCCCTGCTACCAAGACAATTCCTGCCATTTAACTTGCACTTCTTCCCTCCTGCAAAGTCGTCCTTTGTGCTGTTAATGCAGCCTAATAAGTGTCTGCATACCCTTGTAAGTGAAGTTGCTCATACATGGCAGGAATGTCAAGAAATCTGTGCTCCTAGTAAAATCTCTCAACCGTTATAGGATTTGCTTAGATGACAGAGTTTATGTGAATGGAAGATAATAAATTTATGCTTCAGCATAGCTCAGTACTTCTTAAAAAGAAAGTGGTGAAGCATGTCAGATTATTTACCAAAGTACTGTAAATATCACAGGCTGCAATTGTGTGAGTGCAAAGTAGGAAAATGCGTTAGTGCTGTCCTCTTAGCAAAAAACCTTATGCTGTATGCCATGCGCTTAATATGGAGCTCATTTAACATGTTTAATAATTGAGTTGCAACCTCAGTTCTAAAATTAAGAAACAGAGAATATGGACTGTGATAGCAAAATGAAGGATTAATCCTGTCTCTACTTGCCCTCATTCTTCAGTCTTCAGCATTGCCACTGTATGAAATCAGGGCAAATCAGTTTTAACATGGGGAAGTGGCTTTAGTTAACAACCCCATGTAGTTCATGCAGCAGTAGTTTAAACTCTGATTACTTGGCTAAAATCAGGAAATTTGACTTCTATTGCAACCTGCAAAAGATTAAACTTCAGTAAAATTGGAGCAAGTCTTTGCAGCATAAGGCAGTGTTCTTCTGAAGTTACCCAAGCTAGCTTTGAGCGAGTCCAGCATTCTGCCTGGCCCAACACTCCCTGCTTTTTAACTAAAGGTATTAGCTTGGGTAAATGTTACTGTTGACATGCTTTAGTGCCTTCTGGTTCCCATCCAAGCTCTGAAGAGGTGACATCTATCTTGGGTGTCGTTACACATCTCTGTGTGTGCTGGGTAGACAACAGGCCCATGGGATTCAGCTGTTATGGAGCAGGAATGAGCCAACAGCAGCTTTTCAGACTGGACTGAATCCTCCAAATGGTTGCTGATGGTAACTCTGAATCTTTGGGAGGACAAATGTCCTCTAGCACTCTGCACAGCCAGAGGTATCCAGCCTCATGCCAATGCTCCTGTGCAATCAGCTAGAAGGCAGCTCCAGACCTTGAAGCTATTATGACCTGGTTTTGTGCTATTGTGTTGACACTAATAAGTTGTGGCTGGATTTTTTTCAGCATTGACATAGTCATACAGAAGCATCTGGGAATGGCTGCAGAACAGAAGTGGGTCTGCAGTCAGACAGCTGCACCCAGCAATGGGGACGTGCCCTAGATATTGTGTTGCAGTTGCTGTGATCACAACTTTGTGGTTGTTTCAGTCAAGACCACGCATGCTGCCTGAGTGTATCTGCCAAAGGTAGTGGGAAAGGCCAGAGCTGCTGGCAGATGCTCCTGCCTTTGTTCAGGCTCCAGCTGCTGCCTTTCCCCAGTGTGAGCAAATGTGTTTCTGCTCAGGTGCTGGCCCTGCTTGATACTGTGCAGCACAACTGCTGCAGTGGTGAGGCATGTGAAGCTCATGCCCACCTTCAAGAAACTGTGTAGGCCTACTTTCTTGCAAAAAAACAAGTCTGGAAGAAAACCAGAGAGGTTTGGACCTTTTGATGCTGAACTGCAAACAATTGAACCACCAAATAAAAATCCAAATTGTCAAACATGACAGCTGAAAAAACAGGAGGTGTCCTCTGTGCCTTCTTCAAGACACAGACTGACCATTTCCCTGGCGAACACTGGGTCAAATCTGCATTATTTTCATTTTTGTCTAGAGCTACTTTGTCAAATAGAAGCACGTCACACCTCTGTATAATCCATTGATTCAACAAGGTGAAAGAGCTGAGTGCAGCTCTTTCTTCTGTTGTCTAGAAATAGGTGCTCAGTGTTGGCAGAGCCAATCCTCAGTTTGCCTGGCAAAAGCCAGGGTATTTCCTCTTGAACCCTCCTTGCTCCTGGCAAATGGCATGCAGGAAATGAGAAATATCCATAAATCTCCCATGTGTTCTGCTCTCCTACCCATAGCTCACCCAGGCAAGGAGTATTTGCTGGTTTACTCACAGATGCCCTTCACAGGTGGCACAGCCACCTTTAGAGAAAAGATAATCTTTTGAAACTAAGGTGTTTTAATGGCAAAATCTAACAGGCTGCTTGAAGAACACTAACTAGTCCTGCGCATGTCTGCTTTTTCAGTAGCTTGAGGCAGCTGTTCCTGAGGCACAATAATCCTCAGCACTAAAGACATTTCTCTCCTAGAAGGTGCCATGCTAGCTACTATAATTACAAACTTTGCTAAAACTAAAGATGATTTGGAGAAGAGTATAAATTATTGTGTTTTAACAGGACCTCAACAAATTAATATATAAATCTTTCTAACTCACAAAGTTAAAAAGCATAGTGAGTTTTAAGGTCCCTATACATTCTTATTACTGTCTGGGATGTCCTAAATGTGCATCTTCCAAGTCCATAAATGTCTCGGAATCACTAGAGAGAAAACACTTAAAGTGTTGATGGATTTTCTTTTGAGTCTTTAATGAAGCTAATAGACTCGTAAAAAGCATTTGGTAAGGTGGGAGAGGGAGGGAGGGAGATTTTTAAAAAGCTTTTTAAAATCTAACATCTTCAGAGTTTTTCCCTGAGGTGCTTGGAGATTTCCTCTGTTCAGAATCACATTGTGGAAAGGGCATCAACAATTTAAAGAGCATCAGTAAGCAGATGAAAGCCAGTGCACAAAGTAATGTCAGTGTAACTTGTAAGCATTTCCCTGGACTTCAGTTCAGTCTATAATGTTGCACACTGACTTCAAAGATTTCTGTTATTTTTGGTGGTTGTACATACAGCACTTTTGATTAAAAAAAAAAAAAAAGCTTCAGCTTCTTCTCTGTTTTGGTCTTTAATTTAGACCAGGCAGACTGGCTCAGGTTCTGACAGCAGTCCGGATCACGGGTGTGGACAGAAGCAGAGGCTCACGCTGCCGCACTCCTTCCCTTTCTACCACTCGTATGACTTGTGTCTCGGAGAGCAGAGCAGGCAGGCATGGCGTTTACCCAAGGTCACACAACAGCCAAGCCAACCTTCAAGGGCCTCCACGGCACTTTCCAATTCTGACCCCATGGGGGAAAAAGAGAAACAAGCAAAACAACACCCCCCC
>JANZLQ010000064.1:6814858-6843824 GCA_026212715.1 Elanus axillaris
GAAGGTGTTGTGAGATCTGGTTTTATTTCTCATTACCCTACTCTGTTTGATTTGTAATAAATTGAGTTAATTTCCCCCAAGCTGAGTCTGTTTTGCCCTTGACAGTGATTGGTGAATGATCTCTCCTGTCCTTATTTCGACCTACAAGCCCTTTGTTATATTTTTCTCTCCGCCGTCCAGCTGAGGAGGGGGGAGTGATAGAATGGCTTTGGTGGGCACCTGGTGTCCAACCCATCATTTTACTAGTTTTTAAAAGTCTTTCTGTTATGGAAATACTTTCTTTGTTTTCTTATACTGTCAACAGTTCAAAATACTGAGATCTTGATATTGGTTTAAAATAATTTTAAAAAATTAGGTTTTGTACTAGCTGATAAATACTGGTACTAGTTGAAAAGTATTCAAATCAGTGTGAGCTTGAGCTGTGGCTTTTGGGTCACACAACCACCACTATGTTGGCAAATGTACTGAAAACAGGATGTTGTTTTCCAAAGGTTTCCACAAATATTTCAGAGAAAATTTCTTGACCTGATACACAGTTCAAGGCACAAAAACTCACTAAACTTAGTATCAGCAAGGTAGCCTGAAAACTTTTATTCATTTTGCTGCACAGATTAACTCTTTCTAGCTGTCACCTTTTCCTGTATGCATAGTGGCAAAATATTATGTAAGAATTATTTTATTGTCATTAAAATCCAGTGATTTATAGTTTTATGCAGTCAATGTTGCATGCTTAATAACTAAAAAACAGCTTCTGAACCCCCTTTGAAGAGATTGCTACTGGCAGGTTAATTTCCATTTGTTTGTTACTCCTATGTAGAAAGAAATTAGAACTATCCCAACTAAAAATACCTCATCTATTTCTCCAAATCACTGGCTTGTAAAACAAATATATTGGGGGTTCTTCATGATAATTTGTAAATGCCTAATGCTATGCAGGGACTGCCATGCCCTTCCCCACTGTTAATACCATTGTAACAGTGCCTTTCCTCCCCCAGAAATGATGGGGAAGGAAGAAAACCTCCGGAACATCAGTGAACCAGCCAGAAATGTGGTGCAGACACCAAGATTTTCAGGCAAATGATCTGAGCCATGCAGTCATGTCAAGCAAAATTTGCTGCACGGTTGGATAAGGTGAGGCTGTGACATGCATAGGAGACCTCACGGGAGCAAGGGAAATAGTAGGTGGAAAGTTTATCTGTGATGAATGGCAGAGCGAGGCCCCAGTCTGATCCTGCTGTTGAAAGTCTCATCTGCCAGGTTCAAAGGAAAGCCAAAGTCTCACTTGCATATTAAAAAAATTTTAATGCTTTACCCAAGAGCTGGAGGCCTGAGATTACTGTTGTGTATTTATGTGCCTGGTCTTACTCTGCCCTGTGTGTGCATGGATCGAAAGAAAAGAAAAAAACCCTTATCCGAGGGGGACATGAAATCTACAGCAATCCCTAATGGCCCATTGCTTCCACTGTCACTGTGCTGGGAAGAGAGGTTACTCAAATAATGCTAATGCCGAGATTAAAATATTGGATGCGGGCTGAGAAATTCTGAGTTAATTTTCTGGCTCTGTGAAAAAAACAGTCTATGGGAGTTAGTTAAATCATTTAATCTCTGCACTTCACAACCTTATCATCTGGCAATTTTGTATCTCATAGGGCTGTTATGAAATCCAGTGCATTCATATGAGTCATTCACATTCTGCAAGGATGGTTACCATGTACATGGGGAGATTTAGCTTTTCTGTTTGCATGGAAGCAGTTGTTTGCTAATGAAGCGTTAGTCGCAAAACAACACTAAGGCAAAAATGCCTATCGTTCAGCAAACTGTGACTAATGTTGTTTCCACATCTGTATCTACAGTAATACAGGTGGAAATGATTTTCCATTTAAAATGCATTGATTTTTATTTGTTGCAATAAACTCAGGCACAGAGACCCTTTGATACCAGAGCAAGGGCTCAGACAAATAGGTCTGTTTGGACATATTTGCTCAGCTCAAGAAAGAATGAAATCAGAAAGCCCTCAAAATAGTATCTAGAGATGGCCATTAGGGAAGAAGCAAAGTGCATTTAAACTTAAAAGGTATTTTTCCACTGGCTGTACTCTGAGGTTCTGAGAAACTTGGACTGAAAGTGGCTCTTCCTGAACATGCAGCTGGACTTGTTATTTATTTGTTTGAAATTGCTGTCAAGTCCTTGATATCAGAAGTATGCTGAATATTTGGCAGTAGTTTATAAGCACGTTCTCTAAGAGTGTTCATAACATTAAAAAAAAAGGTTTTCAGTTGTGCAACTTTGAAATCTCTTGGTCTTGACTTGGGGGTAAAGCTTATTGCATGACTCCTTTGACTTTCCCTGCATATTAAGTACCAAACATATCCAAACCCCAAGGCACTCTTGGGATGGTGTGCCTGCTTAATTGCCCACCGAGAATCCTAATGCCACTCTCCAGCATCAGTCCCAGATTCACCCCAAACCCCGCTGAGGTCTTACAGCAGCCCTGCATCTGTGAGCTAGTGGGGTTCTGAAAATGATCCTACATCTAAAAGTCTATCTGTAATCAAGACAACATATAGTCTGACAGGGACAGGCATATGTGCTTAGAAATAGGTGCAGTTTATTTTGAATAACAAGACCCAGACTGAAAAAGGAAAAGTTTAGTGGAGGTTAATACCATGTGTGAAAGAACATTAATAAAGGAAAATAAGAAACAGACTATGCAGCAATTTCTGACCAAAAATAAAATAACCTCCAAAACAAATACACTTCTCTTACTTTGTTCTCAAGCTTAGAGCTCCTGTAGTGTAATAATTACTTTGATGATTTCTGAAGGGGATTCTATTTTTCTCTAAAAATGTTTACAGCCCCATCAGATCTAATTATGCCTGGCTTTTTCTTCAGCAGTTTTTCAAAGGGATTAAGCACAACAGCATTTATCTTTCCAAGATAGGGAGAGAGGAGGAAAAAATTATGATGTATCTATCCTCCTGGAATCCGGGCTTACATTTCCAGATAAATTAATATATTTAACTAGGTCATAATGAGTAATAAGGAAAAGCTTCTATTTCATTGCCTTGAAATAAACCATTTTTGTCTCTTATTGTCATTTATTGTTTACTTTAATTAGTCTTAATTGCTGTGACAATTTGCATTTTAATAGATACTCAGATGATTAAGAAGAAAACTTTCCCAGGACCATAATCACAGCATTTCTAGAGCATTGAAATTCAGCCCAGCCGGGAGCCCTATCCTGGCTGTGTCTCTGCACAGTCCCGCCATGAATAGCATTCAGCTTCAGCACTGAGGTTATCGTCACAACTGTGGTAAGCGCTTCACCCCTTCTGGCAAATCATCACTCAGTGCTGTTTTCTCAGTAGATTTGCTGCCCTGCAGGTGCAGAAGAGCCAGTGTAGAGCTAGCACTTACATATAGC
This sequence comes from Elanus axillaris, assembly GCA_026212715.1. Taxonomy (NCBI): domain Eukaryota; kingdom Metazoa; phylum Chordata; class Aves; order Accipitriformes; family Accipitridae; genus Elanus; species Elanus axillaris. Next base: position 6,818,283 of record JANZLQ010000064.1, read on the forward strand.
TAGTTCAAGGTTTTTATTAATACTGCGACACTGCATTTAAGTGCTTCATTTAGTATGAGTCAAGTTTTTTCCAAACTGCCTTCATAGCTTCTCTGTTGGCTACTCTCACCCCCAAGGAACTGTATGAGAAGTCTCACTTTACGCATGAGTGCCAGAGGATAGGAATCAGTTGCATTTTAAGTGGAGAAGCTGTAGATCTTTAATGTAGCTAGTAGCTTTGGGGTTGCTTGTGAACTGACAGCATTTATGTTATGGTGGTGGAAGGCACAGCCTGAGTTCACGTTGAAGCTTTAAGCTTCACTGTGCTGCACCATTTGCTGAACAGCCCAGTAGATTAAATCCCATCGTGAAGTTGTAAGCAGTCTGGGCATCCTTGCACTGGAGAGCGGCCTCCAGGCAGAGGACAGCCCTTGGCCGTTATTAGCCCCCTCCCCAAGACTCCATGGGTCAACAACAAGATGCTTGACACCTGGACCAGCACAAAATGCAGATTTTTGTCAATAGAGCCATAGCACAGGCAAGGAGCCACATGGAGAAGTTAGAAATAGAGCGATGGCATCAACAACTCCCCAGAGCAGCCCTGGGATTTTCAGGCTGGAGCCTGGTTGCCCTGCATGGAGGGAGCAAGCCAGCAGCTGCTCCCACTGCCAGATTGGCCTGACATGGCTCTGCCTACTGGCTGCGTTCCCTGGGATCACCTATTGTGACATGGACCCGGTTGTAACTTCTTTATAACAAAACACAGCAACATAAAGCTATTTGTCCATGCTTATTTTTAATGGGCTGTTAATATATGCTTGACACGATACACCAAAAATATTCGCCATGTCACACAATTAGTTTTTTTTCAGGTATGCAGAAATTCTTAGTTCTGTGTTTTTGCTGTGAACAAAATTGACTCTATTTTTAGAATCAAAAATACAAGTGAAACTTCTGTAAAATTCTGTGGGGTTTTGTGGAAGCTTTTGATAGAAGTCTTGCTGAGAGTTTTTTAACTTGCAACAGTTATTAAGAATCTTATGACGGAATGGGAATTCTGTGGCCAGGAGGAGAATTAGTCACCCTTAAAATAACTTATTTCAACAACAGAAACATAAATTTCCTCTGTAGGATTTTTACATGTATTTGTGCCATTGTACAGTAACATTTGTATTGTAATTATGTAACCTATTATTTCTCCACTGTTAAATTAATTTGGCAGTGTTAAAAGTAGACACAAATGAAAACTAATACTGCTACTTGTAAAAAAATGCAATTAGCAGTGCAATAATTCCCTCCTAAATTACTTCCGTCAAATACATTAGCTTTTCTGTGTTAAAAAACAAGTCTGTTGTGATCAAAGGAAAGGTAAGACTTGTACTCCTATCAGTTTACCATTAGCAAAGCTGAGATACAAACTTTCATTGCAGTTTAGTCTATTTTAACAGAAACAATGAAGAAAAATAGGCTATGTCCCCCCATTGCCTTGTTACTATATTTTCTGTCAGTACAGATCAAGAAAATATTTTCTAGAATATGTCGACACTTTTCTAATTGCCCTCACAGCATGAAGCATCATTGCAATTTCTATATTCTTATTATGTCCAGACCTGGATACTCTGGCACTTCATTATTCTAATTACAGAAATCAAATCATAACAGTTCACCTCTTTACCCTTACAACTTCTGCCTCTTCTCTTGCCTGTAATAAAAAAGAAACCTGAAACAAACAAACAGAAAGTTTTACTATTCCCTACTGTCTGCATTACGCTACATTGGGAACTCCCATGGTCCCTCTCCATCCCCCTTGTGCTGCTCCACTGAGTAGTTCAGCTGGAATCAGGGTCTACCCCCCAGCTTTGGGAGAGCTCTGCCAATAATTGAAATGCTACAAAGATATATCACAGCTCCTCTTTCCCTGGGAGGAGTGTATGTGAAAGAAAGGTGGTGCCAGTGGGAGTTGTGCCTCTGGCTCCAGTGAGGCCAGGACCTGCTCCCATGCTGCTCTGCCAGCATCCGTTCTCTTCCTCGCTGGTAATTGCCAGTGCCGGAGTGGAGCTGAAACCAGGGCTACTGGAAACCGCTGTGCTCCCTTGTGCAACAAACCACTAGTTCAGAATGTGACCTACATTTCTCTAAAATGATTTATAATACTCCTAATAACTCTGAAGCACAATATTAACACGCTTCTTTAAAGAAACTTCCATAAGATTTAATATTAATATTGAGGGTTTTTTTCTCTCCCAACGGTACCTTGCTGTGCTCAGCAAAGCTTCCTCTAATGCCCGTGGACATGCTTGCAAAGGTTTAATCATCTTATTTCCTCCTCATTTTGCTCTGCGGTTGCTTTCACACAGCTCTATGTAGTACCTGGGAGCCAGTGGCACGTCTTCCTGCCTGCGCCCAGAGGGGGGCAAAGGGCTCTCCCAGGGCAAGTCCACCTCTGCTGCAGATGCACACCTCCAGCCATAGCTGTTCCTTTGCTCAGAGGCTCTCTCAGCAGCCAGGCTCTAAATAGGCCCCAAAGCTTTTCTTCTGGGAGATGGGGAAGCGAGGCTATCAATGCCAGCAGAATTTTTAGAGGGAGCTATGTGAGCTGGTCTTGGACTGTTATCCCATGTGAACCTTATACCGTTATCTACCAGTAAAAGAATATTTTAAACACACAGAAACATATCCAACTATTTAAGCTCAGGGAAAATATTGATATTACTAAGAACATTATAAAATACTTTATTTAGTCCAAGGGAAAGTTTTCTAGAAAACTTGGGTAAACAGTCCACAGGAAAAGCCTTCTGCTTTAGCTGGGAGCTGGGCAAGGTGACATAATAGATCTCTTCCGTTTCTCACCTCCAAAACTCAGTGCAGTCTATTTTTCCTTAACGTTGGTGATCGGCGGAGCATATCTGTGCGTGCTGGAGAAGAGATTGGCTATAACAATTTTTTACATGCTTTGACATGTACTTTGTCTTTTTATAAAAAACAAACTTCAAAAATTCATGGTTAATAAGAGGCCTTATTACTTATAAGCAGTCTAATCAGGCTGTGCCAGTACAAGGCACATGCTTAAACACAGTCTCTTCTAAGCAAGGTCATGACTTGCTACTTTTAACGCATGATATCTTTTGCTGTTGGGCCTCTGACCTTGACTTACGCTTAATCTTTCAATCAAATTCCCTTCAGATATGAATTTTATCAATGCTTATTTCTTCCACACAAAAATGTGGTTATATTATGTGATGTTTTCTTCAGATCTTCACTATCCTTCATGGTATTCCCCCCTCCCTTTCTTTTTCCTTCCTTCTGCTGGAAGGAAAAACTGTTTTTAACTATGCATGAAGCTTTGTCTTTTATCCCTCACCCGTGTGTCTCAGACAGCAAATCTCTGTCTAGCAGGCATCCTATCCAAGACCCTCTGCTCCCCTGCCAAAAGGAAGTCAGTCTCTGGGCAGCCTGCTCCAGGCAGGGGGAGGTGGAGGGCAAGGGGCTCCAGCAGCCCCAGGCAGTCACCCATGGGTACCCCAGTCCCTACGCGCAGTGGTGTTTCTGGCCGGTGCCTGTATCTCCACACCACTGAGCCAGGAGCATTGAGTGGTAGTTGTTTTCACTGCAAGTAGACTCTGTGCCCCTTTCCCAGGGGTGTCCTGCAACCTCAGCTCACAGCGGGCTCAGGGCACTCAGCTGCTAGATGGGGCTTCCTCTTTGCTTCCACTGATATGAGTGAAAGGATGACTCTTTGGTCCGTTTTTTCCATTTTTCTGGTTTTTGAATGATTTTCTGTCCAGAGAAGGTGAGGGTTTTTTTTTCAGATTTCTGATTAGGGACAATTTAGAGAAGGAGAAGGGGAAAAAATAGGGAAAACATATGAGGAAACTAATGCAATCTGTTGTTTGAATGAATGAGATATTAAACAAGCTCAGTGCATTGATCTCATACACAGCTTGGTCATCCTTCAGCTCCTGCTTTCGATCCCGGGTGTGCAGGGATGGGACCGGTGCATGGCCTGGGCTGAGCATGGCAGTGCTGCACTTTCATCCCTGCTCTGGTTAAAACAACCCCAGCCATGTTCATACTTGACTTTTTTCTGTATTTCATTGTGGGTAAGAGCCTTGATTTGCAGGCTTAACACACTGTTTTTAGAAAGCTCCTAATTCAGAAATGTTTTGTGCATTTCTGCAGCTTTCAGAATCCATAACAGAAAACAGCTGTCTCTTCTTGAACATAGTTGTATTGTTTTTCACAGCTGGGTTTTGATGCCCACTTTTATTTGACCTTTTAGCTCTGTCAGTGAGTAAAGCCACTTGCAGTTGAAGAACATGAAAGGATGGGTGGTTTTACAGGTCACATTCAAGCATACAGATAGCTTTGATTTTATCACTTTGCTGAAAAATATGCTTGGTTGGTTGTGGTTTCATCATATCTTAATTACAGAAATTAATTCCAACTGTTAATGAAATTTCTAACAAAAGTAAGGTCATCTTTGCTTCAAAGGGAGTTTCACACACAGAGCGGGCAGCCTTGAGACTAGGACTAATACAAGGACCCACTGAAATTGATGACTTCTCCTTTTGGTAACTGATTCTAGTAGGAAAAGTGCTCAAAGAACTCCTGTGTACCAGTCCTTATACACCTACATGTGCAGGATCTCATCAGTATCTTGAGGGATCTGGTTCATTATATGTTAAAACAGGTCCATTTAAACTGCTCCTTGAGGAGACAGGATTTCTCCTAATGTGCCACTACAGGAAATTCCCAAATTAATGGGAACTGGTTGAACTTCAAGAGTAGGTTTCTAGTGCAAATACAGAGAGCCTGTCTGTTAACCAATTCCAACCCAGAGACCTGGAAAGATAAAAGTTTTATTATCCCTCCCTGGTGGACTTCCAAGAGACTTGCTCAAAAAGTCTTGGTTTTGCAACATATTCATGTATGAGCCTTGACCTAAAGGATAACATCTATCTTGGATTCACAGGGGAATGTAACAGGAAGAACTGGCATGTTTCAACCCTAATTGTGCCTTTTCCAAGTGAGGTGAATCTAAGCAAATTCTGCTTTCAGATAAGCTGTTACTGCAGGGGACCTCCCTGTACAGAATAATTCATCACAATTAACCACTGCATCTACTTTCAGCCACATAGTTCTCAATCACTGGTTTACAGATTAAAAGATCTCATCTAAGATTTAACACATTGATTCAATTACTTCAACTTGTGCTTCAAACACCATCAAAGTGTTGATTCTTTTCCATTAATTCGTTTGAAAGGCTAATTCAGACTGACTCATTAACTAGAGATGACTGCAAATTTGGATAATGCATTTAAATGGAGAGGCTTGATCCATCTTGATTAAAAGATTTTTTTGTAGCTAATGTTTAACCTCTGAAGTTCATAAACTGAGCTACAGTTAATGAGTGTATTTCATTCTCAAATGTTTAAGCATCCTCCCACTTCTTTTTGCCCCCTGAAATCAAAAGGGGGCACTTCCAGAGCTTGCAAAATGCAACATTTATGCTAATTCTATATCATTATAATTATTTCACAGTAACTGAAAAATCTATGTGCAAACAGTTACATAAACGACATGAATAACTACACAGCATATTGTTTGCTTCACTAAGTGAATCAGTACATTAGAAGGATAAACTACTATATTACCTAATTAGCCATCATCCAGGAAGTGTGCTTTCATGAGCAGGAAGCCAGATGGGCAAAAACTGTCCTGGATCACTTGTTCTGAAAAAAACACTGCAAGAAAAACTGATTAGCACTCATTTCGGATAACTTTCCTTGTATTTGAAGCAGGCAGAGATGTGGAAAAAAAAAAATCTCGGAGCATGACTTTCAGGCACAGAAGGGAATTCTTCCTACTTCCTGCACCATCAGCAGAAATTAAAGAACATATGCATAAAAACATACCGTTTGGGGGCTGTATTCTGGGTTACAACCACACAGACCAACACCTCCTGAAAACGTGGTCCGTGCTGTCAGGAATGCTAGAAATTATGCTTGATTACAACAAAAAGGGATTGCCATGTATGGTGGGGTTTCTTTCCTATGAATCCAATAGGATGCATTTTATAGAGTTCTTTTTACACCATAATACTTGCTTACTGTAAAACAGTAAAGAGTTTACTGTAAAACAGGTTGCTGACTGTACTGATCGCATGAAATGTGGACAGTAGAATTGGGTGAAAAAGGTTTGCAAATAATATATCTGTTCAAAAGTTTAGCATGTGCAGGAATTGTTTGCAAACTCAAATATCTTCAGACAGAAGAAAAATGAAATGCGTCCATAGTCCAAAAGCTTGGAGAGAATATCTCCTAGCAGTACATGAGAGGGCACCTGCAAGGCAGAAGTTTTTACCTTCCTGGAGAATTTTCAAGTTCCCTGGAAATCCCAAAAGGGTTTTGAATACACCTTTCACATCCCTGACCCAAGTGCTAGGTGAAGGAGCCTTCTGTTCCTTCAACTTTGCAAAGCTGGCTGTAGACAGAGGAAAGACCCACAGCTGCCTAAGGCTTTTTTTCTGACCTGGTAGGGCTATCTGCAAGGGGTTTTTTTTCTTTGCTATAAATCAGTGGTATAGCTGTATTGGAAATGACAATTCTCTCTGTGGGCTTAAGACCACTAAATGCGTCTCTGTGTGTATGACTGTGTTTGTCGCAGTGGCACTCTCCACATAGTGTTTAGGAGACTATGAAGCACTGCGATAGGAAGCTGACCCAGTGTTCCTATACAAGCTAAAAAGGATGTGAGCTGTATGACGTGCCACTGAAACAGCCATCATAATGTCTTTTTGTAATAGGAAAAATCTGACTGATGAAGTAAACAATTTGTTGCTTGCTCACAAATGATATCCATTCACTGACATGGATGCTTTGGTCCAGAAATTTTATTTCTTATTTATATCTCAACAGTTAATGCCTGAAACAAAACAGTATGCCTTCAATGTGAGTCATTGGGAAATAAAACTGTCGGAGAAAGCTTTTGTTTGTGTTTAGATGGTCTTGTTTGCTCTTCAGTGCGTATAATTAAGTCTGAATACTTCATATTCAGGCTACATTGAGGTTGTCCTAAAAGTCATTGTCAGGTTGCAAGTTTCATCCTAGAGAAAAGACTTAAATATGAGGTCTGCTTTCTTTTCATTGACTTAAGGGAGCACAGGTTCAATCAGATTACATGTGAATGTCTGTATTTTGGACATTTAGAGCAAAAGGAAGTGACACCTGCCTGCTGAATCTAGAAGCAGATACTTGAGGCTCACCAGCTTGTGTAGCCAAGACCCCAGGCTCTCCCAAGATCACTTCCCTGATGATCCCTGTAGTGGCCTTTGAGTGGTCCTCCTTTTGTCCATGTATTCGGGAGTACTAATTCCCAGCATCTTGTCCAGCTCTCAAAAAATAGATTAGTCCCAAATTGTAGCTGATGTAAATCAGTGCAGTGTCACTGACTTCCATCAAAACCTGTGCCAAGGATCTGGCTGTGAAATGCTTAAATTGCGTTGACAGATCAGTTCAGAGAAGCATCCTTGTCTTCTGCCCCGCTACGGCATGATTCACAGGAGACACGACAACAGCAGGTTATACAAGAGTGACAGCACTAGGAGATGAGAACTTTGCTCATACGCCGTCCTGGAATGGGAAAAGAAGCTGATGTTCTTGCAGGGAATAAATCAAAGGTTTTAGCAGCAGCTCAGTCTCTCTGTGCCGGGCAGACAGAGTTTTTCCCTGCCTTGCTTCTTACACTGCATCTCTGCTGGGTGAAGTGACGGTACAAAGATGTCCGAGATGGATAGCTTCTGCTGGGGTCCCCAGCCACCCCATCTAATTCTGTGCTTTTTTTGGACAAAGTAGGTTACTAGAGCTGTGTATAATGAGGGAAGGGATAGTAGTGCTGCTGCTCGCCTGATGCTTCTGATGCATGCCTGGCACCAGTTGTGGGATCCCTCTTGAGAGCGGGCATTACCTGCACAGTGCCTTGCCACAGCACTAGGAGCTGCTGTGTGCGACACACTGAGCAAAGGCAGGCACTGTCTGCCTGCACTCCACTGCGCTGCTAGGCATGTGTCAGAAGTTTCATGCTAGTGAACCTTCATGCTCATCTAGACCTGAAATCTGAAAAACAGTCTTCTCGTGGTAGGTCTTAATCTGCAGAGCTCCAAAAGACTTCCAGAAGTTCTGCAGTCTCTGTAACCTTTAACTCTACTGGTAATTGCCTTGCTTTTCTGTGTGTGTCACTTCCAGACTAAAATTACTCTGTTTAACTCAATATTGCTTTCCTACATACATATCTATGTATAAAACATGGATAAACACACATATGTATGTGTGTCCAGATGTGCATACATAAATATATACATGTGCATTACAAATGTATTTATCCCTGTAATATCACTTGAGAGATGATACTTTCACACTTTCATCTAAGTTTTTTTGCTTATTAGGATATAGAACATCCTCCAGGGGTCTGTGGAGGATTTTACATAAACATGGCAAAATTGTCTCTCCAGCAAATTGTTTCCTGTCCAAAAGATAAGACAAACAGATCTAGAAGGAGAACAGTAGTAAGGCGAGTCCACGCTTGCACAAAGATTTGTCCTGATTTCCAGACTCCCAGATTAAGACTCCGTTCATTGGATTTCATTGCTGGAAGCCCTGCCATTGGCAGCACGTGGCTGGAAAGCAGGGCGAGCAGCTCCATGTGGCTCATGCTATGCACCCCAAGGCATTGCACAGCCCCCAGCTGCAGACTGGGGCTTCAGGGGGGATATCTGAAGAAGGCAACCCTGTTAACAAAGCATCTTCCTTCTCTTTTTCCTCTTATTTTCAGTCCTTCGTTTTAGCAGAATTACTAGCTCCTTTTCCTGTTTATTGCCTTATGCTCACATTGAGGAGAGAGTTGCATCCCATCTAAAATAGAATCATAAAATCATTTAGGTTGGAAAAGACCTTCAAGATCATCAAGTCCAACCATCAACCATCCCCACTAGACCATGTCTTGGAGTGCCTTGTCTATGCACTTTTTGAATACCTCCAGGGGTGGTGACTCAACCACTTCCCTGGGCAGCCTGTTCCAATGCCTGACAACCCTCTCAGTAAAGAAATTTTTCCTAATATCTAATCTAAACCTCCCCTGCCACAACTTGAGGCCATTACCTCTTGTCCTATCACCAGCCATCTGACAGAAGAGATCAGCCCCCACCTCACTACAACCCCCTTTCAGGTAGTTGTAGAGAGAGATAAAGTCCCCCCTCAGCCTCCTTTTCTCCAGAATAAACAGCCCCAGTTCCCTCAGCCGCCCCTCATAAGATCTGTGCTCCAGGCCCCCCACCAACTTGGTTGCCCTTCTCTGCACACTTTCCAGCAACTTGATGTCTTCCCTGTAGTGAGGGGCCCAAAACTGAACACAGTACTCAAGGTGCGGCCTCACCAGTGCCGAATACAGGCAAACAACCACCTCCCTGCTCCTGCTGGCCACAGAATTTCTGATACAGGCCAGGATGCCGTTGGCTTTCTCGACCACCTGGGCACACTGCTGGCTCATACTCAACCAGCTGTCAGCCAGCACTCCCAGGTCTTTCTCTGCCGGGCAGCTTTCCAACCACTCTTCCCCAAGCCTGTAGCGGTGATGGGGTTGCTGTGACCGAAGTGCAGGACCTGACACTTGGCCTTGTTGAACTTCATACAATTGGCCTCGGCCCATTGATCCGTCCTGTCCAGATCTCTCTGCAGAGCCTTCCTACTCTCAAGCAGATTGACCCTCCCTCCCAACTTGGTGTCATCTGCAAACTTACTGAGGGTGCATTCAATCCCCTCGTCTAGATCATCGATAAATATATTAAAACCAGCCCCAACACCAAGCCCTGAGGAACACCACTTGCTACCGGCCACTAACTGGATTAAACTCCATTCACCACAACCCTCTGGGCTCGTCCATCCAGCCAGTTTGTCACCCAGCATAGAGTACATTTGTCTAAGCCATGAGACAACAGCTTCTCAAGGAGTATGCCATGAGAGACAGCGTCAAAGGCTTTGCTAAAGTCGAGGTAGATACCATCCACAGCCTTTCCCGCATCCACAAGGTGGGTCACCTGGTTATAGAAGGAGATCAGTTTGGTCAAGCAGGACCTGTCCTTCATAAATCCATGCTGACTGGGCCCGATCTCCTGTTTGTCCTGGACTTGCCATGTGAGTGCTCTCAAGACAAACTGTTGCATAATCTTCTTTGGTACTGAGGTCAAGCTGACAGGCCTGTGGTTCCCCAGATCCTCCCTCCAACCCTTGTTGTAAATGGGCGTCACACTGGCAAGCTTCCAGTCATCTGGGACATCCCCCATGGACCAGGATTGCTGATAAATGATGGAGAGTGGCTTGGCAAGCTCCTCCGCCAGCTCCCCCAGTACTCTTGGATGGATCCCATCTGGTGCTATGGATCTGAGAGTGTCCAGATGGTGTAGCAGGTCACTAACTATTTCCTCCTGGATTAAGGGTGGTATATGCTGCTCTTCATCTTCACCTTCCAGCTCAGGGGGCAGAGTACCCTGAGCATAACTGGTCTCCCTGTTAAAGACTGAAGCAAAGAAGGCATTAAGTACCTCAGCCTTTTCCTCATCTCTGGTAGTAATATTCCCTTCTGTATCCATTAAAGGACAGATATTTTCCTTGGGTTTCTTTGTACTGTTAACATATTTGTAAAAACATTTTTTGTTGTCTCTTACAACAGTAGCCAGATTAAGTTCTGGCTGAGCTTTTGCCCTTCTAATTTCCTCTCTGCATGACCTAACAACTCCCTGTACTCCTGAGTTGCCTGCCCCTTCTTCCAGAGATGATAAACTCTACTTTTTTTCTCGACTCCTAGCAAAAGTTCCCTGTTCAGTCAGGCCACTTTTCTTCCTCAGCAGTTTGTCTTGCGGCGCATGGGAATAGCCTGGTCCTGAGCCATTAAGATTTCCTTCTTGAAGAATGTCCATTCCTCCTGGACCCCTTTACCCTCCAGGACTGACTCCCATGGGATTCTCTCAGTCAGTGTCACCTCCACAGTACCAGGCTCAACAGTACCTGCGGTGGCTTCCTGTGGGAAAGCAACTCCCCACTGCTGATCACAGCAGTACCTCTTAGATGTGGCACCACTCGGTGTTGCAGCATTTGCAGAGGAAGGCTGGGGACTGCAGCAGGGGAGGGACAAACTAATAAGGTGAAATGAAAAGGATGGTGAGCAGTGCATCCAGGGTGTTCTCCCGCAGAGCTTGAGCTCAGTTTGCCAAGATTTAGATGTTCTAAAGCCGTTTTCCAAAACTAATGCTTACAACAGGATTACAGACCTGCCTGTGCTTCTGGGAAGCAATGGTTTTGTAGTGGTTTCCAAGTCACAGCAAACGTGGTGTTCCTGAAATGCCACTTTTAGCCATGGAGTTGGGGAAAAATGATTTCTCGAATGACTCTGACAAACCCAGTCACTGCTGGGTACTTGTTCCCTCTCCCTACATCTTGCAAGCACAGCCGGGGATAATCTATAGGGAAAACCTCCAGTTATGCAGTTTGCTGGCCAAATTCACTAAATTAGGGCCAGTTATTTTCCCCTTCAATATACTACACATACCTTTAAATATAAGTCCTCTGAATCTTCAGAATCCTCAGAGACAGCATCCTTGAGATTTAACTTTTCCTACTGCTAGGGACAGCCTTGCACAATGACTCTGCAGAAGTATTCCTGTGGTTATCTTGTCTTCTTTGGACCTAGTGTAGCCACATGTAAAGCAGATATTTGTATCCCCAGATTAGCAATCTGCTCTTAAGATAGTGTCAGCATGAAGAAAGGGGACAGAATCTGATTTTTTGCAGATAAGTATTCCTGAATTTGAAAGATGTACCAAGTATATTTGTTCAGAGGCAGGTCTGAATATGGGGTGACTGACTTTAACAGGACTTTATACAACTCTTTATTGGAGCAGCAGGATTTGTAGAAGGATGATTAGACTTGGCCAAAATCCATATGAAACTTGCTCTTTTATTTTGCACATTCTTCTAAATGCTTTGCATCATCTACATACCAAATTTCTACTCAGGCTATAGGTTTGTGAGCTACTTGTGTGGAGTTTACTGAAATGTAAGGGCTTAATTATACCCTCATTAGATTCGGTGGGAGTTTTGCTATTGACTTAAATGGGAGCAGAGCTGTGAAAAAGGATTTGCATACATTGATTTATTATGTTGCAAGGGAAGCTCAAATGTATGAACTTGGAGAAGAGGGAATATTCAGTGTCCTAACAATCATGACACCCCCTTGAGATTAGATTTCTCCTGTAAATATATGTATCATATAAATAGGGTGTATGGTTTGTTTTGGATCCACAAATACTAATGAGAAATTTTGGGAGTTATAGAGTGGGAATTATAGAGCTGAATAGACCCTTTTTTTTTTTTTCCCCGAAAAAATATTTTGGCTTTGCATTTCAGTGGCGGTTTCCTTTTCATCTAGCAACATAATCCATGACCTTCTTTTACAATAGCAACACTTTAAAAGTATGTCTGTAGATATCCATGTAGCTGAACTTAAAGATCTGGAAGAAGTCACTTAAGGCTGTATGATCTCCTGTTTTGAAGGATGTAGTGAAAGATAGAGCTGAGACAAAGAAAGAACAAGAAGCCAAAGCTGCAAGGCTTGCAGCTCTTGGTAGCACTTAGTGTGGCATATGGGCCATGTCGCTTCCCGGTAATCCTGAAACAGCATTCTGAAGCTCAGTTTGCCATCCCAGGAACCATGAAACATCTGGTCATTTTGTTCTCCCCATCACTTCTGCCATGAAACTTTTGTGAGTGCTGAGGGGCAATACTGGATTGCCTCGCAGCAAGAAACCAGACAATTGGCACAAGATGTGTGGTAGTTAAAGATTCACTTAAAATCTGCTCAGAGGCACTTGAGCAAGTCCCACTGGCTTAAGTGGGGACTTCAGGTGGGAGTAGGGTGATGGATCAAGTTGGGTCATCCCCTTGCATGCAGGTGAATGCCACCCACGGTGAGTGTCTGCAAGTAACCAATAGGCCAGTGTTCCTTGCCCTTAAGTCATGGTTCTTAGTTTTGAAAGAGATGGGGAGAAGATGACTGTTGCTGCGACCAGACCAACTATCTAAAAGATACAAGATAAGAGAGCACCAGAGGTGGGAGAGGAACACGTAAGTATGACACCAGAAAGCAGTAGAGACCTGACTCCTGACGGGGAACTCCTTTTCCTTCATCAACCCCATCTGAGCCAGCCAGTGGAGTCCCACCGCTCTTAAACAGAGAGGTTTTGCAGACGGCACTTGCATAGATAAACTGATTTCAGTGTATTCACAACCCACTTATTTGTATGTGATTAGTGGATACATGTTCTGGGAATCCTGAAACACTGCCAGCTCTTTGTCAGGCTTTTGGGAAATGCATGCACTGCTGGAGATAGCCTGCTGTGTTGCCTGACTTCATTTTCCAACTTATCAGGCATATAGTGTTTGTACTGCATTGATCTCTCTTGGCAAGTTTAGCTTTACTTGGTCTGGCTTTTTTCCTAGCATTTTCAGTAGTCCTCTCCACATGGTCTGACAGCTGTATCTACCTTCCCAAAAATGTCAATTTCCTGCTTTTGCTAAATTCCATAAAATATATTGGTATTTTCATTAAATCAAGTGTGAGGATCACCCAGGGCTTTTATACACAGAGTTCAGCTGTCTCTGAACCTGAGAAAGGTGCTGTCACAAAACATACTATAAATGAAATTAAATTGATAAGGCTGATTACAAATCCAGAGAGTCAGAATGAATAAAACTATTCCAATTTTAATAAGGCATTGCTTTCCCTATTTCTGTTTTCATTATATTTGGCTATAAATATAAACCCAAAAGTGCATTTATACCTACTCAAATAGGGCCAAATGCTTATTTGCCACTCCTGGGTACATCCCAGTATGTAGTTTATGGCACCTGGGCTCTTCCTTTAAATCACTGATGAGAATAACCTTGATTTTTCTCCTGACCCTGTTACAGCACAGGCTTTCCAGCCTCCTCTCTGTTAATGCAGCTGCCCTGGTTTGGGCAGGAGAGGATTTCAGTGGAGTCAGGCAGCTTTCACAGAATTCCCTGAGAGCAGCATTAGGCCATTGAGCAGGGGTAACTTGAGGCACATGTGAATCTATTTTAAGGGTTACTCTTGCTTTAATTGGCAGCTGGATCTTCACTTCTTAACTACTGAGGATGTAATGACAAGGATAAATGGCACCACAGGACCTGGCTGCAGTTTCTGGCTGTCTGGACATCATATGAGCTTAAAATCATGTCCACATTTATGGAAAAAAGCTGTTGAAAGTAGAGTATTAACATTGTATTTGTATGGACAAAGGAATGGCCCTGTGAGGACGGGCTTCTGACAGCTTTATTTATAGTCATTCTCCAAACAGTCTCTTCTACACAGCTGTGTATGGAGGAACATATAAGACACAAGTTACACTGGGTCTCGTGTGGTAAATCAAATGCAATAAGAAACATGTTAAAATTTGAACCTACAATTTTCATATTCTGTGTAAACTATGACGATGTTCTCTTCTGGGATTTTCTGGGTGACTAGTAATCTTTAATGCAGTAATCTGTAGCAGCAGAAGTTGCACATGAGCTGCTGTGCTTTTAAACTTATTCATTGCATTGCCTGCAGCTCAGTAGCAATTGCTTAGCACGGATAATTAAGATATCCTAGAAGATTCCAAGAAGGAGCTGGAAAAGGAGGCATGGCAAATGGAAAGCAGAGAAAAAATCAGAGAAAGAGGTTTGCTATTCATAGCTGATGCTAAAATATCTTTTTTAATGGAACAATTTATTTTCCAGTTTATAGCAGTAGGTGAATTAATCAATTTCATATGGCTGGCTTTGCATACGGATTCACTGGGATGGGCAGACTTAGCAAGCACAGGCAGGGTAACTGCACTGACTCTGCCACCGATAATCTGGCACCACCTCTCTTTAAGGTCTCTGTTCCATTTTATTTGCACTTTCTGCGTTATCATTCCTCTTTCTATGCCTGTTGATCTTTTTATTATTACTCAGCCTTCCTACTAAAACTGCCAACTGTTCCACTGTAATAACCCAGCACTGTTCAGAGTCAGGAACTTGCCACTCAGCATGAAAAGAGATGCAAGAAATGTTTTTTACAGCAAAGTTCCCCACCCGTGCTAATACTTTAGCAGACAATTGCTCTTTAGCAACTAAATACCCACCTCAAAATGAAAAGGCCGTTCTAAGGTTAGGCCCTATCTGTTATTTAAAGCAGAATTGGAAGGTGAAATAACTGAGTGGTTTACTAGTAACACGTGGGAAAGCAAAATACGAGTTTCTTTTTTTGCATCCAGGATCCTTGATGACAATATGTTTAAAAGCATCTGTGAAACAGGCTGTGAATCAAATAAATATTAATCTGGAGAAACAAATTAGAAACAGGCAGTTCCAGACTTAACCAAGCATACAAAGCCCTCTGTTGATGCAGAACTTAGAGATTTCCATAGTCCTCTGAGCATTTCCCAAAGAGTATCTAAATGTTCCCCAAGGTTAATTTGAGAGTAGAAATGATCTATAATCATTATGATGTGGTGAATAGTTAAATTAGATAAAAATAGTGGGATTTTTAAACTACTATTTAAGATACTGATAGCTACATGCTGGGTAAAACTGTAAAAAAACCTTTGTTTATAAAGGCATCTGTACTCTGATAACAATAATGGAAAGTAATTCCGTCTGGGGGTTTGTTGTTTGAGGAGGGAGAGGGGGTAGAGTGTTTCTGGGTCTTTTTTTTAAAGACTGTTGAATCAGTCAATTTGTATACATATCCTAGCACCAGCCTTGCCAAAAGCCTGAGATGAACACCAGGAGTCAATGAAGTGATTTTGCACAATTCACTGAGCTTTTGATGAAACCCAGGAAATGGGTTCATTCATGTTTTCATGGCTTTAATTCAGGTCACTCTTGTAGCAGATAATATAGGCATAAGGAAATGTGGTTGTGGAAGAAGCATCAGTCTTGGACTTCCCCATATGGCAGGTCCCAGGTGACATCGTTAGGTTTTGTCATTGAAAATGTATCTTTCTTTTGTGTCTTCTCTGTTACTTTCGAATACATTTGAAGGGCTGCCCTACTCCAGAACATGCTGACTCTAGTCTAGAAAATCTTTATAAGTAGGGTAGTCAGATTGATGGTTCTTTTAACTTAAATACACAGTGGCTGCTTTAATTAGCACTCCATAGGTAGTTCCTCAGCTGTGATTGGGATATGTAGGGTATGCATGGCAGTGATTGCCATTCATGTAGGGAAAACAAGTCTAGATTTGCATGATCTGAGGTACAGCTTGGCAGAGCTCAGACATAGGGCTGAGAGCCTGGCAGTTACGTGTAGTCCTGGATGGATTTTGCACTCAGTGCTGCTTTCCCTGCTGCACCTAAGCCGGTACCTAAGCTAGTTAGTTTGTAACTGGATTGGATTTTTATTTTTTTTAATTATTTTCTTTACAAAATTCTTTACAGACTTATCTGTACACAAATTCTCATTTACACAGAAGAAGTGCTTGGCTGCTTTGGGCTTATTGCAATGTTCCCATTCTTTGTAATTATTCATAAATTACTGCAAGTACATTAAGTTCTCCCACATAGTAGTAATAGCATGGTGGTGATTTATGTTTTAACTGTAATAGCAATTCACCAATTGACTAAAATGTTTCTCGTCATGAATATTTTAATGAGAGCTACAGACTTTATATCTGGTGAAAGAATATAATTTTCAGATGTCTGATGTTGCCAGATGACATAGCAGAACAGAGGTATGAACTGTTCAAATGAACAAATGTCCAAAAGACTGATCAGAAAATTACACTGTAGCTGCTTCATTTTATGTTTCTTTGCTGCTAGATATTTTCTAAGCTGATGACCTGGTTGACAAGTAGCACTTAAGTGCATTTGTAGGTTTTATTGAACAAAGATCAGGGAAATAAAATAATGAAAACACATATATATAACCCTGGCAGGAAATCTGAATGGACAATTCGCATGTTCTTCAAAAGCTGTGTTTCCCAGGGAAAAGGGCAAAGGGAATGGGAGTGAAACAATCTAAATATCCTTTGTGACTTCTGTTTGAGCTGTCAAAATTGAGCAAATCACTCAGAGCTACAGCCTGGCTTGTACCCAGTTACATGGTAAAAGTCTTCAGAGCATGTGGGCAGAGATGTACCAGGAGTCAGCTCGATACCCTCTCTGGGGGATGAAGGAAACAGGGAGGGATAATGATGGACAAGGCTGCCTTCAAAGTGTAGTGTTTCTAGAGAGGGATGACACAACCCTTGATATGAACTATCTCAGCAGACATGAGCCGGACTACAACATTTTTGTGTGTCTGTGTAAACAGGGTCCATGAGGGCTTCACAGGGTTGTTGGAGGGTATTAGGAACTGATGTTTGTAAAGAACAATTTGGGAAGCCTCTGTATCCCATTTGTTTGTGCTTTTGTCACCAGACTTTATTGCAAGAGCCTGAGAGCACCAATAGTCTCTAATCAGAAAGATATTTCTTTCCTCATGGGTCCTACTAAATGAGCTCCTTCTCCTCCACTGTTGCAGTAGATGAAAAAGGACAACAGTAAAAGGGAGCTGGAAGGTGGAAAGCTATCACTGTAAGGTGTTGCCTTCTAAGAGTGACATGGACGTTTCAGGAGAAGAGAGCCTGGGAGGGGGGTAGAATAATTTCTTTAGTTTTAACTGAATAGTTGAGATTGATAGCAAGTAGCAATGCCTGTCCACAGGGAGGGTAAAAAGAGACCAGCAATCATATATAGACAACCAGGTGACTACCACTTGATTATAACTGTAGGTCAGTTTTGGGTATTGAAGATTCAAACTGATGATCAAAGCGTGAAAGGCTCCATATGTCATTATCAGCCTTCTGAATCTCAGCACGGTTCATTGATGTATACCTTCTCCTCTGCAGTGGCTGACAGTTTGCTTTTGTACATTTTTTGTTAGCAATGCCAATAGGAGTTATTTACATGACTCAGAAAGAGGTTGGATTTTAAAATATTGAAGTAGGATGAAAAAAAGTAAAGGGAAATGAAAAAGGACTATTTTGCACATGAATGTACTTTTTATCAGTTTTCAGGCTTATTGGATGACGGTATAAAAGATTTAAAAATAGCCTTACCCACTGAGTGAGAAAGGTATTTTATTAATGCATATAAACTTAACTGAAGCCAGATGTCAGGCATTTTAAAGATATTTCATGGAGATGTTCTTGCTCATATTGAGCAGCCAAAATTCAGTATGCCTGCATTCCGTTTGATGGTCCTAAAGCAGGAGAGGCTGGGAGAAGTGTCCCAACAACCTCCTACTCCCTAGGAAGAGGGGGAGCCATACAAGTATGTCTTGGATGTAGGTTGTCTGGGTGCCTGGGCTTAAGGTCTTGCTGTCTCAGAGTCTTTCTGTCTCCCTGTCTGAGTGGTAATGTAAGGTGCTCAGGTGACAGACAGGTGGGAGCTTGAAAAAGATTAAATATGGCTAGATATTCAGGTTTTAAACATTATTGTAAAAAAATGCAGTGGTTTAATGTTAGGTAGAAAGAGAAAGCAGATAAAGCAGGGATTAATTTTTATTTACCCGATCCTTTTCATTCAGACCCGCTGGATTTCAGGAAAATATCTTCAACCTTTCTGATCCAGCCAGGTTTTTGGCCAAGAGATTGACACGACAGAGACAGTAACCATCTGGTTACCACTGTTTTGATAGATGTTGTCTGGTCATTGAGCTGGATTCCCCTCCTTCAGAGTGTCTATGAAAGTCAGTGTCAACTGCCTTTCTCCTCATTCATGTGGTGTAATTCAGGACAGGATCATGCTCCCGAGAGTTTGTTTAAATTAGGAAGAACCTGAATAGGCATCTTAAGGTCTGAAACCTGCTAGCCAAATGTTCATTAAACAAGTATTTATTACAAATGGGTGGGCTACCTCATGCAGTGGTAAAAGGTTAGACCGTACTAACCCAAATGGAAACTGTGTTCTCCCTCCTCCACCAGCTGCACTGGGGCTCTGTCTTGTGCCTTCATGGGTTGCTGGAGCTGTACTGCTGCTAACACCCTCTAGTGACTGAGGGGTCCAGTGTTCTCTCCTACATAGGGGGGCTTCATGGTGCCGGGAGCTGCCTACGAGCTTTATGTCTTGACTGACCTATTGTTCACAAGTGAAAGAATTTCATCCAGATCTCAGCACAGTGGCAGAAAACATCTTAGTGCCTGGGAGACGAGGCAGCCCTTGGCATAGCATAACACAGTGTTCAAGGCAACAGACTGCCTCTGTTTGAAGTCAGGAGTTTTTCCATTACCCTCATGAGTCAAACCCACAAAGGTAAGTCTGAGAAAGAGCAGTTCAGATTTTTCTCTAGACCTTCATCAGAAGTGTAACACAATGCTTCATTATACTTTACCCATATTGAGATCATCTTGCTTTCTAATAAGCAAATGCTGCATTGCCTTTTGAGATTGCCATTGCTTTTGTTTAATGCTTTCACAATTACCAAAGCACAGCATGTAAGACCACAGGACCATAGCTCCACTGTGTCCTCGGATGATCTAATGGCAGACTTCCCTGGAGAAAATATTTACTAAGGAATAGTCCTAGGATCAGCTACGATGAACAGGATAAAAGGAGAGGTAAAGGGCTCAGCTAGTCTTCACTGGCTCTCTACTCTCAGAAAAGCTCAGAAGTGATAAATTTTAGATGGCTTGGTGCTCACAGGTTCTCACAGCCCAAGTAGGATAGGATAGGATAGGATAGGATAGGATAGGATAGGATAGGATAGGATAGGATAGGATAGGATAGGATAGGATAGATAGACTTTCTGTGAGGCTCTTTAGGAGAACATTGTACACTTGAACGTTTGTCTTGTTCTTACAGGACTGAAACTGTCTGTCCAAAACATGAAAGAAAATTAAAGTGCTTCCTGCAGACTGTGCCATGGGAAAAGATAATGCTTATGATTGCTGCCTTCTGTTACTATTTATGCCAATGAACATTCAACATGAGTGCTTATATTTAGCATGTTATCTTTCAGACAGTCCTCCAAAACCCCTCCTGCTCCAGACAGTTTTGTTGGGCTGTTTTGTTCTTGGTGGAATAATCTCATGTTGTCACACTAGTTTGAGGTAGCTGCAGAGCCTAGATCCCTTACCTCAACATCAGTCTGCTTGACAAAAGCTTGAATTCTGGTTTGGACCAAAAGCCTTTCTGAAATCAGTCAGAGACATTTCACTGGCATCAGGGTAGTCCAGACATGTTGTGCCTGGTTCTCAGAGATACTTTGAATCTGAAGGAAGAACTGGACTCCAGCCTTTGGAGCTCGCATCCCTTTCAGTTAAAAGAGTTTCGTGCTGCTTTGATATCGGAACCACCCCCACCCCCCTTGTTTTCTTGTGGTGCTTTCTTTTCTTTAAGCAGAAATCAAGGCAAGTTTATTTTATCCCAGCTGATTTATTTCTCCTGATTTCAGACTGTTATTGTAATCTCTTTAAGATATATGATTATGATTTTCCTTTGTATTTTTATGGGGAAAATTAGCTTCTGAAAGACTAAATATAGTGGGTTAATTGTTAATTATTTCTGTTCCTTCCAGTAACTCTTCCATGGCATTTTCATGGCATGATTTTATACAGGCTTGAGAATAGCTGAGACTCTGCTTGGGCTTAATGAGAGCTCTACCTCTGTCTTCAGTGGGAGCTGGACCCAGCCCCAGATTCCTCTTTTATTTTGATGTATCATTACCACTAAAATGACACATTCCTCTAAAACAAGTAATTCCTTGTACCTTCCAGTTTAGTATTTTGTGCACTCTACAATTTCCAGTTTGTTATGCAGTAATACTCCGTACTGCCCATTAAGTCCCAGGCTTCTTTAAAAACAGGAATGATATGCATGTCCCAAGCACAAGTGGAATAGAGTGTGTGAAGAGGATGCTCAATGACACCACAAATAATTTCTCTGCTCCCAGGTCAGAAAATTATCAAAGTTGGGACAAGTTAGACAATGTCATTATTCCCTGGTTCATGGAGCGAAATGGAAGGAGATAAAACCAAATTGATTTTCTCAGCTAAGAGAAGATCTTTGTGTCAGAGCTTGAAAACAAATTCCCATCCCAATTTAGATCTTTTTCTCTTCCTTTTCCTAATTTTTACAATGATGTAAATAAGCTATTGCCTTGTTCTTTGCTGTTTTTATTAGCAGAGCATGCCATCTCCCATATAGTTCTGGCTGAGAACAGCTCTCTGTTTCATGGCTGACACTGTTAAGTGCTGAAGCTCTCCACATTTATTCACAGCGTCATGAGATACTGTCCTGTGAATAAGCCTATCGGGGCTACCGTTCCCACTGTGGAAACATGACTTGCAGAGTGATGGAAAAAATGAATGAACTGAAAGCAAGTTAAACACACAAGGTCTTCCTGGATCATCTGAGGCAGCAGATTCACATCCCTCAGATTTGGGGCAGCAATATTGAGGGGTCTTAGGGGAGAGGATAAGACCTTGCTAGAGGTGCCACAGAGCACTGCAAGCTTTGACATGTCTTCCCATGCTGTTTAATAGAGCTGGATGATGCCTCCTGGACTTGTGCATGCCCACGTGTAGGCTATGTTGCTCCTGCTGAGAGCAGCTCAGAGGCTCAAGAAACTGGGATGCCCATGTGCCAGGTCTCACTGGAAGGGGAGAGGAATAAAAGCTAGACCATTGGATCCTTGAGTTTTGTTTCCCAACATTTAGAGGCTTAATTCTGAAATTATTTCATTCTTTCTTTCCTAGTTTTTCAGATGGTTAAGTTTTGTTAAAATTAGTATTGTGGAAGAGTATGAGACAGCTCTGGGCTGAACACATCAGGGACAGAACATTTTGTAGAAAACAAAACACAACAAATATGTGCCTGTGCTCTGAACATCCAACCACCAGCTCTCTGGCCACTTAAGGAACGGTGGATTCTGAAAGAAAAGCTACAGAAAATGCCATTTCTGAAATCCTGCTTAAACTCCCAGCAGTCATGGGAACAACACAAATGGGGATTGAAATAGGTCGTGATCCCATAGGTATCTTGGGCAAAGAGGCACTGCTCTCACAGAGATGTGACATAACCACCTTTGACTTTATTTTGTTTGCCCAGCTCAGAAGTGAAACTGCACTAAAACTTCTGAGCCTTCTTGACACTTAAGCCCTTGTGACATCAGAGCTCATATGGCTCGCATCAGTCAATAGTAGGAAACTGAGAAATGGAGCATGGAAAAAAAAAACCAACTATGAAAAATACTGTGTTTCAGCATTCTTTAAATGCTTGCAACTGCTGTTTTTCTTTTTTCATGGAAAATTTTTCTCTGAATTGTGACAGTTGAAGCAACCAAGAGCTTCAGTGCAAAAAATCAGGCAGCTAAAACAGAAAACTGGGTGCAATTCGTAATCTGCACAATGTGCTGAGTCCTCTGCCAGAATACATTTTCCAGGGAACATTTATTTATATTTAGGTCACATCCTCCAACCTGGGATTCCTCTGGAAGACTCAGCAGCTTTTATCCAACTTTACAAAACCATTTGTGGATTTAGGTGGAGGTGCTGCAGAGAGGACCTCCTCAGCATCAGTAGGCACTATCAGTCTCCACTTATAATGAATTGTCAAAAGACAAAAGAGAGACTGCGGAGCGTTTCAGGAGAGAGATGAGACATCTGCACCTCACAACACTCAAAGCCCTCTGTAAGTTAAAATGGGTTGTTCATTCTGGGGAAAAAAGGCTTTTATCCAGTAATACCATTTCTAATCAGGTTTCTCTCCCCGCTGTCATGTTGTATTGACTCCTTGCCAGCAGCTGAAACATGATGGGCTCTGCCTATAGCACCTACGTGCACACTGCACCATTGCCAATCTGTAATAAACTGTTTCCAGGACAGGTTTAAAGTGGCCACTTGTGGTAGGAGTTGTACAGCAGAGTGGAAAATAATGAGAAACAGAAACTCTTTTTTTCGTATTAAAATCGTTTTGTTGCCTGTAGTGTAGAAGACAAATAATGCAGGTTAGAGTCTGTCAAGAAATGGGCAAGTACCTTTCAGAAAAGAACAAAACCAGTCTGGATTGTTTTCAGTACAAAGCAGATGAATGCTCAGTGTATTTCCTTCAGCAGCCTTTCTGTGCTACTCAGGGTGAGCTAGGCACAGTATAGCAAGGTAATCCAACTGTGCTGAGGTGACAGTACACCTAGAAAGCAAACCAAATATAGATTTATGATTAATTCAGCATTGTGGCCACAAGCCCCAAAACTGAATTTGGGTCCAGAAATGTAACATGCTGAAATCTCCCTGAAAAAAAAAAAAAAAAAAAAGCAAATTCAGAGTATACTGCTTCTAAATGTAATACCCACTGTGGCAGTGGTAACACCATACGTTTAAGATCACCATAAGCTCACCAGGTCTGCTGAAAGGGTACAGTTTATCAGCATAGGCAAGAGAGCTGCAAGAAAGTTTCACAGGTACTAACACTTGTACGAATCTCGTTTTTTATTCCAAGTTCAAGCTGTGCTTTTTAGACCTGATGTCACTGATATCATGTATTGCATGTTTTTTTTGTTAAAAAAACCTCTCATCTGTGCACATCTGGAAAGCACTCTAGGTGTTACATAAGGTACCAAAAAAAAAAGAGGGAAAGAATGGGGTTTATTCTTACAGATCATATCTAAAACATAGACATATTCTGGTAGAAACAACAATTTGTTAGTTAAGGGCAAAGCAAGCTGCCTGCAATTCTACTAGTTACAGGCAATAGCAACTTACGCCCTGCTCTTTAGTGCCTTTGTATACAGAAAGTTTATGTACTATGGTCCAAAATCCTGCAAGGCCTAAAGCTTAATTGCTTATTGTATCAGCATTGGTCTATACTGGTTTTGTGTCCAGCTGAACTGGTCTTTGAACTGTGACTGTGCAGCGGGGGCTCAAACCCATTATGTCAAAGGACCCTTTGCATATACACAATGCAAACACTTGGGAGAACTTACATTCTTTGTATGTGCACATACTTGCAAAGGGATTGGAGTAATGAACTAGAGACAGTTATGTCTGGAAGATCTGTTCCTTTTTCTTCCACCACTGTTTTGAATATTGGGCTGGAAATACTGAATCTTGAATATTCAGTTTTGGAAATACTGCTTTTTTTTTTTTTAACCTTTAACTGGAAAGCTAGTTAGTCACTGTGAGCCAAACCAGAGTGATTTTAATTTTTTGTAGATAATCTAAGACACTTTGTGAGCAGGTGCCTGCTATTTTCTTCTCATTTGGCTTCCACCACAGCTCTTCATTTCTCATAGTACCATGCATTGGTTGAATCATACCCTAAATTTTTGTTTGAATTTGCACCCACCCCTCAATAGTGAGTGCATCTTCAGGGACGTCATCCACAACCAGGCAGTCATCCTCATTCTTCCTTTCTAAAACTCTCTGCTTTGGCCACGTCCCGGAGCCTAACCTTGCACTGGTCTTATTAATGGACTCGCTGGTTTATGATGTATGTCTGATCCCTCCATCCCCATGGCAGTATTGCACCATCCCATTGGCTTGCAGTTGCTGCTATTTCTTCTTGTACACAAAGCTGAATTCACAATTTCAGTTGCTAATATAGAAAAATGCCTGCGTGCACCTGCACTGTACTCAGGTGAAACAACCTCAGTAGAGAAATGGATGTTTCACAGTTGTTTTAATAAGTACTGCAAGGTTAACTTGGCTGATTATAACCAGTAGTAATTGTCTGCTCTTACATGGTGATCACAACATGACCATAATGTTATTATGGTAATATCATCACAACATTATCTTAATATGGTGAGGTCAAATAAGGTCTCTATTTCCTTACCATAAGGTAATTTTTTCATATGAATTGGACTGTGAGGTAATGTAAAGGGGATTATGCAGCTAAGGCAATCCTGAGAAAAGTTTCTGAGCACTCACACATTTGCAACAGTTTAAAAACACCTTGGCTCCTTTGCATGTGCATGAATTGATTACTAAGACAAAAGTAGGTCTAATATTCTATGTAATCCATGCACTTTTCTTTTGGTCCTGTGAGGCCAAGGGGAGGGTGGGACTTCATTGTAGATAAGAGAGATAAAGTGCTTCAAAATCATTAAGAAAGTCTCAAGAAATTGAACCATGATACTTTTTGCATTCCTGATCACATAATCCAGCCTTAATTTGAGATGTCACAACTGTCCTCTAGGTTTCTGTTGAAAATGTCTGAAAGCAAGCAGACCCCTCCTCTCCTTCACCCTCAGCGGAGGCAGAGAGGACCAGCTCCTTGCAGCAGAAACGCCTGTGGTACAGATCTCCAGAACAGGGTCCAATTAGCTGCACATATGCTAAAAAAAAAAAAAGCTTTACAATTGTTACAGATGCACAAATAACCAAATCCAACAGAAGTTAAAGCTCAGAGTTATTCTTCAGTAAGAGTTGGTTAGAAGTCCAGTAACCTTTTATAAAACCACAGGCACGATGGTGTAAGGGGAATTA
>JANZLQ010000064.1:6845974-6862156 GCA_026212715.1 Elanus axillaris
GGGGGCGGTTTGACAATTTAAAGCATCAAAAGATGGGCCTTTCACTTAGAAGAACATGAAATTGAAAAAAGAATAATACTTGTGGTGCAGCTGGTTAGTACCAAATGCTGTAAGTCAGCCTGGCTGTTCTCATGCTCTGTGAAGACTCAGATGTTCTTTGCATTTGGGCATTTTCTTTTTACTTCTCTTAGAAGAAGCCTTATAACATTCTGCCAAGGCTTGCCACTTCGAGCAGTGTGCGGGTACCATACTGCACTCATTCAGGCTTGGAGAGTAAGGCTGGATTTAAGGAGAGGTTTGGCACATCACTCATCTGCCTCATTCTTGGCTTCTTATAAACCCCAAATAAACCCAGGGATGAAGCCAAGAGGAGCTGGTCAAAAAATCATAGTGGTTGCATAGAAACTTGCTTAAGTTGCAGTAGTATAAAATAAATAGGAAGTACAAGTTAAGGTAACAATTCTTTGGTTTGTTTTTTTTTTTTTTCAAGGATGTAAATATCAGCCTCTACATTCTTTCATAGCCACGCAAGGCAAAGCTAGAGTGCTGCTTTCCTTCTTTTCATGCAGTACTGGGAGGAAAGATGTGGGAAGTCTCATCTCCAATGTCAGCTTGGCTTGCATGTCAAGACTGGCACAGAAATAGTCATCAGCATCAACAAAATGCCTGGTGCAATTGTTATTCCCACAGCAAGGAGCAGGGTGGCAGAACAGGACTTCCCAGCTGTTTCATTTCCAGTGCCTCTGTGATTACTTTGCTCAGCATTGCTCAGCATTCATCAGATGCAATCCTTTGAAAAGGAAGAGGAATAAAACCCCTCTAATTTTCAAAGGCATTAAGAATCCTATGGTGTCAATCAAGGATGCATAGCTGTGTGCCCCTGAGCAAGACAGACATCAAATTGTCTGATGGGACACAAGGGCTATACTGCAGCCTTTAGGAGAAATGGCAGCCTCAACTCTGAACCATAAATTCTTTGGTGCATATTCTCAAAGATTAATTTAAAAACCAGGTGCAGCTGCCAATGATAAATAGTACAATATGTTCAGATACAAGCCTCAATCTCCATTATACTATTTTATCAGCAACATAAGCACTCATTGAAATAGTCTTACATTTTGTGTGTATCCCTGAGTAGAACCCAGTGACATGCTGACACCTGTCTTTGTACCCAATCATGAAATTCATTGCAGCATTTTTTTTTAATCTTAAATTAAATCAAGCTCATCTGTTTCAGAGCAGGTTTCTTTTATGACTTTAATTCATTTAAATTCAGATGACAAAGCAAAAAAGGAATTTTTTTATTTATTGTTAGAAACCTAAAAAGAGGCTCACAGGAAGATCCTTGGTGTTAAAAGATGTAGTTTTAGCATTCTGCAGAGAGAATCAATAGACAGGCTACAGCATGGCAAGTAAATACTCACTGTCTTTCATTTAAATCAATTAGACAAAATAGATCCAATTTCTTTCCACACTGCAGACTATTTTCCCTCAAAGCACTGGCTTTGTTGACATCATGGACATTCATTTGGAAATTCTTCATTAATTAGCATGATCTGCTCAAACCCGGGCTACAAAAAACAGTATCATATAACAGATATTCCATAGCTGGGCTTGGGATTTGATCTTGCAACTTCTGTTGGATTTGTATTGAATTCAGAGGAGATGAAAGCAGACATTAGCCCTTAATTGGCACTTATGGTGAATGTGCACAATTAAACTGCAAGACATATTCTCCCCAATGCATGTAGATAGTATTTATCCTGTTAACATTACCCAAAGACCTTGAAGGCTGCTCAGTGGAAGGCAGATGTGCACCTGGAGCTCATTCCCTGGAAATGCAGGCAGGTTCTTCAGCTATTTCAGGGCAGGACAGCCATGCCAAAACATTTGATGCATTTACACCTCTTCAAGAATCCTATTATTTTCTGTAATTGAAACTGAGCCTGAAATGGTTTGGGTGGCACAATATGGTTGGAAAAGCAGCACTAGATACAAGGAAGAGAATGTAATTCTCATGCAACATGAGGCTGGCAAGGAAGAGAATGTAATTCTCATGCAACATGAGGCTGGCTCTGGGTCATGTAATAATATATCATTAGCTATCCTAAGTGACATATATAAGGGAATAAAAATGCTCTGTCTGTGTAATAGTTGAAAGAAGAGAAAATACCAGGTTTTTTAGGAGCCGCTGTACCTTAAGGCAAATTTGCTTTCTAATGCTTTTCCTTGGATTTTATATTAGTTTTTTCCCCATTACATGGCTTAATAGAAACAAGGTGTGCATGCCACTGAGTAGCACTGTTCCAAATTGCTTTTGTGTCAAATAAATTAATAACTTTTTAGGTTCCCATGACATATCTTCATGAGCAGTGTCTTCCCTGAAAATTACATGCGGGTGAACAAGCAAACTAGGAAATCCTGGCTGAGTTGGGCAAGCACCTGCAAACCAAATGTTCAGTTAAAGCTTAGAAAAGGCCAGAGGCTTGGGAAACTGGAAGGTGAAATTAATTCCCAAACTGCCATGACACTTGAAAAACAATTAGTGAGCACACAGCCTCCAAAAGACTTTTCAAAGTGCCTGTGTTAGCTGTGGCTCCACACAGGACATGGGTCTAGGCAGGGCCAGCAAGAATTGTGTGAAAATGACCTACATGACTGGGAAAATCAATGATCAGAAAAAAATGGATGGCATTTCTCAGTAATACTAACAGAAGATTGAAGAGACCGTTAGGTAGCTTTCTGCATTTGGTTTTCACTGTCAGTCTCCAGATAAGTCCCAACAGAGAGTTAATTAATTTATTATACATATGCAGGTATGAACAGGTGAACAGTAGAGGAAATGCTTCTCACTGCAATTAGAACAGTTCAAAATATTTTGATATGAAATAACCATTTTAATGCTGGGTTCCATCTAAATAAAGCAGACATTTCAGTTTCTTCTATTTCCTTTTTTTTTTTTTTTTTGGCCGGACGGTTTCCCTCTATTCAGAGGAACTCGAACCATCTTGCAGAACTGTACTGATTCATTGAAACCTCCATGTTTCTGAAACACATTTCAGAAATAGATGTTTCAATAAGGTTTTCTGTTCTGGATGTTATGACTTGGAAAAGCCAAAGTGAAACAAATGTTTTTTACCAAATATTCTGCAATGAGACCAGATTTTATAATACTGAAGCTTTCATTGGAATGGACTTTCTAAGTTGCACCCAGTTCTCCATTTCCAATCATGTGCTCACTCTTCAATATTTCCATTCAATTCCATGTTGCACTTACGGCTCCATTAGTTTCTGATTTTAATCTCTTCCAATCCTTTTTTAGTCCTTTAAAATATCCCTTTGGGTATTTCATCATCTCATGATTCCTCAGTGTCTGTGCCGTGATGAGATGGCAATGCCACAAGATGAAGCAGTGAAATCTAGAACATTGCAGCAAAAGCAGAGGATTTCAGCATGTCACTTCTCCCTATTTTCCTGCTTGTTGTAGGGAAGATCCAGTGAACTGCAAATACCAAACCTAAGTTAGTGGCGAGCTTAGTGGCTGTTTGGGCTGACCACACTAACTGGTGGTGCGTGCAGGTGAGGAATTACATCTTTAGAAATCAATAAATGTCATTAAGGGTCTTTTCTTCTTATTTATGTGACAGTTAAACATATGGTCCCCCTGAGTGTGTGGAAACAGGATCAATGATGAACTTCAATCCACACTATCACTTCTTATGTGAGACATAACCTTGGCTCACAGATCAATCAATAAACTATTATCTCATGAGCTAAGAAATAAATACAGTCTCAAGCCACTATTAATTAGAACAGCCAGGGAGGTATAGATCAGAAGGTATATGATGTTGTTGTTCCTGATTGTTTGAAACACAAAATGAAGTTGAACTTACAGGATTTAGTTTAGATTTTTTTTTGGATGGTGTTTTTTTTTTTGCTTGGTTGTTTGTGTGCTTGTTTGTTTTATTGAGCAGGGAAAATGGGTGTTTTATTGATATGATCTATGGCTACTTTTTAAAAGATCAAAATTTTGACTGTGCAGAATTGGTTACTTTCCTTGATTTGAAGCAATTTTGTGTCTGATATGTTCATTACAGATGTGGAGGAAATACATCTTTCTGATAATAATGTTTTAGTGTGTGGATCCAGGAGTTACATTTTCAACACAGAAAACGACTTTTGTGTCTTTTAAAGACTAATGAAAATCACTGACCATTGAGGGGTGTCCTTCATATAAAAATGCTAAATTTTAATGCATATCAAGTCTTCATGATAGAGTCAGATCCTTGACTCTAACATGAAGACTTAGGAAATGGTTTGCTGAAGAGCCAGGGTTTAAAAAGAAAGCTAATATTTTTGAAGATAAGTTGAAATTTAACTCCTATACATAATTCCAAAAGGAAAGTTATAACAGAGCTGTGTAACTACAGAGAAAAGCAAAGCAGAGCAAGATATGAGCATTTTGGGTTACTTCAAAACCCCCTCCAAACAAACAACAAAAACATGACCAGAAGTACAGCCAGCCAACTCTTACAATAATAAAAAGATTGCTCAGTGCTAGCAAAAAGACATTCCTGATTATTAATGGAAGACAATATTTTCTATTGCTATTTTTGTTTTCATATCAATACAGTGGAACAGTGAGTAGTCATCTTGTTCCAATATAAATATCCCCCTGTTTGTTGTCACTGGTCCTCAAGCCATGCAGTTTCTCCAGAATGTGAACTTCTTGACTCCTGCTCTATATTTTACTGCTCTCCTCTGTTACATTGATGGTTGTGAATTCATCACATGTTCATCAACAAATACATGAGTGGTTCCAGCAGGATGTGGTCTGCTGCAAATACAATCAAAAAAAGTTGGCTATTTCATCTTTGCTAGCAACTTTTACCAAAACTAGTGACCACCCCCAGACAATTAAATAGGTTGAAGATATAGCATTTGTATATGTGCTGCACAGTTATAGATCTTTGTCAATGGTTTGTAAAAGGCTTAAACTCTACAGCTCTTGGTTGCTTTTCTAAACATTTTCTTTTGAACATGATTTATGGGACAGCTGTTGCAAGATGAAGCCTGGAGAAAACACATTACTCACAAAAATCAGGAACATTCTTTAAACAAAACCTCCCCAACTATGATAAAACCAAGAGCTGACTGGTCTGCCACTAATCATAAAGGCCCAGGCTGAAGATGTGACTGGTGCTGGGATGAGGTAATTACACTCCTGTTTTACAGGCTTTCTGTCCCAGTAGTGTGTAGAGTGTGTCTTTCTAAACTTGCAAATTTGCATGCAAATTCCTAAGGTGGCTCATCAAAACAAGTGATTTTGAGCTGCTCTCATGAGTCAGTCCCACTAATGACATTATTTGGACTTAGGGTTGGAATAAATTCCACTGAGGTCCCAGAGTTTAACACTCTGTGTGCTCTACAGACTCAGAGCTGGTCAATAAGCAATCCCGGACATGGTGACTTGGTGGGTTTTAGGCTGCCTGAATATGACTCTATTATTCTTTAGTTGCTTTGAATCCCTGACCCTTATCCTTCTGAAAAAATCCAGCTTGGATTTTTCAGGGCATTTATTCCAGGGAATTAAATTATTCTGAGACCAAACATTGTTTTAATCTGAAGGAGGAAGAGCTGGCCTGACATAAGTGGCACTGGTGAATTCAGGAGAGCTAAATTTGCTGCAGTTTCACTGCAGATATTTTCACTTTCTTCTTAATTCCTTCATTATGTTTACCAGGCTCATAGCAAATGAAGTCTGTTGTTTTGCTGTCAGAAAGTTTTCTTTAAAAAAGCTGGTAGCACGAAAGCAATTGAAATAGTGACTGCAGCCTTTTGAGTCACCTATTAATTCAGTGAGGGTTGGAGCTATGAAACATTTCTTCGACATATGTTTTCTTACTGTATAATCATCTGGGGGGCTTACTTTCCAAGGCAGAAAAGTCAAATCTATGACATGTATCCACAAAGCATAAGGAAAACACATTTATTTATTTACACTTACATATATACGATGATAAACCAATCATGCCAACCAGCAAGGAAATCAAATTCAATTTGATATGTGTAATCTGCATGATGTGGAAATCCCTCATGAGTATCCCTGGCATTGAATTCAGTTTCAGCCTGAGCTTCCTGATATTTCCTCCATTAGCCCCAGCACTCCCCCGGGCAGCACCAGCTCAGGCAGGAGCCCCAAGAAACCAGAAGAGGGCTAATTCCATTTTTCAAGCCTATTTCTGTGAAAGGCACAAGGCTGCTCTATAGAAGAAGTCTTACTTTTGGCTTCTGAGCCTTCATCCACCCATGACATGTCAAAGAGCAGCAGAGGCAGAGGCTGGGGACGAAGCCGGCCCAGCTCCAGGGAGCTCGGCACCCAGTATAGCCATCGACAATGGAACAGGGATATCCCCTGCAGGTCAGTGCTGAATTTTCTCTAGTGAGGGACCGACTTCTGGGCAAAGATAGTCAGGGACAGATTAGATTTGGCAAGAAGGCAGGCAGCGGGATGCAGCTGGGTCTCCTGAGCCACCAAGTTCTTCTCTGAAAAGAGGCTATCGATGCTGAGTGACAAAAGGTTTGTCACAGCTGTGTGTTTTCTGTTCCTTTCTATTATGGATTACAAAGTTGTTGGACTTAAACCTTCATATTTTGCATTTCACACTTAGATCCCTGAAGATCTATTGCCCACAGCAATACTATCAACATTAATAGCAAATAATCACATTATTGTCTGTTGAAGGCAGGAAGTTCCTCCATGATTTTTTAGGGACTCCTGAGCACTAATTAACATTTATGTAATTCCAGCTAAATGCTCCTATAATTCCATTGGAAAGGGTAGCTGTTGCACAGCAAATAACACTGCCAAATTTTGGCCAAAGGTAAGCAAGGTGAACTCCCACTCAATGAAAAGTGTTACATGATGTACAGTAACGTTTCAGTTGGGAGCCCTCAAACAGTAAATTACATAGCACTCCTATCTCTCTCTTCAACAAAATGCACTTTTCAGTACTCAGGAATTTCACAGTGGATACATAAATTCAAAAAAACCTTTAAATTCCTTCTTCTTGTACTAATGTGGGTGTGAAAAGTCAGGATGGGAATTTCTTTTGCAATCATGTCAAGTGAGGATGGAAAGTTGATACATATTTATATGCATACACATGCATAAACACCATTTAGCTGTTTCAATTTGCACTTCAGTAAAAAATTCTCTAACTATGAAAATTTTGTTTTCACTGCCTCAGAATGAAACCTGTCATAGGAAATCATCAATCTGTGGGAAATTAGCTATCTGCCATTTATCTTTGAAAGCTCTTCAATGCCATTACAGACCTGATCTCTTAGTGATCCTTTTTCTCTAAGCACCTAAGCCCACCACTCAGAACCACTGCTACTGGTAAAGTAGTTGATGCTTTTCTTGCAGCCTTCAGCACCCATCCTTCCCACTTAACACTTCGTTTCTTCTATCATCCTAATAAAAAAGGTGCAGTATTTCTACTGAGTGCTACAAAGTTTCCTCAGTGCTTCTCTTCTGCAAATTCCTGTATCTGTGGTCTAATCCAAGGCATTAGATGACCTGCCATTGATCATGACACGGTAATTGGCTCTTCTGGTGCTGCTCAGCATCACTTGCCTTCCTCCTTAGTGACGAAGGAAAACCCCAAGGGCTTGCAGCTCCCCTCTCAGGCGTTAGCACATCAGGTGCATGGACTCTAGAGGCTGGGGCACCCAGGCATGCTCCACTTGAGATGTTCCCTGTCAAGTCATAATCCTGACGGCAAATGATCTCAGGCAAGCCTGAAACACCTTCTAACTGTTCTGCCCCTGAGAACAGGAAGGTTTTAGACATGAGATGAATTAAAAGTTTTAATTAACTTCACTTGAGGTCAAGCAACCACAGGAGTGAAACAGAACAATTGTTTTTAATTGCTAGTCACAGGTACTATGTGCCTGATGATTAAACACAAAGAACAGGAGCTGGTCATTTATGAGTATATGTTTGACCTTTCTGCTGCTGAAACCCAAAAGGTTCATGTGGCTCGAAGGTGCAAAGCAGTTCTGATAACTTGGAGAGCATCAGCTGGATAAAAACAAGCAAGCAGCACATGCTAAAACAAATTTTGCATTACCCATATATGAGTTGGACAACACTGAAGTCCATGGCCTAAGGAGTAACACACAAGCTCAGGTGTTACCTCGTGTCTGCTAAGGACAGGCAAATGACATAAGAAACTGAGTACTTCAGCTCCTTCCCCACCTGACTGTAATGGGGAGCTCCCAGGTGGGCTGCCAAGTGAGTGGCAGCTGCTGGAGGACTCACATCATAATACTTGTCAGAACTTTTTGAAATTATAAGTGATATCCTGTAGCTCAAAGAGTTGTTGCTGCCAGCACTGGGAGTGCTACACCGGCACCGAAAGGAGTGACCACAAGGTTGGAAGTTAAAAAATACTTAGGTGCAAGGGAGCATGACTGCATTACATCCATTTTATACCAGGAGAAAAAATCCCAACCAACCATCTGCACACTTCTCAAACACCAGTGTCACCAACCTGAAAGCCGTTATGAATTGAATCATCTGTGAGAAGGAACTAAAATAGAGTGAAAAGTGATTGAGAACTGAGAACTGCTTAGAGACATTTTATTTGATGTCTAAAAAGCCAAAAATTCACAGCAAGGATGAAAAAGTGTGTAACTTCAACAAAAGCAAGCTGAGATCATAGAGGAAGTAAGACAAAAAAACAGCAGTGAAACTAACAGATGGAAAGCAGGCGACTGTGAAAATTGTTAGTATATATTAGCAGCTAGGAGCTATCTATGAGAAGGAGAGAGGCTAAATGACACTAGCAGGAAGTTTTGAGCAGCTGAGCTATAGGAACCGATAAAAATGACAGATATCCTGGCAATGGTACTTTATTGCATGAAGTCAGGAGAGTTGTCTGTGGTGATGCAGTGAAGATGAAGCTGAAGTGGCAAGAGAAGCTTCAGGACCTGTCTCTCATCCTAGGGTTGTTTCTGGGTTTTACCTAACAGGTCTTTCATGTCATATGCCTAAGCAGCGTTCCCAGCCCCAAGTTCACTTTTCCTTGGGTGATGTACTGGCTGCTAAGCCACGAAGCTGTGCCTCCTCAAAAGTCTGCCCTGTGACTCTCTTCTGCCCTATGGGTCCTTGACATTCTCTTCGTGTCCTATGAATGTTGCATTTTCTTTGGCCCATGGCAGCAAAGCATGGATGTAATGAACAGCTACCTGCTTCAAGAGAGCCTGCTGTATGGCTCGGGAGGTAAGGTTTGTGCTGGAGCCAGGGGAGGAAGGGCTGTGCCATTTCCCATGCCACTCCACCAGCTGAGTCACAAAAGAGGGGTGTGGATGCTCTTGCAGCTACATTTTAAAATAAAGCAGTGACAAATCCTGTTCCTGCATGTTGGCCATGATTGGAACTGGGGTTAGGTTGCAGCCAGGCTTGTAGCTGCTCAAGCTGACTTACGTGCAAGGCTGACAGCACAAGAGCAAAGGGAGAGCTGGGGTTTGGGGTAAGCAGCTCTGTCATATCCAGCTACTTCGGGCATCAGTCCTGAGCACAACCAGCTTGGTCTTGGCTGGAGTCAGTCACATTTACAGTCACTGTAAACGTGGACACTGTATCAAGGTTGCAGTACTATAATGCTTGCTAGTGGTCTTTAACAAGTGAGAGAAATCTCATTCTGACTGCACACAGCTGTATGTATGTATTGTATATACGTATATGTGTGCATGTGAGTGTAGTTGTAGAAAAGCATGAACATACACAGAGAGCAAGCACATATATACACACTTAGAATCATTATAGGGTCTTTTTTTGATCAGTAAAGAAAGCACACACATACAATCACTGAGAATTCAAGTAAATTAAGTCTTTATGCAGTGTACAATAGAAGCAAGAACAGGAGAACCCAAAATCTGGAAGGAAAAACAGAATTATACATTCATTATAAAGTCAAGAGAGCTGGCTCAATTCTTTAAATACATACGTC
Organism: Elanus axillaris; assembly: GCA_026212715.1. Lineage (NCBI taxonomy): Eukaryota > Metazoa > Chordata > Aves > Accipitriformes > Accipitridae > Elanus > Elanus axillaris. The sequence continues at coordinate 6,855,994 of JANZLQ010000064.1, forward strand.
TAGCACCAATCCAGCAGTACAGGCATAGATAGAGAAGATGCAGGGTTAGTTTAATTAGAGACAGTAAACACAGAAAACCACTGTTCAAGATGTACCCCAGTCCTATCAACAGTCCCAGGGTTAGTGGCATTTTCCCTTTTAAGCATAGAGGGAATCTTACAGGAAAGAGCACAATAAGATGAAAGCGTAAGCCCTCCAGACAATAAACAAGGTAAGGTATAAGCCTGGTCCTGCTGTCCTACTGAGGCAGAGCTCTCATAGGCAAAGCTTTTTCTTCCCGTTTAAATTGGTCTAAATAGAGCAGCATTACTAAAGAATTACCATGGAGAAGAAATTATTTCCAGTCTGAAAAAAATGCAGCATCAGTTCAACAGAGAGGGTTAACTCAATTACTGCCTTAACTCTGAAATCTTTGTTAGAGGTCTGCCCATCTGAGAGCGTGACACCTCACTCTGCCACAGCTGTGTCTGAGGGCATGACTGGCGATGCTCAACCATCCTCTCCTTATGGCATGGCTACATTCAGATTCCTAAGAGACGTTTAACTCACTGATTCAGGGTTTATTTTCTGATTATTTAACAGTGGTCTCCACTTCAGCCACATTTAGGACATCCTTAGGACCTCCCAGGTGAGCTGGGTCTCTCTGACTCTCCTCTCCTGCTGGATACCTGTAGCAGCACCAGAGATTGCTATTTACTGCTATTCATTCAGAAGACCTGCCCATGCAAACAGTGCATAAAATAATAAAAAATTCAGTAAGCTTTCAGAAAGAGGACATTATTCATTTGCTCAGAAACATCTGGACATTTCAGGAGTCCTGCTAAATTTATGGAGTCTGCTCAACAAATCTTAAGTTTTTACTCAGGGGTAAATAAGCCATTCTGGGGCTCTGCCAGGCATCTTCTCTCCCTCTCGTCTCTGTAAACCATGAATAATGCATCTTCACAGAGCACAAACTAGCAGCATTAGCTCCTTGTTTCCTTTCATATATTTTTAGGAGCTCCTGCTCTCTGCTCCCAGTTACAGAGGGGCCGATGGTGTTGCAGTGCTCGCAACCAAGTGGGCTACAAGCCCAGCAGCCCAGCTCTCCTCCGCACTAGAGAGGGGACCCCGGTCCCAGAGGCAAGAACCTTGGGCTGGCAAAAATAGCATAGCTGCACTGATTGCTGAGGAGCTGCTGCTGGGTACAGGAGGTTTGCCATGGAGAGAGAGTGCTGAAGTCTGAAATGTGGGACACTGGCCAGGATGAAGTTTGTTCTTATTTGAAACAACTGATGTCAAGAGAGAAACTGAAATCACAGTCCATCTGAGAAGAGGTTAAGAGCTGAGCCACATCTCCTGCAACAAAAGGAGGTCAGAAATATATGCCAGGATCTCAAGCAGCTCTGTAAACACTTCCCCACAAGAAAAGGAGAAGGAGAAGGAAGAGGAAAAGGAAGAGGAAAAGGATTATTTGAATCCCTTTTTCTTAGTATTCTCGCCAAAAAAGGATCTACATCTAAAAAAGTGAAAATGCCATATAACGTTTATTGAAACAGTATGGAGAGGCTGTCCTTTCCTTCTTTTGCCCCTCTCCTTTTCTCCATCCTTTTTATACCTAGGCTTATTTTTAACCATCATCTGCTTTGCCAAGGCCCACGCAGTGGCCAAGGTCTGTGCTGCTTCTCCCTACTCTATGCAAGGCATAACAATGATGGTTGTGAATGTCCCTTTTTTTGCCCTCATTCAGAAGAGCCATTCATTCATGTGTGGACGTCACTCATGAAATACCCATGAGTATAAGCACGGTGGTACAACCAACAAATACTTCACATGGTAAAGGTGACTGTCATTTCAATTCAATAACGAACTGGCTTTCTTTTGGCTTCTTTCATGAGAAATCTATTTTCATTTTGCAGAAGGATGGGGTAGAGTGCACAGACAAGTGTTAAACCCATCTAGCTTCAGTGAAATGCACAGTGAAGCCCCTGCCCCTTCCTTTGGGCAGAGAAGATAACAGCTAGCTGCAGTGCCAAGCCCTGGCAGCAGGCACCTGCCTTGGGCTGGGGAGCAGCTCCCTACCCCAGTAGGGTCCCCCAAAATTTAGGGCAGTTGACACATCTTATGGCTCAGAGCTGCCCCCTCAGCACACGCAGGCCTTGCCCTTCTGGCTTTCACAATGCAGTATCTCCCCAGTCACCAGAGATCCCTTTCTGGATTTACCCCTAATGGACCAGACATATTTTGGTGTTTCGTCTTTTCTTTATGAGCAATGCTGTTATGAAGAAGTTATTTCTCAGACTGTCTTCTCTTTTTACAGTATTTTTTTCTTCAGTTATATTCTCCATCATCTTTTTATGCAGGAAAACAAATAGCAAGTCCATTGGGGTTTTAAAGAAGTGCTCAGAACTGGCTTCACTTCTTTCACATTGGTAGGATTCAACTTGCTTTAAAGCCCACTGCTTCTGAAAAATCTCACTCTGCTTTAGGTATTGTACAAGTGACCCAAGCCTTACTCTCCATTCCATGCTTAGAAAAGCAGTCCCTGAAAACAGTAAAGCAGCAGGGCTTTGGCAAAGAAGAAATTTTCATATCATTTGTGTTACAATGATGAGACACAGGATACAGACAAGTTAATATATTTCTTCCCTACTTGTTATTTGCTATCAGAGACAAAAACACAGAGTTGTATCCTGTCATACTGCCTTTGCTTGGCTTTGCTGTGAATACCATCTAAACTCACATAGTGACTAATAGACTATGAATGTATGGTAATTATACATATTATTTGCATAGCATACTTCAGCCCATGTTTATCTTTCTTGCCTTTAATATTTACTTCAAGTGGAGACAGTAGGTAATCAGTCTCATAAAACTTCTCTGTCTGAGCAGATTCAATTATAATGGATCAAGAAACACTGAATTCAGCTTTGAGTTTGAGTATTTTTAAAGCAAAACTCTTACATCTCTTTTAAGAACCAGTCAGTCTTCATTAAGGACTAACACATACTTCTGAGCTCTGTTTGCTCAGAGTTTCAGCTCTGATTTTTCTGTCCATCACAAGTGGTGTACTTCTAGCAGCATGCAGTTGTGGTAACCCAGCACCGAAAGCAGGGTTGAGGCATCAGGAGTCATACCATTCCTGTTATTGGCCTATGCCCTGCTCTATGCAGTTACAGAGAGGATTTGTTTTCCAAGTCCTGATCTAAACTAGAACATGATTTTACTAAAATGCCAGCAGTGTTAGGTCAGTCCCATCTTTGAGCGAGAGCATTCAGATACCTGTGAAGCAGGAAAGGATGTCTGCTTCTCTTTTAGGATTACTGGTAGTGATGCTTCAGTAGATTTAATAAATTCCTTTGCTGCAGCACAAGTGATCTCATTGTGTCAGAGCAGCAAGTTTGGAATGGTCACAGGGAGGCAGGGCTTCAGAGGCTTCAGGAGCCCTTGCAGCGTGCCATGGGCAGCACAGAGGCAGCTGGCGCTTGCAGCCAGCTCAGCTCCCGGCTGTCCCTGCTAGCAGGCAGCAGATTGGCATGATCCAACTTACCGCTGCCGATTCATGCTGCTGTGCATAGCCTGTGGTGTCTTTCCATGCTGGATCCCTCAGCCTAGCATGTTTTACCTTTCTGATGAGCTGAGAGTTGTGCTGGATGACAGAACACCCTCCACACAGCCACAAAACTGAAGTCAAGCCTAGTTAGTAAGGATCTGATGTCAAGGAAAGAGAATAAAATGATGCAAAGACCCCCTTCTGCTAGAGACAGCACATGATAGTTTTATACCTGAAAGACTTCAGGTGCATAAATTCTGTTTTGAGGAACATGCTGTTTCATTAGCTCCATGAAAGACTTGATGTCATCAGAGAGGGGGTGACTTGTCTTTTAACCTGAAAAAGGGTGTAGCTGCTGCCATTTCCAAGAGGGAGATGTGCAACATATCTGATTGCAGCTGCCTTAGAAAATGTGGCATCTGCATGAATGTGATAATTTTCTCTTTTTCAGGAGAAAAGAGGAAAATCACAGGCTGGGAGCAGAATGACTGGTATTTACCTGTGCTCTGTGTTCATGGCTCGGTTCCTAGGCTGTGCATACTACTCTGTTTCTAAAAGGTAGCGCTGTTAGGAAAATAAAACAGCCTAAAGAATGGAGTCCAGTTAGATTTATTTTCTCCTTTGAATGAAAATTTGTGGGGTTTGCAAAGAAGGAATGTGGATTCTAGTGCTTTCATAAAAAATGGGCATGCCTAATCCCTTTCCTGTCCTCGATGGGTAGATAAAAACACAGATAGACAGACAGACAGACAGATAGATAGATAGGTAGATAGATAGGTAGGTAGGTAGGTAGGTAGGTAGGTAGATGATTATCAACAGTTCTTTGCCACTTGGGACCATAAATATTTCCCCTTGGGAAGCTGGAAAGCATTTTAGTAGCTGTGAAGATGGATAGCAATATTCTGGGGGAGAGCAACTCTCAGGCGTACACTAACTGTTACTGAATGCCTGTTCCCAAATCTCTCCCACAGCTGCCGCTGACATCCAGGCAGCTCTTGTTGCAGGTTATGGTTAAATCATCTTTGAGGGTCTGTGTTCATCTTGGCACACATGGAAATACTGCAGTATCTCAAAGTCACTGGGACTTCTGTATCATACGCTGCAAGTTAGTCGCATTTATTTTGCTGGCCTTCCCCCAGCAAACAGTCTTATGAGAAGGGTTTTTAATCATATAGGTTCAAAATAGCATGACTTCTTCCATTACAGTGCAAGTATCTTCTTTATTTTCAGGGTTCATGGGAGGTGGGGGAGAGAAACAGACTAGTTCCCATACACTGTCCATACAAGACTCCTGTTTTTCTGCTTGATTGGATATGGTTTTGCTTCATTGGCATTTTGTTTTGTTCAGAAGTGGGGTTTTCAGGGGAGGGGCGAGGTAGGTGCACTGATGCATCTGTGTTTACCTAGTAGAATCTAGCAAGTGCTTTTGAAGCCCACAAGAATGAAGGCAGTGTGACAAATTCAAACTGGAAAACATCCTTTCTGAACAACCATTAGAAAAATTTTAAGTGCTATTCAGGCTTGAAGTTAAAGAAATTTTTCTAATCCCATTGTCTTTTTAGGCAGGTTTATATAATATCAGTCCAGACTATGGGAAAGTTATAAGTTTAAAAAAAAAAAAAAAGAAGGAGTTAAGTGGATGCTCAGAGATGTCATGCCTGAATGGGTTATAAACTTTCAGAAGTTGATGTTGCTCCATTAAGACCAATGGAAAGATGTCATCAAAAGCAAAGGCACTGGGTTCCTGTAACTAGCAAGCCTGTTTCAGAAGATAAGGATAAGCTTATTTCATAAACATTTGGCCTAGGAAGAAGGTGCAGCAGATTGAAGCCCTGAAATGATAAGGGACCAGAGATTTTATGCATACCTGTCATCAAAATTGAAAATAGTTTTTGGGTCTTGTTGTTCAAAAAAGAATTCGATGCACACAAATATGATGGTTATCAGGCTTTTTTGAAAAATCTTTCTGTACCCAAGAGGGGATTTATTTTCCTGCTCATTATAACACCTACACAAAAGATACCATGAGAGTAGAAGTCCTTTCAGAGACAAGTAAATAAAAAGGGTCCTCTTAGAGTTTGCTATGAGCAGGACAAATCTGATGCTCAGAGGAGGGTGGGAAGTGAAGCTCTGCAGCTGGGTGAGAGGCTTCCTTCAGAGGGAGGAGAATGCAAACAGGACAAAGATAAAATCCCACATATTATTTATTGAGCCATGTATCTCTTTCATCTCATTTAGGAAAAATGGTGGAAATCCTCTTCATCCAAAGGAGAAGAAATCACTTCCTCTCATATTTCAGATATACTGAAATCTGCCTGGAGGTCTGTGACCCCTGGAGAGAGGCATGTCTGGGAAGGAAGGGAGAGCAGCCGCAGAGCTGCTTACCCACCCCTCCTTCTGTCCTCCGCAGGGATTTATATACTGGCAGTCACCATCCTATCAAGGTGTGATGGGTTGACCCTGGCTGAACGCCAGGTGCCCACCAAAGCTGTTCTATCACTCCCTCCTCCTCAGCTGGACAGGGGAGAGAAAATATAACAAAGGGCTTGTGGGCCGAGATAAGGACAGGAGAGATCATTCACCAATCACCATCACAGGCAAAACAGACTCAGCTTGGGGAAAATTAACTCA
>JANZLQ010000064.1:6865634-6884385 GCA_026212715.1 Elanus axillaris
TCTTTTTGTGTTGCCCCAGTAAATTGTCCTTATCTCAACCCTCGAGGTTCCAGGTTTCTTTCCTTTTCTCTTTCTGATTCTCCTCCCCATCCCACTGGAGCGGGCAGGGGAAGTGAGTGACCGGCTGCGTGGTCCTTTGTTACCGGCTGGGCTGAAACCACGACAGTACGCTTCCTGGAAACTATTTACTGGAATCAGCTGGGTTTGAGTTTGACAAAATAAGCTGGGAAATTATTTGATTGACCCAAAATTAATATTTCTACAAAAATGCCTACAGAAATTATGCAATAATAGTTCATTCGTGGTTCAGTTGTCCAATATGTGTGAAGCCTTTACTGGGAAAAGGGGGTAGAGGTAGAAAGACAGTCTAATTTAACTAGTTTTCTAAGCTGTCACTGCTAAATTCGTGCACCTGACCAAAACCAGAGAATCAGTGCATAAACTGTGGTAGGCTTTTAAATCAACTATTAACCCTGAACAGCAGGCCTGTTACAGGGTATGAGTGTCTGATTTTAATTAGCTAACACAAACTTTTCCCCCAATTCATCACATTCAGGTTCCACATGTCCTCAGCTTTCACTGGGTTTCTTAAAGATGAGACTGATTATCCCTGATGAGAGGTTTCATTTATCTCTTAGGATGTTTCCTTTGAAACAGCCTGCAGCAGGGCACTGCACACCCATGTGCTTGTAAAAACCAAGCTGTAGAGTGTGAGGGCATTGCTGAAGCCTAGTTAAAGGCAGAACTTGGTAATTTTGTATTTGATAAAACTTCTCCTTGTTAAATGTAAAAAAAATAATATGTATGAAATGCAAAGTGAGAGACACCTTGGCGGGAAAAAAAAAGAGCATGAAGGTAATTTTCTGTGTGTTATGTGAGACCCGGGTGGAAGGAGCAGCAGGAAAGGGTGCCCTGGAGATGGCAGTGGAGGGGCCCCAGCCAGGCCTTGTGCGGAATAGGGGCTGCCTGCGGCACCTGAGCCCCAGCCCACCCGCGCTCCCGAGTAAAGCAACAGCAATGGGGGAAGTAGCAATACTCAGGGCCACAGCACTCTTTCCCAGTGACTGATAGGGCCAGGGAGCTGCGAGTCCTCTGAGCACTTCAGAGAGGCTCCTTAACCTTGGATATTTTTTTTTTTTTTAGGAGAGTCAGCATTATTTCCTTCATGGTCACTGCTGAACACTACATAAATCCATATCCGCACTGTGATTAATGGCTCTTTAGTACCAAAGGAAGGGGTTAGATAATGCTTTTAATCACTGTCAAACTTCATAATTTTCCCACTTTCTTTTCCTGTCTCCCGTGAAGCTTCTTCATGGCAAAACCTAATGAAAGCTGCCACTACATGTTGGATGGACTTGCAATGAACTTCAGATGGTGCGTATCATACCTTTAGCCCACCCTTCCCATGTAGATGCTGAAAAACATGTGGTGCAGGACTGTGATTCTTTGTAAAAGTGTGAGGAATCAGGTTCTGCCTATTTCTGTTCTTTGGCTGGAGTTAAAAATACAATACAGCAATAGAAACTCAATGGTGCCATAATGGCATAGACAGTGAAGGTCATCTTCTTCCATGGCTGACTGCAGTAACTTGGTTTCTGGCTCACACAGCATCTGATGTCTCCTTCGGCTTGGATCTTCACTCACTCATATGTGGGAATCACCTCAGGGTGGAGTTTAGGTTTCATAAAGTACAAAATGCAAGAAAATGCAGATAGTCCCAGAGCTGAGTTTCACAGACTGGTTGATTCCTTCATCTCTCGAGATCAGTGAGGAGCAGCCTCAGACACAGCTGCGGGCATGGTCCTGTGATGCCGGGCTGGGAGAGAGCCCCGTGTCCCCTGGGCCACCCTGCCAGCAGCCACCCAGCGCAGATGGCCAGCAGCCACCCTGGGGCAGACACAGCCTTGCGTGCAATGCCGCTACGGATCAGGCATTGGACCTGCGTCCTCAAACACAGCCAGACATGGATTTATCCTGCCTGACTTCGAAGTCCCCGCTGGGATGCCAAAACCACACTCTGGTCCCTGCAGCAGGGAGAGATGTGTCTGCAGCCAGCAGCTGAAAGTCATTTATTTTGATGTTTTTTTTCCATTGATGTGGACAACATCAGGATGCCAAAGCCAGGTCTCAGGAGGGCTGTCTGAGCACTTACAGGACTGCACACCTTTGAATCTGTATTCCCTCTGGCTTTCAACCTTCACTTTCTGCTTGGCTCCTCAAAGGTACAGAGTGGAGGCCCTTATTCCCTCAGCCTTTCACTCAGCATCCAGTGCCATGCTCAGGGAGGCCAAGGATACTGCAGTGAAATTATTTCATATGGATCTTGGCCAGGCCTTCTGCCTAGCCAGGCGATGGGAAGACAAGCTCTCACTCTCACTAACAAATAATTGGCCATCAGTTATTTACTTTTTCAAGTGAAGGCAGTGTAGAAAGGTTCTACTTTTTAGCCGTTTTTTTGTGAAATTACTGGTTCCAGTTTTAATTTTTGCATTTGCCGCCTTTGGCCTTGTGAGTGTTTTCAGGGAGGGAGACAGAAAACCATAACTCTGTTATATGCCACACATTGAACTTATCCCTTTCTAAATAATTCATTTTTGATTAAATAGCAGTGGCAGAATGTTTGCAGAGTCTTGTGAAACCTCTAGGTTTTGGTTTTTTACCTTAAATAGAAAGACATGATTTCTATCACTGAGAAAATGTTTGCTAAAATCCGAATTTGTGACTATATTTCCCATCCTCGCACAATTCTTCATTTTCAAAAGCATGTCTGATTGACGGAAAGTGGAAAGCCATTCTTAAACTTCTAAAAATTCATAGTAAGTCTAATTGCATTTTAATATTTTCTATGCTTTATAATTGCAGAGAAACTATTGACATTGATGCTGAGCCTGATATAACTCTGCTATACTTTACAATACATGAACTGCCCTACAAGAGCATTTGTATGATGACAATGATGGTTGTAATTACCCACAATCTGAGTAGTGACATGGTTTATTCAAAAGACATGAATCAGTGCCTTCGCAACAGGCTGCAGAGAATCAGGATATTTATTAACTCTAAAAGACTAATGTCTGCTCTCACAGGCTTTCATTGGTGCCAGCTCAGGTCAAATCTGTGTACAGACTGGAAGGAGATACAGCAGTCAGTTTTTAACCTTCACATGTCTCCAACTAGTTAATAAAGATATTTGATATTCCAGCTTTAAACAGCACTAATGGTTGATGTTTTCTGGCTGGACACATCTGATAAGGGGATTATCTCTATTCCCCACCTGACATATGCAGTGACTGGTGTCCAGGTTAGCACAAGGGTAAGTTTCCAGTAAAAGGGCTGCAGGTAGGTGTCTAAATACAGTTCTGCTAGGAAAAGCCAACAAGTAAAATAAATACCTTCTCAGACAGAGTATATAAGGCTCCTTGGTGCACATATCCATCTCTACTGACTCGGTGCCAGGCTGGCTTCCCGGCAGGACATGGCAGCATGTCCTCACCCCACCAGCCCCCCAGCACCCAGGGAACGCAGAGCCTGAGGACGCTGTTATAGGACCAGGACAAGATCCCTGCCACTCATGATGCACCACCAGACATGGGCTTGACGATTACAAGCACTCTGTCGGCTGACTCAGGTTTTCTCATCATTCATCAAAGGCAAACAGCTAAGACTGATCTTTATAACTCTCCTTAGATATTTCTGCATTTATGTTCATATTAAAAAACAGCCAGTGGTGAAGTACCATGTGTTACACCTGCGTGCCCCCAGCCCAGTGCAGCTGGCTGATGAATGGTCCTCGCAGAAACCATTAACATTTTTTCCGGTGTGAGAATTTTGTCCATAATACCCTGAGATCTTTTATCTTATAATAGACTATTTTGTGAGATTGAAAGACAGCATTTTTCCTGTATGACTGAAGTGGATGAAGTACACTCACATCCACAAGCCTATTAGCATGATATTGGAGGGCTTCTGTAACTGCGTGTGCTCCTTGTGCTGCCAGTGACAGAAGCACTGTGGAAATACCTCATCATATTAAAACCTAGAGCTTTTCAAGCACTGTGACCTTTCTTCTTGAAAACTTCATTGCATTAAGGTGGTACCAGTAAAACTGTAATATTTCAAAGACCCTGAAAATGGCTTGAAAGGAAGTTAAGGGAGTATATTTAGGCTGTGCTTTGTCATTTCTTGAAGAGACCTGAGAACAAGGCAGTGCTGAAGTAGACGATGCCAACCTGCTTCGAGCAGTCCAGGTGAAATGGCCACCCAGGCTCCCTCAGTAAACATTTTTAGCAAGAAGACATGTATGTGTCTAGGAAGAGCGTGTCCCCAGGCAGCCACAGGGCATCCTGATGCCACTGCTGTGGGACCGGTCCAGGGATGGCACAAAGGAACTGTCCCCCAGATGCTGCTGACCCCAGCTGCTGCAGGTTGGGTCAGCCTGATGTTACCTTCTACTGTTTCGAACTGAGTGGCTGACAAGGGTGGCACGTGGAAATTTCAGTTCAATGTGGTTCAGGTCAGAGGTAAGAAAGAGTCAACACCCTGTGAGCTTTTCTGGGTGGCTGAGTGTCCATCAATGCACTGTCTCAGCCTTTTGGATGCTACAGGCATCTCTGCCAGCAGAAGGACAGAATTAGTCTGGACAACTCTGTTCACCTTGAGAGGTAGGTTCATGCACGGCTCCCAGCTGTCCCATCTCCCTCAGCAGAGACATTGCTGTTCACTGGAGCGAGGTCAAGCTGTGCTGGCCATGCTGCCCTGCATGGTGCCTGCAGCAAAGAGGACAAGTCACCCCTATGTCACCCAAACCCACTTGTGCCATGGGGAGGAGCTCTAAGAAAGTTGAAATGGCCTTCCAAGGCTGCAGCAAGACCCTGCCAGCAGCTGGAGGAAAAGCTGGTGTCCCAATTGCACTCAGCAACCACAACCACGAATGTGTGGTGGCCTTGAAGGCTGAGGTGAAGCGACAGCAACCTTGGAGGAAAGGGGCAGCCCCAGTAATCTCCCTCCAGACCTTCTTCTGTGCAATTCCACAAATTTTTGCTTAGGACGAAATTAAGAAACTGTATGGCTTTGACTCTGTGTTTGTATCCAAAAACAGTCAGCATTGATCTTGTAAGTGGGCTTGGGTCTGCAGGAGACCCCCGCATGGGCAGCTGGCAGAGCCCTTTGTCTCCCCACTTTGAGTCCTGCCCCATCCCACAGCCCCAGCAATGCCCGTACATGCCAGGTGATGCTCTGCACGGGCTTTGCCTTGCAAAAAAGGGGAGGCTCACAGGGTGTCTTTGAAGACAGGATCAAAGCAGCGAGGAGCCATACACTCTTTTGATTCCTTAAGGGGCATTTTTCGTGCTAGGTCCCCTCCTGCCTGGCTGCCACGCCATGGAGCAACACACTGCAAAAGCATTCCTGGCTTCAAAGCTCCCCTCTTTGGCAGTCTGTTTTCTTTTTTTCCCCACGACCTACTCTTCTTGGTAATGGAGGGACCATTACAGCTGCTTACCTAAGCCATCCTCAGGCAACACCATACAACGCTCTCGTTCATCCACGATATGACAGGCAGGGCTTGGACCGCAGGGGAACAGAGGGGACCCACTCTGCGGTCCAGCCTCGTACTGACCCTTCCCATCCTGATGCTTTGGAGAGCACAAATGGTCTTTCTTGGCTTAGCCACCTCTTGAAACATGCATGTAAAGGAACCCACTTTCCGAGTAACATGTAAAGGAACCATTCCTTGTGTGGCAGCTCTTGAATCTGCAAGGGGAAAAGACAAGACAGTTCATATTCATTGGTCCGCAGCTTCTTTTCTTTTGGGTGCTTTGGTGGTGAGGGGGTATCTGACATTTAAGGTCTTTTTATGACGATCATTTCCTTGATATAACATTGTGTGTGGAACTTCACTGGAGAAAAAAAAATGGCTTTAAAGGCAAACACAAACCTCATCTGAAATTATAAACTGAAAATTCAGATCAGCTGGATGTCTTTGTTGAAAGAATTTTCTACTGATAGTTGCTATTTTAATTCTTTTTTCTTTCTTTTTTTTTTTCCTAAAGAATTTGAAATGGGAAAAGTCCTACAAAGTGAAAAGCATTGAAATGAAAGTTTCTGCATGTGATAGAACATTCAGATTTTTATTGCAGGACTTGCCCTTTCAAAATATTGTAATTTCATTTTCAAATGTATTTCATTCTTTATGTATGATAATTTCATATTATTTATTTGCCTGTTAGTAATGTTATGTTACAAACTTATACTTGATTTTGATGAAGAAATACATCTAAGAAACCCACTGATATTTGAAAGTAAGAAGAAAATCTGGTTTAAAGCATATTTTTGAAACAAATTTTGGAAATGTGAGGGTCTAAGTTTGAAATTTAAAGTAAGTCAGTTTGAATGACTAACTCAGTCCAACATTTTCACAGCACAGCTTCCTTTCAGCAATGGGAACAGGTGCTACAGCTGACATGAGAGGAAAGTAAAAAATTCTCCAAAGCATAACATTGTAATTCATCTTGAAATAAACGTTGAGGGTCTGTGACTAATTCCTGTAATGGTAGTGCAAAAAAAAACCCCAAAAAGCAAAGATAACTAGAAGCAGTTAAAGTAATCTATTTGAATGTATCATGATGCTGTTAGTAAATATTGATATCTGCCAATTAGCAAAATAAAAATTCCCACTATGACAAAATTGCAAATGCCGTAATATCATCATATTTTCTGCCTTGTTTCTTGGATAAAAAAAAAAAAGTATAAACTTTGGAATTATAAAAAAGGCCCTTATAGGGGGCTCAGGATCTGTATAAAATTCTGATTAGCTGCAAATGTGAAATGAAACAAATGTCGCTGACAATACTCAGCAGATACCAAGTTGTGCACAGGATCAGCCCCTCACTTGGAAACCCCTCATCTCAAAGAGGAAACAGGAGCAGCAGATCTGCTTGGTCTAAGCAGACTAGATCACCAAGAAGCCTGTGATACCTGGAGACAGCATCAACTCTTATTGTCCTCTGTGAAATAAAGCCCATGGGGATACCCATCACTGTCCTCCACAGGTATGCTTTGAATGGTGACTGCTCTCTTCTCAGCTTGCTCGGCTGCCCTATAAAACCAGTTTGAGTACTTCTTCTGGCAAGGGCAACTGGAGCAGAAACCACTGAGATTTTGTGGATCTGCTCTGGGGTTAGGACACCTTTCCTGAAGGCTGGGAGGGGAGCTGAAAGCCTCCCCATTTCTCTGGGGTCATTCTTAAGGATTGCCTAATCAGCATAGTTTTAATGTATAGATTTTTTTCCTCTTTGACAGAGCAAATGATTTTGATGTACTGATAACTCGTCTGTTGAGTCTAATGCTTTGTGATGGCCCGGAGAGCCATGGGTTCACTATTTTGCTAAAAAATACACCCCTAACCAGTCCTGTTTATTAAGAAGAATTACACATTCGCGTTGGAGAACTGCACATCACCTCTGGAAAAATTGTAAGGAAAGTCAGCATTTTCTCTCTCAGTTACAACCAACTCTTTCATAGCTGTGGTGGGTGGAAAGTGATGAAATACCTTGGTTAGTGGCTGCTTTTGAAACTTTGTGTCAAAACCTTAATGTTATTTGAACCCAATTTTCTGAATTTAATTGACACAAACACAATATAGAAGAGTTTAAACATGTGGGAGGAGACAGGAGGAATGACAGGTAGCCCTTGATGGACTGCAAACGCATTAAGGCTTTGTGCTGAGTAGCAAGAACATCACTCAGAAGCAATGGTCATTGCCAAAGATCCCTTTCAGAGTTGCCTTCCCTCGGCATCTCCTTTGTGTGGAGGTGGAGAACAGCGTATTGTGAATAGAGGGTGACATGCTAGGGATGTGCAGTCATAAAAATGATTTAATGATTTCTTTCTCATGAACAAAAGTTTTTTGAGGTTCAATTCATTGCTGAGCTAACCACATGCTCAAGAACATAAGTCGGTCTTTTTTCAGGAGATCAGATATGCATGTCCTCAGACCCTGTTCATTACAGGTATGGCAGCAGCATCACCCAGAGCAGGTACTTCAGTTTGGCAAAACTGTTCTTCCAGAAGAAATAGCTTTGGGGATGCACAGCCACCACCTTTCTCAAAATTAAAGGCAGAAAAGCTTAAATAGTTCCTTAAGCAATGCAAGTCTCCATCTCCCCTGGTGTGTGTAAAAACTTTATTACAGATGGGGGGGGCAAGGAGGAGGTGAAACCAGGATCCCTTTCTGATTCAGCCACTATCACTGATTTCACTGCTGTTCTCCTCTGCCTGCTGCTGAAAGCACCCCTCAGCCCCGACCTCTTCTCATTACATATAATTTTCCCCCAGAAAGTCTGACATCCCCCCGTGGCTTCCAAAAAAAGCAACATCTCTACATTCCTCACAAATAAAATAGATGGCAAGGGGGACATGGAGAGGGACAGAGGCTCCACCCTGTGCTCTCTGCCCTGTGCCACTGCATTAAAGGCCCTACCAGTGCACCGAAACTCACCTCTGTTAGAGTGAACTGCTCAGTCTAACCCAGCTCCATCAGCCTGCCATGGGTTAGTGGTGGCAGAGCTGAGGTTCCCCAGGGAGGACTAAAAACCTATTGAAATAGTTATGCTAACAACATCAGCAGGAAAGGATTATAGACATCCTCTTCTGTTCTCTTTGAGGTACTTATACCCTATCCATTGACTTAATAATTTAAATACGCTGTAGAAAAGCAAAAAAAATACAAATTGGTACATGTAATATTAATTTAAGTCGATGGTATCTTCCACTGAAATGGTGCAAATAATGGATTTTGTTTCAGTGGACCATACATGTTTCTAAAACAGACTTACCTAATGTTTTCATTCAACCTGAATGGGATATTTTAGTCCACTTTCACAGTATTTAGTTCTTTTTAACCATCTTCTTAACATTTAGGTAAAATTCAAGGTATTTTATGCTTAATAATTTGAAGAATTTAAATAATTCACTTACTTTGAAAATACATAAATGGAGCACTTTTACACATTTCCACAAGTATGAATGACTATTATTCCCAGTCAAGTTATTCACTGAATACTTCCTCACCTGGGCAGCTAGTTCATTTCCCTCCCACTCTCCCCTTTGGTGTTTTTTTTTTTTTAGGAAAGAAATTGGGAGTCCCCAAATTCATCAAAATATATTCACTGCCCTGCTTCTATATGTATAATTCATTTTTCCACAGATTTTTTTTTTTCCTCATAGCTTTACCTAAAAATCCAAATACTGGCAAAGCTCTTCTGAATGTGCTTTCCTGGGGAGAAGAGTGATTGTCGATATGCTTAACACTGAGCATATGCTTAAGTGCCTTTCTGAGTTGCTGCCAAACGTCTGTGATGTTCTTATCACTGTGCATTGTCCAAGTTCAGAATTTAGAAGAATAATTTAATGGCCAGCGCATCACTCGGCTTTGAAGGCTGCACAGCTTGCTGTCAGCCTGGGACGGGCTCCTAGCCAGCCGCTCACTCCCGCTGCTCAGGAGCTCTGTGCACGGCTGCCTCATCAAAGCCAGTGGCTGGCAAGCTGTTTCCCAGCCCCTGATGCTGAGCAGCCTCAGCCAGGAGAGGTGACCACGAGAGGTGACCAGGGCAGCGGTCTGGGCTGCTTGGGCAGTAGCCGATACCCTTGCACCTCCCCAGAAGTGGGCTGAGGGCAGGGCACTGCAATGGCCCTGGGGTCTGGCATTTCTCCTCACTCCCCCTCACTTTCTGGATGGGTAAGAACTGTCACACATGCAAGAAAAATAAATTACCTCTTTGTAAGTTTGCAGAAATGCCTCTTTCTGCCAGCAAGGATCCCACCACATCAGGATTTCTCGTCACCTCCTTCCACCTCGAGGGTGCAGGTCATGGTCTTTTGCTCTGGGCCAGGTGAAACCGTGCACCACCTGAACACCACTGTTCTTCCCATCTTCTTGTGTACCTCCTGGCTTTGCAGAGCCTTTATCCCTTCAAAGTGTTTCCTGAGAAAGCACGTGCTGGGGTGGCCGGTGGGCGCAGGGGCCGGGCTGGCTTGGTGGGTGAGGCAGGATGGGGGAAACCACTGCACCCAAGGAGATGAATCACCCAGTGTGAAAGGCAAGCATGAGGAGTGATGAAAGGTCTGGATCGGGCTGTGAGGGATGTCTGGGCTTCACAAGTGGTTTAGGGGGAGCTACATGAGAGATGGCCGAAGTGCACAGAAAGCTGAGGGGAGCACTGGGGACTTCTCGGGCTGCATGACCTTGCAAGGGCACAGCACCCGGCTGTCCCTATCAGTGATGCTGCATAAGGCAGAAGTTACCCAGGGGACAATGTGAGAAATACCAGATTTGGGTACAAGTGTAGCAGGACAGGGACTACTAGGGAAAAAATAATTTGGGGTCATTAGAAAGAAATTAGGGTGGAAGAAAGGAGGAACAAAAGCAGTGAAAAGGAGAGTTAAGGAGCAGAAAAGGGGAAGTAAGGTGTGTAAATCATAGGTTTGCTGGAGTTTTGGGGCCCCTGCCAGGTACGGTCACTAGTGCAGCCCAAATGAGGAGAACAAACACGGCTTGCGGTCATGCCCGCACCAAGCGTCACACCTGCTTCTGTGGTCACAAACCAGGGAAGGGGGTGTGCTGCCTGGGGAGCAGCTGGCTCGGGCATCCTGCCACCCCCGTGCCAGTGCCTTCTCAGGGCCTGGCAGCATTGACATACCCGCCACTGCTTCACGGCAGGTTGTTTATATCTCCTTCCTTAAAAAGTCTTTATTGTAACTTTTGACTTGTTTTTTTTAAAGAACTGCTAGCTTGACAGAAAATAGAAAAAAAAGAAATGAAAAATCAGGATGTCTCATTCATATTTGCTTGCAAATAACAAGCACTGTGGCAACACTACCCAAGCAGAACAGAGATTTATTTTCAAGTGTGCGAGCAGTTTAAGGTCATTTACTTAAAATTACATTCAAGAAACAACAGCGATGCTTTGGCATTACTCTCCCCCTTTAATGCCACTCTGCATTTAATCCATCTTACTGTTCAATAGAAATAGCTTACTCCTACGTCTGAGTAACTGATTGGGTTAGAGCCTGCATCTCAAGCACCATCCTGTCACCAGCAATGAATGCCATTTTTAGATCTCTCATTCCAAAGAAAGGTCAGCCACTATTATAAACAACAGAAGGAGAAAATAGTC
This sequence comes from Elanus axillaris, assembly GCA_026212715.1. Taxonomy (NCBI): domain Eukaryota; kingdom Metazoa; phylum Chordata; class Aves; order Accipitriformes; family Accipitridae; genus Elanus; species Elanus axillaris. The sequence goes on from JANZLQ010000064.1 coordinate 6,876,812, forward strand.
AGTCCAACGTTCACTTTATCCTTTCTCCAGCTTTTAAAGGGGAAAAAACAATCATCAGTGTGCCAAGGTAATGTCTAATATTTTAATATAGTTACACAGAATCAGGCAATAAGGTTTTTTTTTTTCTCAAGATGTGATTATACATTTCTGACAACAGCATAGTAGGGTTGTGAAAGGACATCAGATAAGAAATACAGCTGGTTGAAATCTTTTGAATTTCAAGTTCCTTACAACATTTTTCAGAAATAAAAAACACTTTCTGCAGAAAATAAGAATAATAAACCCCCCCCAACAACTGAGTGTTAACACAGAGCTACCAAGAATACTCAGCTTTGACTTTATAGGGATTCATCTGGTTTATGGGGAAGTGTCCTTCAGGGTCTGGCATATTTAATTAGAAAAGACAAGCCCCCTCAGAAGGTGCATCCCCAAGATCAGGACCAGTATTTTTGGTTCCTAACTTCTCCTCCATGGCTCTCTAGGAAGCCTGTGGAGACTAGCCCTTCAGCCTAGCCAGCTAAGGTGTGGGGCCACATGAATACCACCAACGGGTATTGGTGGAAATTCACTGGCAAATGTACTTTAGGATGCCCAAGGTTTTCAGGCAGCTGCAGCTGAGCTCATGACGTGGCCAGCTGAAAATCTCCAGTGCCTCCGCAACCACTTGCTCTCCACCTTTGTTGAAACTTTCCCAGTCAGGCTTACAAACTAACTTACTGACTTTTCATTTGAGGTTTTAGCATTTACTTTCTTTTTTTAACTTTCTGCCAGAGTCCCTTAAGGTTTTGGAGCAGTACTTACCTCCTTACAGAAGAGACAACGTGCAGTTGCATGGCCACTGGCAATGAAATGTCAGCACGAATTATTGTCAGCTGTTTTTGTAGAGATTTTGAGTGAAAGGGTGAGAGGAGGGTTCAGTGGAAATGCTCTGTCATTATGGTTTGGGCAGAGAGTGTATGGATGCAAGCCTTTTGAAGCACAGAACAAAGCTCATTATTCGTTATATAAAATATTCTGTATAAGAAATAATAATACAAGAAATAAAACCATCGCAGCTGTATTTATGGTGGTGGCATACACTTTTTGTTACCTGAACTAAAAATACCCATAAAGAAACTTCATAAGCCTGAAGACAGAGGAAGAAAAATTCCATTTTGGGTAACTTAGAAATAATTTGTCAGGCTTAGGGCCAAAAAAAGTGGAAAAATAAAAAGTACAGGATGATCTGCCTGAAGCTTAGTATACGATGATTTTGGTTTTGCATGATGAAATCAAATAAACACATTGCACGGTTATCACTAGGAGCCTAAAACACAGCGGATGTCCCTGGAGCTCTTTTGATGCCACCTGCCATGCAGGAAATGTCTGTCTCATGTTGCCAGCTCAAGTGAGGTAAATCAGCACTAAAAGAGATTACTTTCTGGCATGTTGGATGTCACTTGAAAATACCGCCTGGATAAACTGTATGAACAAACCTTATTTTCTGTGAATGCTATTGAACACAGCAGCTGAGGACGTGTCTGTGGGGGAAATACCAGTTCTGCTGGACAGTCAACAACCTTCACTGGGAAAATAGCTTACCTCATCACTTCAGTGTTTTATCACTCGTTAATTAGATGCTTTTCCCCCTTTGGTGCTTATACAGAGCTCAGCCAGTGCAGATGTAATTTCTTCATGTGCACTATCCAACTAAATTAGTCTTGAGAATGAAAACATGATTGTTGCAGGGAAATTTTGAGTGTTTGGGAGGATATTTAAATTCTGGTCAAGATCTTGCTCTTCTTAAGTATTTCCCCTCTTCTTTCTACAGCATGTTCAGGCTATTGTCTTTATCCTTTCCCTTACATTTTTCACAAATCCGTTTTTTTTTCATTTCTCTAGATATACATAGCCACTCAACATATTAGACACCTCAGTGTGCAATAAGTTGTGATTCTGGCTTTATTTGAAATACTGGTATATGCAATATGAAAACCCTATCATTTCAGCTACCATTTAGTAAGTAAAGAGCGTTAAGCAGGAAAGAAATAGAACTCGGACAGGATCAATTTCTACGTAAAATTGCCTTTTTGTCTGGAGCCCAGGTCAGCAAGTCACACACCAGGGCAATGTGTAGGGGTGACATCACCTGCTCTGCCCCAGGAAAACCTCCCCTGCTAATGCTGAGCACTCAAGGCAGTGCTCGGTGGTAACTGATAGCAGGAGCTCACTCTGGATAGACTCTGCAAAGTAAATTTATTCAAACTATTTCATATTGAAAAGCCCAATTACCATTTACTGTATGATGCCTTTCTATCACTTCAGCAGCATCAAAAGGCTTTATTATAGAAGAGATCAAATAAATATAGCAAAAACATGCAAAAAGAGCAGTCATATCCTGACTGATAGCATGCTCCTACAGACTATTGCCACCAGTTGAGAGTATGTGTCAATATTTTTATGAACCATCATTACAAAACATAACTGAAGCAGGCTGGAAGAAAACAGCAACCTGGAAGTGGTGTTTAAAAAGCCCTGGGAAAGGAAAGGAACAGAAAAGGAGAGCTGTTGAGCTGAATCAGCATGTGGGCTGTAGCTGGAACAAAAGGATTCTTCAGTTCATGCCAAAAATACTCATCAGTGCTGCTGCTTTTTTAAGCTTAACTTTCATAGGTGACTTTTCTCGTTCCTGAACGGTCTTGTGGGAAGCTGCATGGGTTCAAGTATGGATGGCTGTCAGAGCCCTCACTTTCTGCTCACATCAAGGGTTTGCTTGGGAGAGGAGCTTGTTCCTCAGTGAGCAGGGCAAGGTGGTGTCCTCTGAGGCTCTGTCCCACCTCAGGAGCACCCTGGGGTTCTTCTCCAAGGGTCTCTTTGCTTCTAAATACAGTCCAGCCCTTTTTCTTCCTCTCTTGTCTCCCTTCTCAGTGCTGGCAGGTCCCCAAAGACAGCCCAGAAAGATCAGCATCTGCTGAAGATCCCAGTTGCAGAGGTATCTTCCATCTTAGGTGGGGTATGACCACAGCCTTGTGTTTTAGATGAATCATTATGCAACATTAAATATGATTAAAATGACTAAAAAAAAATCACAAGTCATCAAAAGAATATTTTTCTTGTTGCATAATTAGGCTGTAGGACTCATCACAGAGATTCTCTGGGCCCAGAAATTTAAGCAGCTCCAGAAAGGACTGGGCATATGTATCACTAAAAAGGGAAAGCTAAACTCATCAGACTGAAGAAATGCAAACAATCTTCTCAAGTTTCAGGTTTAAATGAACATTTAAGAATTAGGGACTAGAAAGAGGTTTGCCATGAAGGCAAACGTGACACCTACTTACCCCAGAAACCTCAGCAGGATGGTTGACAGCAGAGCTGAAGAAATGGGTCTCCTATCCAAACTGTGCTACTGCCCTCTGCAAGCTTTAAGTTTCATCTAGTAGAGAAGTTCCTAGTATCAGTAAACCAAGGAAAAAATGAGCAAAATGTGGGAAGTCTACATGTAAGGCTAATTATTTTTATGGTGTGGATAGGAAAGCGTGCATGTCTAAGTTTCACAGAAAAAGGATTGCACCCACGTTACCTATGGCCCTGGCTGGTCATTTAGCAAGGAAAATCGCTAATCCCTCTAATCCTCTTCTGCCGCTGTGTGGTAACAATCTGGACAATATTTTTGCAGCTATCAATTTAATGCACAGCCAACGTCATTTGTGCCTTCAGTAGGCATCAAGTCATTGATGTACATCAAATTCCCATGCAGAACTAGCTGCTGTCCATCAGCACTGCTCACTGATTGTAAACGACAGTAGGTTTCCTTGAGAAAATCACTCAGCAGAAACGATCGTCTTCTTAGATAATATATAGGGGACTCCATGGCGCATTTGTTTGTGTTTTTCTTAGCTGTCTTAAGCAGACCTTAGTTATAAAGGTGAAGCTAAGCTCATTTTTTTTTCAGCACTTCAAAAAACGTCACCAATATCAATATTTTAGAAGCTGAACATGTTTGATATCTTGCTAAACCTAAAGCACATAGATCTAAGGAACCAGCAAGCTGAACCATGCAAAAAATACAGTATATAATATACCCTTGCAAAACTCAAGGTGTCCTTTTAGTCTTCAGCTAGAAAACCAGTTTTTGCATCTGAGCAAAGTCATAATAATAAAACAATAATTTTGGCCTCAAAATTTATTTGCTTTTAAAAAATGAAACCAGCTTTTCAGTTAAGTACAACTCTTTCCTGGGAACAGGCACAATCTTTGATGTTAAAATGACATTTACATTAAGCGTTTCCTCATTTAAGGGCATTTAATTGCCTCAGGAGTATGAAATATAAAAATTAATATACCCATACAGAAAAGTTGAGAGGAAATAATATCCCATATTCCATGGATGATTGTGGGTCAGTAGCAAATTAGATTGGGCTCTAATTCTTCCCCAATGTGAAAAGGATTCAATCAGTTACACCATGAGATGATATTATTAATGCAATCACGGCTTAAAAGAAACCAAGCCTAAAGGGAGATGCCAAAATGAATTCTTCATGTAGTAACAAAGGAAGCTAGAAGACTCCTTCACAATGAGTCACGTCTGCACTAAATACAAACCTGACATTTCATAAGCTTCTAAATAAGTATGCTGTAAATATTACAGCTTCTATTTGTATATCTAACACTTGCTAAAGGATCCAAAGGCATTCAGCACATCACAAAAGGAATGTATTAGATTTGGTATGACACCAAGTTACAAATATAAACTGGGAAAATATAAAATAGTAAATTATTTCATAATATATCCACTGCTCAGGCATTTAGGTACTTTTCCATCTTAATTAAGAGGCAACAAATTGTAAAAGGCTTCAAGGAAACATTTAAGTGTTCCTAATCAAAGCATAAAATTAATCTATGGAACACATTGCTGCATTATAAACTAGTGATCTTTCCAGAAGAAAACACTGAAAGGGTCTGAAAAAAAATATTTAGGTTTTCTATCCCTCCTTCTCCCCTCAAAAATGTGGGGATTTTTGAACCCTGTCCCACTTCTGAAGGTGCAAGAGGGTATCACATCCCCAGCAATACCAGCTTTCAGACTGGTACAAATCCTGCCAGAGTCACCATTTTCCACTGCAGCACTTTCCAAATTTAACCAATTCACAAAGGCTGTAACAAAATGGTTACAGAAATACTAGGCAGCTGTGGAAAAGAGGCCTGCAAGGGCCGTGGAAGGGACAACCGTCCGTCCTCCTGTTCCCAGGCAGACCTGAGCTCCCTGGGGTCCAGGGAGCCTTGGAAATGGCAGGGACGTGTGTTTGCATTAGCCAGTGTATACAATAGTAGACCAGGTTTTGAAACCACAAGATCATGATTTATAGGCAAGGTGGTTTAGGTCATAGTAGAGGTTTCTAAAGTGTATTTATAGTCATTTATTTTCCTCTTCCTGCCCAGTTCTGCTAAGTTGGACTCAAAGTACTAATGGAGCAAGATTTTTATCATCAAAAGGTATGAAAATTCATATGAATAGAACTGAGCCACATTTACTCTTTAAATGTAAGAGGAATGATGCATTATTGCATAATAAGAAAGCAATAACCATCATGATGGTGTATAAGCATTTTCCAGGCATTCATTTAGGATGCCATGCATGAGCTACGAGCAGCTGCCTGATAATGTTGTGTTACGTGATCTCATGAGCCCAGGAGTCTGGGGCCTCCTGCTCCAAGGCTGTATTTCAGAACAAGGAAGGTATTTGCTGTTTATCCCTATTTTTATTAGGAAATAGCTTATGACTAGATTACAAAAATAATGAATTGGATATAATCCTGATCCTGGAGCCTTTGAAACCAATGGCAAGGCTTCTGCTGACTTTAACTGAAAAAACTCCAGGTTTTGAGACACAGTTGCATGATCTGCAGAGCACAGGCTAAAAATATGTGTGAAAGGATTACAACGTATTTGTGTTTAATTTTAAAATGTGTCGAAAATCACCTTAATGCAGAGTCAGGAAAATGTATACGTACCACCTGACTGTTCAAAAATCAAGGTTAACTTACATTTAGGTTATTTTTATAAGCTAAGGCTCCATACAGGCACAAATTTCTCCACTGTGCAAAGGTTATGGTTCCTTTGTGGGTCTCTTTTCTTGCTTATTCAGGATTTGAAACAGATATCCAAGAGTATTTTCCCCCATGCGTGACTCAACTCTTGTTCATACACAAAATATGCATACATAATTTTTTAAAATTTATTTATTAGCTATATTTAACAAACAACAGCTGATCTACATATTTTGAATGGAGTCTGACCCGTTGCCTCTAAAAGACATGGGAAACTTTTCCCTTGGCTTTAGTCCATTCCAGGTACCTATCATTTTGTGTTCAGTACTAATTCTTCTGTGATAGGACAGGTCACCATTTGGGGTAGTTAAATGTGATATATATTTGTTAACCACTTCTTTGAAATAAAACATGATTTCTTTTCCCTCTTAAATTTATAAAAATTTAAAATGGCAAAGCTTCTAACTTGCTTTGCCTGCTGAACAACTGAAAGAGATTAGAACATAAATATATATGACATCCACATTATTACCAAATATATTCATTAACAGCAATGGGATCATAGTGAATACCAAATGAATTAACAGTGATAGGGCAATAAATTAAAGTATTTTTACATTTCTTTCTCACAGCTTACAAATTCGGGATTTATTCCTGACCTTTCGTGTAAAACTTGATGCTCACTGGTAAATCAAACACACTATTGTTAGTATTCAGTGCCACAACTGAGACCTTTTCACCCTGCAGATGTAACAGATGATTTTCTAAGAATTTCTTTGTGGATTAACATTAATCATCATCCATACTTCATGAAGGATTAACATCAGTAGGAAATAAGTTCATTTCCATTCCAGACACTTCCCAGTTTATTCTTGCCATCTCTGTGATGCATTAACATGATGTAAGTTGTCTGTTTAGGAACTCACCACTTTGTCCTTGCTCTTGAGCAGTCGTACCAAGGGTCTGCCACCAAACATCTCCTCTGGGCTCCTTATGTTCTCAGGTGGGCTCCAATGGGCTGAAGACACCTGAAGCAGAGATTTAGAGGTGAAATAGGGACCATTTTCCAGCTTTTATACATTGTGTGTGTGTATTTAATCTTGTAGAGGAAAAGAAATTGTGTATACCAGTCAGGTTGCAGGCTTGCTCCTTTCAATTTGTTAGTTGAACTTACTGTCTAGCTCTGGGTCAGTAAGGAATTATTATTTGAAAGGAGCAGATCTCAGCCTTCTTCTGATAGGAAATCCTGAAACAGAGGTGCTAACCCCTATTTAATAGTTTTGTTATTCTGAATATAGGGTTGCTTCATTTCATTAGCTGCCACGTACCTTGAAAGAAGTCCATAGAGCAAAAAGCAGAACTTGGGTTTCCAATTTTTGGACAGAAGTGAAAAATCTTGGCTAAGGATAACCATAAGACCAACAGTGAAATATGTAGGTTTGGGAGTCATTTCAGGCCAGATGTATGCTAACAGGTGTATTGGGTTTCTGTGGCAAGGTTTTGGTAGTGGGGGGGTTACAGGGGTGGCTTCTGTGAGAAGCTGCTGGA
>JANZLQ010000064.1:6887775-6901785 GCA_026212715.1 Elanus axillaris
GGGGGAGAAAAAAAGAGAAAATTAGAAAGTCCTTTAGTCCAATGTCATTTCAGTATACCAAGGTCACAGTGGGGGCAGACGCTGGTTACAGCTCAGCTCAAGGGAGCAAAGGTCTCTGGAGGCGAATTTCAACAGTTCAGGCTGCTCTAATCTCCACGGGCTGCTGGCAAAGGCAAAACCACTTCTGGGGACATGTCCAGCATCTGGCAGCCAGACTGCATTTCTTCCTCTGCAGCCTTTAAGTTCTCAGCACAGCGAGCTTATTGCTGCACTGGGTCTACCCCAGGCATTGGGGAAGGATGTTTTTAAATTATGAAAGTATTGAAATAACATAAAATGCAATGAGTAAACAGAAATGCAGGTACAAAAGATGCCACATTTTTGAAAGGGATATAACGATAAGGAACTGCAGAGGATCTTCCCTCTGACGGTAAGGGCCTTGAGAGTTGGGTCCTGAAGCAAGGACACCATAAACATCAGTCATTTATGCACATTCTCCTCACCAGCACTGGATGTCTGTCTCTTGCTAGACCTCACTGCAACTTTGTCATTTTCTCCAAAAGCTGATTTTTTTTCATTGTTTTGAGTTTAATTTGATTTCCCTATTAAATGACAGCCTTCTGCAGAGCCTAGACAAAGATGGTCACAGAATTTCTAGTAATGATTTCACAGGCTTGCGAGAGTTTGAACAAAAGAGGCAGGTGTGGAGACTGAAATAAATTCCACTGAACTGCCATTGCAGTCTTCAGTCTGCACTGGAGTCTGTTTAGCACTGTATGAGTAGTCTCCAAAAAGATTTGTGTAGGAACCTCCCAGGAGTTTTTTTACAGCTAACAATCTCGCTTAGTGCTACCGAGAAAGCCTGAGACTTGCTGATAAAATTTCTCTCTTATCATGTCCTTTTTCAAAATAGCGCAAGTAAATGATTTGGCAGAAACAATACCATAATAATAAGTGATAATCAGAAATTGTAAGAGGATAAGGAAAGTCTTAGAGATTTCTTGTTATACATACAGAAACAAACTGTGTTCAGAAAAGAAAAAAGAAAAAAAAAAGCAAGCCTGAAATGGAAGAGAACTGAAATACGTGAACAACACCTGCTAGCTGTGATGCATGACTACCCTGAGGGCACAAGTTACACAACCTTTTTCTCCTGAAAAGGGGAAGCAGGGAGCTCCCCTGAAAAGGGAGCAAATGTGTTGGGGGTTATTTTGCTGTGTCAGTGAGAAAGCTCCTGCAAATTTTTAATGTCTCCCCATTCCAGAAAGTGGAAAGGGTCTACTAGGCAAGTTAAAAAATACTCTTGTGTGCTCCTGGTCCTGCCATGAGGGAGCACTGCTGGGACAACCCTGATGCAGGCAGCCACACACCTCGCTGTGACAAGCTGACAGAGCATTAGAATAATAGAATCATAAAATCATTTAGGTTGGAAAAGACCTTCAAGATCATCGAGTCCAACCATCAACCTTGCCCCCTAAACCATGTCCTGAAGTGCCTTGTCTACATGCTTTTTTAATGTCTCCAGGGATGGTGACTCAACCACTTCCCTGGGCAACCTGTTCCAATGTCTCACAACCCTCTCAGTACCCAACCTAAACCTCCCTTGCCGCACTTGAGGCCATTACCTCTCGTCCTGTCACTAGCCTCCAGACAGAAGAGACCAGCCCCCACCTCACTACAGTCTGCTTTCAGGTAGTTGTAGAGAGAGATAAGGTCTCCCCTCAGCCTCTCTTTCTGCAAGCTAAACAACCCCAGTTCCCTCAGCCGCTGCCCATAAGACTTGAGCTCCAGGCCCCTCACCAGCTCCGTTGCCCTTCTCTGAACACGCTCCAGCACCTCAATGTCTTTCCTGTAGTCCCCGTCTGTCTGCAGGCTGGGTTTGCTGCGTGTGCCCTGTGTGTGCGCTGCACAGCGCAGGCATGCTGGGTCCCCTCCAGCTGCAGGTGACTGTGAAGCCAGAGGAGGAAGAGGAGGAGGAGGAGAGGCTCTTCCAGCTGAGAAGCCTGGCTGGTTGTTGTTTTCCTTTGGCAGCTCTGCCCTTGACTCTAGTTCTAGTCAGGCAGCTCCCTGTTTAACCCTATGGCTTGAAGCACTTTCTAGGTGAGTCTACATGATGAGTAACTGGAGACAAGGTAAACATTAAAGCAGTTTTAGAAAGAAGATGCTAAATCTGTCCCTATGGTATCTTAGATCCAGCTTAAGATGCCTGTGATCAGTTCCCTGTAGCTACGCTCCATACAGAAGACCCTGGCTGTCCCCAGAGGGTATGTGGAGCAGGAACTGCATCAGACTTGCAGAAGCCACTGCTTGTTTCAAGTGACTTCAGGCATTGCCTGATGTGTAAAGAGAACAGGGCGAGGAAGGCTGAAGGACACTACTTTAAGACCAGCCCTGAGCTGCAGTATCATTATCTTTGCTGGCAATGGAGCTCACTCTTCTCCCCAAGGTCTGTGCTTTCACTTACCCATTTGTGTGCTATGACTTGCAGTCTGTTCCTTCAGAAGAGATGTGCTAATTATGCTTGAGAAAGAAGCATCTCCTGTAGCATTTGAAAGGTCTCAAACAGGAGGTCAATGCCAAAAGTGGGAAGTGGCTAGAGAAAGCAGCGGTTTCTGTAGGTAGAATCAATTAGGATTTGGGGTAGGTAGCATTTCTGGGTCTGCATTGCAAAGCATCCCTTAAAGTCTGGGATCTCTATCCATTGAAAATAAATAAATATAGAGAGCTATCTGTGACCCCATCTTGAATTCTGAGTGGAACTACTGCCATAGCAATATGCTACTTGCTTGAAATGCAATTGAATCTGCACCTGTGCTCCCTTTGCTAGGCTGTGCACTTGGCTTTCCATCTTTCACAAATGCTAAAGAGAGTGAATGAGCAGAACTTCTTAAATATCTCTTTAAACTGACACTGTCCCGTGTCCCCCCCCCACACACACACACACACACAATGGGCATCAGATTGTGCTCCAAATTTTATGTTAACCTCCAGGTTGGCAACTCTCCCAGTATCCCCGATACTGGGTTGGAAACGCTGCAGATAAAATAAATTCATTTTTGTTTTCTTTTAAAATACATTTAACTCCAATAATACACAGTTACAGCCATGAATGACTGGAACTCATTTTATAGAATGTATTTCCCAGTCAGAAATTAAATTGGCAGTGCAACCCCTCCACCCCCCAAAATTACTTGGCTAAAGTAGTAGCCAGCTGAACAAGCAAAAAAGCACAAGAGGATTAAACGAAATATGCAGCTCAAACAGAAGAGTACTTGAACCCTCTAGCGTTTCAATACAAGGCTGATTCAGCAAACCAGATACACATTCAAATGAAGGATGTCACTGAAAGAGAAAACCAGGCAGCTTAATCAATAAAGTGTGCAGCCTGTCCTGGTATAGGAAAAGCAGCAGCTTAACAAGCCAAACAGAAGAATGAACTGGAAAGGAAAAGAGTCATAGTGAGGAAAAACAGTGAAATCAAAATATGTAAGCCTGAGCAGTTCCACCCTGCACAACCACATTAGAAATGTTCAAAGATGGCCCTGTAAAAAAGGCCAATGCAAAATATTCCAGAGCCGCTATTTCCCAAGGAAAAGCCCTACTGCTTTTGCCAGGACCTTGAAGCCCCAGTGGAAGCTGCGTCCAGGAAAGGTAACTCATGGAGGTAGACTACTGCCACATACCTTCTTGGGACTAACCCTTGCAGTGTGGGACTACAGGAGCTCAGAAAACAAAAGCTTTTTTTTTTTTCTCAATCACATAGCTTATAGGAAGTGGGATATTACTTAATTCAAGATTGCAGGTTTATTATTTTTACCTTGATACAAGTTTTTTTATTATAGTACACAGATTTATTATTCTCTGTGAACTATGCAGAAGTGGATTTAATTCACAAAAATATTTTTACTTAACTGAATGGTTTGAAAAATGGTATGCCAACACAGTGCAGCAGAGAAATTGTTGAAGAGATTCACATTCTCATACTCACATCCTGCTCACAAGAGATCATGTACTCCTCAGCTGCCGCAAAGGTTGGGCTGTCCCACTCACACAGTATTGTTCCTTGTGCTAGCCTGGGTATAGGACACTTTGTATGCAGAGGAGGGCTTGGCTTGGGAGGTGCAAAGTTTGTCAGTACCCATATCCTTGAGGTCTGAACACAGACAGAAGCTTCTACTCCATCACCTTCCTCTCAACAGAGAAATCTGCTCAGAGAAACATTCTCACAAGAAGAAACCTTTTTCACAGAAAAGTAAACAGGAAAGTCTGGGAAAGCAGCTGATTAAAGGACATGCCAGTGCACATTAAAATATTTGCTAATTGCAAATATATTGTCCCACTGTGCTGACAGCTCCAGCTCTGACTCACATGAAATATCAGTTGGCTCCAGATTGAATTCTGCCATTAATAACCTCATCACTTGCCTACCAAATCTGCCCAGAAGAGAGGAGACTGCAGGAACACCGAACACTGATTTCTGCTTTCTCATTCTTGCTTCTTCCTTTCTCCATTTCTACGTTATATTGAGGTAGTTATGATCTGCATAAAGCAGGCTGCAACGGTGAGTATGACCTGAAAACCTGAAGAGTGAACTAATATTTAGATTTCGTTTGCAATGTTAGGGACAAGCCTTGTTGAAGTTGATTAGACAAAGATCACGTGCAAAATCTTGCCATTTGTTGCAAGTTTTCTTCTAATCAGCGCAACATTGCCATGAATGAAGAGGCTGGTCATTGCCCAGCAGCCCATGAGCAATGGGGAGATAAATCCTTCCAAGCAAAGGTAAAGCAAAGTTAGTAACTTGAACATGTCAGAAAGAAGAACTGCTTCCATCAGAAATATGTTCATTCACATGAGTTAAACATTCAGGACTGGTTAAAAATCACAGTGTGAAAATAAACAGAATGAATGTTGACTTCTGATGCTTGGGTTTGGGTTGCAGTGATTATAAGGATAAAGGAACATAAATTCCCATCTACTGATTGAGACTCTTTCCCTTACTGTTTTCGGATTAGTCTTGGTTCAAGTACTGGAGAGACATTAAAAGAGAAATATTTATAAAAAAAGAGAGAGAAAAAAGATTGGAAGAAAACCAACAGAGAAACAAGGCTGCATTTCCAATAACAAGGAACTTGCAATTATTGTTCAAATGAGGTTCATATTTGGCATTGTAGTTCTAATCCAATAAAGTGTGTAATTTCAGGCACATAAATAATCCCCATTTTTAAGGGGATTTAAATTTCACTGCTTTGATGGGCTGGTGATGTTATAACAGGAAAATCGTAAAACTAAATGACTGCTATCATTTAGTGGTTTGTATTTATTTGACTTTAGAGTTTACAAGCCTATGTTTTTCATAGTACTTATCTAACCACCCACTTATTTTTTCTGTGTTTCTGAATCTAAGGAGGGTGCTTACCTTCAGCAGGACAGGAATGTCGTTTCAAAAGAGCTGATCAATATTAATATTGCACAATACTACATTTTACCTCTATTTTGCATAAACTACATGGGAGAACCAGCTAATGTGTAATTTATGCATAAGAACATATCTGCATGGGTTTACAAATCTTCCTCTGTTTTTAATCTTCAAACCATTAAAACTGTTCATTAAATATATTGTCTATACAGCTTTTTCAAGAGTTTTGTCAGTGTGTGTGAATTATGCATAAAGTCCACGGTGAGAAAGATGCATAAAACTGCAGTTTAGCTAGGTAGACATAAACATTCAGCAAACTTTGTTTAATTAGTCACTAACTCAGTCTTTACACCTTTGTTGACTGACTGATGTTTTTAAAGTATTAATGACTCTTCTTAGAATGTCTGTCCTTGTTATTTGTTATTTTAACAAATATTTGATGCCATAATCTGGTGCTTAAATATCCACTGTTGTAATTCAATGCTAATGGCAGTGCTGAGATGACAGAACTATTAAACTGGATACAGCATTGTCAAATTTTAAGACAGCAAAATACTCACCTGTGATGTAGCATATGACAGAAACCTAAGAAATCATCAGTAGAGTTAAGAATAAACAGAACCTGTGTTCCCTAAAAAATAAAATCTGACACGCAAACATGGATAATCTTGAAATGTACTTGACAGTCTGTGGTTTGAGTCAACAGATTATAAAATCAGAGGCATGCAGTACCGCGTTTTCAAATAACAAATTACAGCACAGCTCTTAATGCTGAACTTGGTGTGTAAACAAGATGCTTTTCCTATATACTATGTAAAGAGTTCATTAAAATACTACAGCTAATTATGCTTCAACAGCAATTTTGATGTGCAGTGCTTAAAGTGACAGTGTTTGTTACATGCTTTACTGAAGTAGTACAGAAACAGTCCCTCTGCCTGTACAAATAAATCACCCAGAGCTGCAGCATATTTCCCAGCCCTTGATGTGTGCACCTTAGTTATCTACTCCAGTGATATCTTGGGGTTAGAAAGGCTCCTTAAGGTGACAGGAAACAACTAAGCATCTTAAACCATTCTATTCCCCTTATTTTGCACTCAGGTCGGGGATGGGGTCCCAGTACAGTGCATACAAAACATCAGTGTCATCGTCTGTTTAGGAAAGACCATTAGTGTCATCTAACCCAGCTGCTCCTCAAGAAGACAAGGAGCTGTTGTAGCTCTTCATTCAGACACTTTTAAAAAGGCAGGATTTACAGTTTCCTTATCTGATGTTTCATTTTACCATAAAATTTCAAGACTCATCATAGCAGTACATGTTATCCAAGAGTTACATAATTTATACACAGAATCAAAGCAAAGAAAGATTTGGGAGTCTTTAAAAGAAATCTGATGATATAGTTTCTTGCCAAGAAGAATCAAAAGAACACTTTGGAGAAGATGCTTGTTCCACCTGAGACTCCCAGTGCTCCAATGAGAGCCTCTTCTCTCTTCTGCCTTTACTCTCTGCTGGCTCTGACCAGTCCTGGACACACAACAAACCGTATTGGCCAAGAGCTGATTGATGTCTTCATCTGATGAATGCAGCAAATCCATTCTAGTGCCCTGATTCTGTGCTTTAAATTCAGTCCAGTCACATGACATCCCTCCTGCCTTGCAGTAAACAAAGCAAGACAGATACAGACTTGCACAACAGGCTCAAGAAGAGGGAAGACGTTTCACTATCATTTAATCCAATACCAACTGGACCCACTCCAATATCAATTAATCATCTAATTGAAGCCTTTCCAGCATGAGAAGAAAATGTTCTTTCTCCCACCATGCACTTCTTAGCAAACACAGATTAGAAATGTGGTCTACGTGAATTAGCCTTCCCGGACATAATTCTGCACCTCTCTACTTGTGCAAGACTGAAAACAGAAGACCAAACTAAGCATCCCTTAAACAGAAATTCCCACAGGGGCCAACATCAAGACCATCACTGGGAGATAATGGCAAGAAGCTAAATTACTGATGTTTGACATTGCATTGAACAGTGCCCCGTCTTTGGTACAGGTGCTTTGTCTAAGGCAAGAAGGGAGCAGTGGGGTCAGAGCAACGCACCCGACTGCAGGGAGGGCTGTGGTGGTGCCAGGACCCATCGCGTCTTCCCACTTCCCTTACAATGGTTTGCATCTGTTAACAAGGAAGTCTATTCGCGCTTACACTAAAGCCTTTAGCACTGTTCTGGGAGCATAAAAGCATCTCAAAATAAGTGGATATCACTGTTCCACAAATTTAAAACCACTTTTGAGTGTCAGAGTGGTATAAAGGAGTTTTAGTGTAAATAAGAGTGTGGTAGTAATCTGATCTCATATCTGTAGGGGGGCTGATTCTCTTCTCATTTACATCAGTTTTATTTTCATATAACTCCATTGGTTTCAGTATTTACTTTTGCATGAGTGACAGCAGAATTATGCCCAGCATAATCACACATGAAGTATAAAAATCTAACTTGACTAATTTCTAAGTATTAGCTACAAATGCTAAAAGCCAAAGAAGAATTTCAATGAAGTAGTGTCCCAGTGTGCTGTTATTCTTTTTTTCCTCTCCATATCCAAGTTGGACATACCTCTGAATTACAGAATAAAGTATGAGGAGGGAGACAAGGAAAAGTAAAGACAACCTGGCTTCTACTCAGATTTAGTGTTCCAATGAAACTAGATTTGAGGAGACTGCTTGGGAAATTATATATTCTCTGCAGAGTTCTGCCTTGTTCAAAGTGAGAAGGAATAATGTCAGAACAGTCTAAGAGCACCTTCATAAGGCAAGGAGTTGGAGACAGTTGTTCAACCTTTCAAATGATGAAACACTCACAGGCAACATTTCACCTGTCTCTGGTTGCTGTTGGTTGGGTTTTATAGCTCCACACACAATGAAGAAAGCTCTGGAAAGAGCAAAGTTTTGGAGAAATCCCTTCCAAGCTGTGTTATCATCCATGACGGCAGGTGATGGAGCTAATGGTTAGGAATAAGGGAGGTGGCCACAGCCACATTTTGGTACTGCTTCTGGGAATAAGAGGGGACCAGGAACCATGGTGTACCACCCAAGGTAGGCTCTGACCTTCCTCCTCAGACCACAGCTTGGTAAGTGCCAGTCTCAGTCTAAACTAGCACAAGCAGCAGTTTCTCATGAGCTATTTATTGACTGACCCCTTTACCTTAAGTTTTAGGAAGCAGGTAAATCTGGGGAAAGTTGACTGTTACCATAGAAATAACTTTCCACTACTGACTCAAGTAACGACATATTGTCTTTAATCAAGTTTTTCTTTTTCTTCCTTCCTTCAGTTTTTAAAGAAAAAGCAATGAGCAGCTCCCACAGACAACAGTTACTATGAGCCACGGGGTACAGGCCCAGGGCAGAGTTTATGGGCTTTACAGTTGCAACAACCTGTTTTTCTCTCTTTTACTTGTGGAATAGCTGTTCCGCCACCATAGTATTCTAGAGCTGATACATGTCTGAACCATGCTGTCTGATGAGGTACCCAGCAGTCTTTATGTCTAACAGTGATCATTGCTTTCAAAAGCCTGCCCTACTAAATAATAGATAAAAGAGATGAACCATGGTGTGGTTTCAGTTTTGAGTGCTTGATTCACTGGAGCAACAAGTGTTACATTATCAAGAGTGTCAGAAAGAAGCAGGGAATACAAAACAGGAATGGAGGAAAGTGGCAAGAAGAGGGAAAAAAGACGGGAAAGAGCCTGGCCAAGCAGAAGGCATGGAATGGAAACTTTGGAAAGTATTAAATCACACTGGTACACACTGGTGTCCTGCAGAGCCACAGCTATTTCTGTGATGAGTGCAGAATCCCAGTGACTCACCTAATGGGAATGACAGAATCCTCATCCCCTCCACCTATGTCAGCACTTAACTCCAGCTCCCATTTATATTCCTTGTAAGTGCAATCACTGGCCATCCTTGAAGTGTTACAACTTACATGGCACTTCTTAAATCAATCCATTAGGATATTAGCATTTTCCCTGCCAAGGCAGTAGCAAGCAGTACCTATCTCTCTCAGTGAAATTTGCCTTATAACTGCCTTGTACCACCTACTAATACAGCTATTTGACAATTTGTCACAATTTTTTATAACAAAAACCCAGCTATTTCTCTAAAAGCAGGTTTTTAATTAAACATTAATTGTCTCGATAGCTCAGGTGGGGGCTTGAATGCAGAAGATTCCATTTCATTTTTTATCACTTTCATCTTACATTCACTTTTTCCATTTTAATCATAATAATCACAACTTGGCAGGATTTCTAAAATCAAACATAATGAAAATTAATTACTAAAAATATGTTTTATTACAAACTTGAAAAATTCCCATACCTATTTTATGGATTATTTTAATTCAGAGTGAATCTATTTTTTTTAAAATGTGTAAATTGAAATTTAAATTAACAACTAAAGAAATTTTAATTATCTTTTTTCTTTTTCTCTATCAGAGTCACAGTCTTTTTATATATATATAAGAAGAGATCTAGATGGTAGGAAACATGTATTTATTTCAGAAAGATTGGAAAAGCACATCTGTGTTTTTGTGAGTCCTTCAAACATCTTGGCATTTCATTCTTTGGTTTGCCTCTTCTTTCCTGCCAATATCTTCTCTTTTCTTTTTGAGAACAGTAACAAAAATAGAATTACTCTTTAAAAACATCTAGCTATTTTTAATGTTTTATTAATATTTACCAACTCCAGTCCTGTCTTTCTGCCATCTGATGTGTCAAGATTGCTCTGTGTACCTCTGATGGCAGACATTCTTTTCTCCAGTACACTATTGGGTTGGGTTACCAGCAAAGACAAGCCTTTATAATACCTGTGAAAGATTCAGATGGCAAATTTAATCAGTCTTTGAAACCAAGTATATGCAAAATGCCACATTAGGCAGGGGAACAAAGACTCCGTTCTTGTTCAGATAAGAGATTTCAATTTTTGCTTTTAGAAAACATTGCATAAAGTAACTAGGTCAGAGCTATGCTAAAGCCACACTTCATTTATCTGGTATGTGTGCTGCATAACAGTTCTGTTTAGTAGTTTAGATTTGACCTAAATTGAATATGAAGCTCAAAAAACATGATAAAACAATAATAAGAGATCTGACTTACCATGAAGGCAAAGCTTCCATGCTAAATATATGGCCATCTTCATCACGGTGTTCAGTTCAACACAGCTTGTGGTACTCACGTGCACAGGTGCTCAGCCGCTGGAGTCCTTCCCTCAGCTGCAGAGACCTGCAGCTGGAAATGGCAGGCTGGGACAAACACGTCATGTTCATCAACAGGAATAGTGTTTTTCCCTCTCTGGAGTTTCTGCGTCATAAAATTTAAATCCAAAAGCATATTGAAAAGAAAACAGCAAGCCTTATTAGCTTTATTTCTGTAAGACTCACATCTATTATTATCTCTTGCAATGTATGAGGAACATTTATGCAAGGATCTTAACGCATGGGCTAAGAAGCCTGGCAGCAGCCATACAACAGCTAAGAGCTCAGCTGTGGTGATGGCATCACCATTAGAGCCTATCTGAAGTCACATATCTAAAAAGGAAACACATGGAGATATGCCATCCCATTTGGAGAGCTGGAAGAGACTTGGGTCAGGAAATGCAGGCATATCCTGTAAGGATGGCCAGCATGCAAGGGATGTCCAGCTCCCAGGAGGTCACCCATCCCCTCGACTGGGAAGGGGTGCCCGAACTCGATCATTACAATGAGCCATTGTCAGTGCAGTTACCCAGAGCTGGCTCTCCTGATGAAGAAATAACACTTAAACTTGTAATTTCCAAAAGAATCGAAGGGCAATTGGTGAAGAATTAATAGCCCTTTCTTTGGACCAAGTTACAAATAGGGACTCACAAGGTACACAGCTCATAGAAAACTCTTGAGGTAGAATCACACCAAAGGTGAAAAGCAAATTACAATTGAAAGTTTCCTAGCATGGATAATTTCTGAATGTTCTGAATACCCAGAAAAGCTGCCAATTTTTTCCTTCCTGCAGTATCATGAAAGGCAACCAACCCTGAGGCATGAGACAGTTTAAAAAAAAAAAAAGAACAAATCCTTTTCTTTGGAGAGTGATTCAGAAATCTTTAACAGCAAATCCAAAATGTTTTGCTGTACATGGAAGTGGTCTGAAAAAAAAATGTATGTAAATAGTTGATCACATTAATTATAATACCTTTTAGACTAGGACATTATGTATTTCCTAGGTTTAGTAGCTGCAATAAAGCTTTTCTGCATCTTGTAGATGGTTCATTTCCATAAACCGTCTCTTTACAAGATGGTTCCTTCCCAGCATCTCTCATTAACCTACTGCTCCAGGTCCCAGACTCTAAAAGACTCTGCAAATAAAATTCAACAGACCTTTTGTAACTAAAACCTTTGTGTGAGAGGATAAATGGGTGGCTTTCAGCTGTCAAACAGGACCTTCCATGCCAACAATTTTTTTATTTCGTCTGCATTTTAAGGATATTTCAGAGATGCATAAATCAAGAGTATGGTGGATGCGCGCACTGACTGCTTGCATTAACATATCTCTGCTTTGCAAAAGGAATAGGAGTGAGAGCAGCTTTGCTTTTTTACCAGAAGTGAATTAGCATTGAATAAAAGACCTATGCAAATAGCCTCCACTTTGTTCCAGCCAGGACATGTGAACAAAATTAGGACTACTGTAGGGAGTGTATTTCAGATGGATGGCATGGAAGAATTATTAATGCCCTTGAAGGACCTTGAACGCTGAAACAAGCTTCACAGAAGAGATAAGAACCGCTTGAAACCAGATGGTTGTTGGCAGGAGAAGCGGAGTACACGACAAGAGGATGATCTAAGAACCTGTGATAGGGAGCATGGACAGGAGCTAGTAGCCAACTGTATAGTTAGTTTATGCCCGTGAACAAGTTATGAAAGCCAATCATAGTAAAGCTAGAAGCGCGTGTATAACCATTAAGACTATATAAGAAATCTTGTAAGCAGAATAAAGTGACTTCTTTTATAACTCCTGTGGAGTTGTCTGAAGCCCATATCTCTCGTCAGACTACAACCCACCAGGCTCCCTATGTGCCACCTTAATTTGTCTGCTTGGCCACACTGCCCGAGAACCTTTTGCACCGGCCTTCAATGAAAAGCAAAGAGATGTACTTGTCGGCAAGCAGGATTTGCTTCTCCAGTGCACCAGCCTTGAAGGTATAGGCGCATGCACTGTGGCCACAAATCTGCTTTATGTAAGAAGAAAACTGCAGCAGTGGCATTTTCACTTTAAATGCATCATCTCCAAAATGAGGAAATAAATTGCTAATGTCCTTTTAAATGATATAAGCTTATGTGTTATATAATGTATAAGCATTAAAAAATACTTTCTTTTCCATTTTGGCGGGAGGCAAACAGTTTTCCTTGTAATTCAGACAAGTTTACAGCTCCTTCCCTGACACTTAAAGTAGGAATCTGCAGCTGAGAGGAAGGGGAAAGAGTGTTCTTCATATTCTGTGATGAGACATTTCTGAATTAATCAATCTCCTTTGTGGTTTGGGGGGATTGGTTTGATTCTTTCTTGCTTACAATTAGCTGAAGGTCTCCCAATTAATTCTCTGAGTCCTAATATACCAATGTCCCCAAAGGAGACTAATCAAATACCTGGGAACTGAAATTCAGCATCCTCCCAGGCACTAAAACCCATGGAGCCAGCAGAGACAGTGGTTTGGTGGTACAGCTTTCCCACCTGCCCTTTCCCAAGAGCTCTCTCCAGGCTTCCCCTTCCCTCTCCCTGGCCTGCAGGGGTTTATTAGCTCATGACCTTTTGTTGGCATTCCCAGGTGCTCGTCTATGGCTAAGGAGTTAACCTTTTCTCTACCTAGTTGTCTAGATGATTATCATAAATTAGGTTAAACACTAGAGTAATTTGTTCACAGATTGGGCTAAAATTGAAGTTTACTGTTTTCTTTGCCAGCCCCACAGAAGTACTTGCATATTTGAAACCACGTCCATTTTTTTCTGAGCTATATTAGCTGCTTGCATAAAAGATATTAGCTGTCTCTTCAAATCTGGCCTTATTGTTTTCTTTTCTCTGACAATTCAGGCTACAAGCTTTTGCCCACTGTTTCCTCTTTCTTGCCTTAGGGTAGCTTCCTGCCCACTGGCTGCTATTCTGAGACCTTTAGAAGTTTCTCCATTGGTTAATAAAGCCTATACTGAAAGTGGACCTTCTGAATGAATACGGCCTTTGAAGCCCACACATAGATTAAATTTAACTATGATGTATGACTATGAGGAGATTATGATAGTAGCATTCAAGCTTGCTCTGTTGACATATCATGATTATTTCTTTCCAGTTAGTAGTGACTATTCAAAAGTCAAGCTGGATAATTTGTTGGGGTAGTATTTGCTTCTTCACTGATTAAGTACCATCTTAATTAGATCAAATCCCTAAGGACTTACCTCAGCAACTTTCTTAATTAAATAATTATGGACATCTCCTTTCACCAACAGGAACCAAGCAACTGTAAAACTGATGGGTGTTAGACTTGAAAGACTCAACCACCCAACCCTATCCCATCCCACCCACC
>JANZLQ010000064.1:6901885-6960204 GCA_026212715.1 Elanus axillaris
ATCCCACCCACCCCCAAAAAAAAGACAAAATGAAAAAAAAAGTCCCTAGGAATGTAGGTTTTTTCCTGCAAAAAGAGAAAACACTGGGAAACGAGAATTTTTACATGAGTCAACAGATGGTTAACCATTGGTCCAAATAACCAACAGAACAGGAAGATGTAACGTCTCTCTGGAAACTCTGTCATAATCAAACATAAGATGCTTCACTAAATGCCAGAGTGCTGGATGATACAGGTAATATCGTATGTTCCTGTGGTTCTTTCTAGCTATAAATGCAATTCATTTTCTTGTATAAGATCTATCTGAGGCATTACCCTAGAAAAATAGGTCATTGTCAAATTAGCCAGGTTCAGCACTGGAATTTAATATTCTCGTCCTCAGGAGAAGCGTGATTCTCAACATGTCGGAGTACTCCAGAAATTCCTAAATCAGTGTCAGAGTGACTAAAATGATGAACACTTATATATAGGATATTTCATCAGGAAATACCAAATGATGGTCATGAAGGAAATGTGCTTGGTTAAATTCACCTTACAGTAGGGGAAAAAGAGGTCCAGGCAAGTATAGTGACTTTTTAATGGCTACCCCCACCCCACCAGAGCTACTGACAGATCTACTCTCTGTCCACTGCTCATTTTAGTCTCAGAAGATCATTCTTTAAGTTCACAAGAAAATAGGAACAGTCATTGCCCGGTGATGGCAAAAACCACCAGAGAATCACAGTGAAATGAAGATGTGTGAAGATGAACAACAAGCAAGTGTTAAGGAAAGGTCAGTACAGGCTTTCTCATAACATTTTTGCCAAGAAAGAAAATCAGCTGTCTACTCCCCCAGTCCTTAAATCTGATACTACTTGTTCCCAATTCAAACTCCCTCCAGGATATTTGATTCAAACACAGTTGGCACACTGCTGCATTGCCTGAAGCGCATCCACTTTCCAGCTCCCATTCTTCAGATTCCTTCATTGCAAATGAAATTCCTTAACAATGGACATTCCAGTTTATCATTTTTTCTGCATAATCCAAGACAACGGCTGGCACCTTGCACACTTCTCAAATGAGAAGCTCTCTGTTGTAGGTGTTCCCAGCTCCGCTCATGTACCATCACCAGGGGACAACTTCCGTGTATCCAAACATTCCCACTTTGGGAACCCCAATTATAATCTATCTCTTTTCTGGGATGTGAGACAATGGGAACCATTTGTGGATCTCTGGGATCTGTGAGTTATAAGGATGTCTACAGAAAAGACACTCTGCCCTGTTACTTCGGTTTCTACCTCTGGAGGAAGCTTCTTATATCCTGCTTTGTGCTGCTGTAACTGATATTATTCCACTAGCATGAGTGAAAGGAGTTTCAAAAGCAGGGAAGAGTAGACTAAAATAAAGCAGAACAGGGACTCCAGCTGGGAAGTTGTTCATGTGAAAGACAGGGAAAGAGATATATGCAATAAAATAACTATTTATCCTCAATAAATATACTTTTAAAACATTAGTTAGAGCTTGTCATTACAGCCCCCTGCATCAGATGTATTTCAGGCAACTAATAATTATTAAAAAACTGCTTATTGAGTTACATTACTTTTCATTAAAATGTTCTCACCTATTGGGCATTTAATTAGCACACAATAAGTTATCCATTTAAACAGCAATTATTTTCTTTAGTCAAGTGCCTTAGAAGCACTTCTTTATGGACTCCTGATTATAATAGATCCAAGAAACTCACAGAACTACAGTGTGTGCATGCATGTGTCTATATCATCACTGCTAACATAATTGCAATTACAGGAGGCCAGTCAGCAAAATGCAAAAGCTGGGCTGAAGTTCTCTGAAAGACTAACAGCTACAAGATCTTTCCTGACGGCACATGGCTGGCCTGTTTTGCGGCAGGAGTGGGAATTGAGGGACCAGCCACTGAGGTGCTGGTGAGGGATAAATCAAATATTCTGGATCATATAAAGTTATAGCATAAAGGGCAATGGTTATAGGGAATTGACTGGAAAGAAATGATGAAAGCTGTAGCAAGAGATTTCTAAGCACAATGCCAGTGACTTTTACCTATCTACATCTACCCATACCTGTGGATTTTTGGAAGAAAAAGTACATACACCAGCTTCCTGCCAGGACTCTTCTAGAGTGGTGCATGTGATACTCATATTTCTGCTCTTGTGGGATGTGAGTCCTTTGACATTATTAAGTTTGTGAGCGGCTGCCGCCATCACCCATTTTTTAAATTAGCTCCAAGGGCAGATCCGCACAGTGTTAGCTGGGGTGCTTCTGCTGTGAGGAGCTGCCGGACGCACCATGATGCCAGCAAGGGAGATGGCATCCTTGCCCCAGAAGCCGGCCTGCTTGTCAGGGGCAGCACTGTGCACTACCCAAGTGCCCAAAAGGACCAGGCAAGGGCAGCGGTGCCAGCTGTCACCTGCCATTCCTCACTGCACCCTGCCAGCCTCTGGCAAAGGTTGGGAAGCCAAGGGGGGTTGTACCACAGAGACCTGCTGAGCCAAAATTTCACTCTTGCCATCATATTGTTCTTGTCAACTTCTTCTGCAGCCCTCTACAAAAAAGGGTCATGTACTTATTTATTAATTTATAAGGAAAAGATGAGGCTATATGTACCTTTATCTATGCCTCTACTCCAAGCTGGAACATTACAGGCTCTCAGCCTGTTCAGAAGATGCAGAGCGGGAAGCACTTTGAAGCACAGGAGAGTACCAAACGCATGCGAGGAGAAGAGATTACATGAGCAGGGGCAGGCAGATGGCATTTTGGGCTGGGGAGGCAGTGGACAGATGACACTGGCAGCCCGGATGAGGCAGGAGTGTCCTAGGACAGCCTTGCCGAACACGAGAGAAAAAGGCAGGCAGGCCACATGCTTGGAATGACTGCACTGGTTTTGTGGCTGCAGCAGATGCTCTCCCAACAGGCAGGCAAGTGGAGATGGCATGAGAGAGATTTCTTCATCTGTTTTAATGAAAGACGGGTGTGCCAAGGGATGGGAGGAAACCCCCAGCCCACCAGTGGCATGAAGGGGGGCACAGGGAAGCTTAATGGCCCCATGGCAGCACAGCAGGATGCACAGGATCCAGCACAGCTTTTTGCAGGCAGTCTGAGAGGCTCCTAACACCTTCACAGGGATGACCATCATCCTAAGAGGTGCAAAGTTTCTAGTGAGGACTCCTAATGTTTCATTCCTAGTGCAGTGTCAGGCAGAAAACCTCAACAGCTTGTGTAAGGTACAGTTCAACATACAGCGGAGATGCTAAGAAAAAGTCCCCTTAGCTCAGGGGGTGTCACAGAAATCTGCTTTTTTTTATCCCTTGCCCAAGTTTAAAAAGCTGGTCCTGGTGCTCAGAAGACAAAATCAGAATATTTAAACCAGCTTAACATCCACCAGTGCTAGTGAAGTTAAATGGGGTTATACCTCTGTGCCTTGTCCCCATCTCCATCCTCCATGCTTCGAAAGCTAAACTAAGCTTGGTATAGACCCTATTTATACAGGCAGGGACAGCACGTGTCTTATGTCTCCTGCTTTAACCTAACACGCACCCAGCTAGTCCTGAGCTAACAGTTACCAATGGCTGATCACACACATGGCTGCACACTCTCTTATGCCTGCAGGGAGCAGGGGTGAAAAAGCAGCTGGTACTAGCTGTGCCCAGACCATCCTTTTACCTCCAGATGGGAAGACCCTTTCATCCTAGATATTTGCCCATATTTACTTGATGAAGTTGTAAAATTTTATCAGACTAAAACAACCCTCTGGAACAAATGCAAAGTATAGAAAAACACAATTGCCAAGTGTCCTATAAACAATGAACAAACAGATTTACATGTAAGCAGTTTGGTAAAGACAGGATTTGGAGATCTATAAAAATAAACAAGCCCAGAACGAGCCACAGACATAATTAAATCAGTGAAATGAAATATCAAATACTGGCAGCCCACAAACACTTTGATGATGATAATAATAATAATAATAATAATAATAATAGGAGCTCAGTGGATGAAAAGGAAGAGAGAAAATTGGTCCATTAAAAATAATGGTGAGCAAAATGAGGACCATGTGATGGAGAGAAGGGCATGTTACACAATAATTTTAAAATTTTGTCTTTTTGTGAAAGTGAGAGAGACCCTCTAAGGCAGTCATTTCTTCTGCACCAGTGAAGGGTAAAGTGCCAACCTTGGAAAATTCAACATCTCTAGACAATAAGCCAGACTCAGCTAGGCTCTGAATTTGGCACATCTCCTTCACTCACTTTCAAAGAGGTACATTAATTTGAAACAACTGGGGAACTGGATCAGTATATAAAAATCCCAAATATGGACCATGTACTACAATACCCGTTTATCCACTGAACAAGCAGTTCATGGGCATTTACCCACCTGGGACTAAGTATGGATTGAAGTATAAGTTTTATTCCTATTATAAATATATTGGGAATAAGTATAAATGTGTATAACATAAATTAGGGATAGAAACAATGTATAATTCCTAGCAGGGCCAATTAAAAAATCTGCAAGTCCAAGAATATCAACACTGTACAAAATTTATCCCAGTGAGGTGCATAACTAAATGGAAATACTTGTATGAGGAAGTACAGACCTTTGAAAATCAGTGTTTGATTGAAGACTGATGATGGAGTCAGGCTATCTTGCTTGGCTAACACACATACACAGCATTGGAATACACTGGCGATCACTTCCTGGTATTTATAATATTCCTCTTTCACTTCACAGGCTTTTAGCAGCTGCTTGACACACTGCCCTGGGAAGCAGCTTCAGCATCAGCCATGAGACACCACAAGTGGGGCAGCGTAGGAGGTCTTTATCTTGAGGCACCTGCTTGCTGTAGGTCTGTGAACACATACACCTCTCTTAAATCAAATACTGTGATAATAAAGAGCATGAAAACATGATGCATGAACATCTTTCTAAGCTGACAAGGAATATACATCATTTAACCTGATACTTTGTTTTATTCAGTTCACCTACCATTTGGGATTTTCTTGGCGTTTCTGATAACACAGAAAGTACAGAAGAGATTGTAGTTTCCCTGCTAACATACTCAAAACGCCATGAGGTATCATCACCAGTGCGATGGGGCAAACGCTGTTAAGGGGTCAGGATGGAGATGAACAGCTCAGATTGCCATTGTCAGCTGCAGCAGAAAGGCAAAAGGTAAACTCTGGCTTCTGCCTCCCTGTTCTTTTCTGCTCCTCCTGTAACTTTATCCTCCCACTTGCATCTGTTGGTATGTAAATCATGGCATCGTGTCAGACATCTGCAATCGAAATGTCAGCCAGCACGAACTTCTGTTGCTCCTCTGGGCCCAGTGGAGACACACTGATTGATGCTTATTTAGGATCTGGTGTTAGTCTGTGAGAGGCACCCTCCACTGTGCTAATTGCCTGTGCAGAGCCTCGTACAATGGAGCAAGGAGCTTTGATCCTTGGTTAGGAGGGTACCAACCTATTAAAAATGTGAGTAATGTTGATGTATACGATATGTTATCATGGAATACTTGAAATCAGCAAAAAGATGAAACAACATCTGCTTCATCAAAGAATGAAGGAGCTCTGTGCAAAGCAGCTGTTTATTTATCTAGCACTATGTCATATAAAGATTTGTACACCATACTCATGAATCCCAAATCAACTCAGTGAGACGAGTTGCTTTTAGGAAGTAAGAAATAGAACTAGCACAGACATGTCTTAAATTGTCAGCTTTAACATTAATAAATAAATAAATAAATAAAATCTAAATAACATCCACATTTCCTTCCTACCTTCCAAGTAAGATACTCATCCTGAAAACTCCAACACATAGCATTTATACTCAAGCCAGTCAAACCAAAGCAGCAACATCTTTGGGATACAAACTTACAGTGAATGTATTTATCATAACTTAGGAACACTATAGCATGAAACTACCCTTTTCAAAGTTCATAACAGCAATTGCACTAGCTCTGGGTCCAAGCTTCTAAACTGATAATAAAAAGACTTGATGAAGCCTGACTCCAGAAAGCCCTCATAGGTTTTTAAATAGTCTTTGGTACAAGGAAGAAAGTGTCATTGATTAATGTGAGACAATGGGAACCATTTGTGGATCTCTGGGATCTGTGAGTTATAAGGATGTCTACAGAAAAGACACCCTGCCCTGCTACTTTGGTTTCTACCTCTGCAGGAAGCTTCATTTCCTCCTTGAAATGAAGAATTTCCAAGAAGAGTTAAGTAGTAAGAATCACAATATTTTTATAATTTTTCAAAATATTTTCTTAAATATCAGTGACAGTAAATGGGAAAATAGGTCTTTATGTAGCTGATGTAAATGTAAGATGAATATTTTTCATGTTCTGAATATTGCATATGGTCAGTTAGGAAAGGTCAGAAATTTACCCAATGAAATAATTCTTTTGAAAATCATGGTCGGGGAGTACAAAATATTTCCCATGGAAGATTTCTAGATAGATACACTGTTGTGAGATCCAAACCAGCCAAAAGGGTGTTCTGCATCTCTTTGGCAGACTAGCTGAAAGGACCATCCCAGCAATGCAGTACAAGACAGCTCGCGTCTGGTGCCCGGGAATGTTCCTTGGCACCATTTAATTTATTAGTAAGAAAACAGCTCTTGAGTCCAAGAACCATATCACACATTGGACCTTTCATTTCCCATGTTATTCATAAACACCTAGAGGGTGCTATTTCTCCTGTATTTGACCCAAGGTAGTTGAGAATCAGTCTGGGGGATACATCACATAGTAATTTGAAATGCAACTGCTTTTGGCTTCTGTGAAGTCATATGAGCTCACTGAAATAAAGTCTTAACCAGGAGGCTGCAAAGCAACAACCCATCAGAAAGCCTGATGCTTTTCAGTCTCCTTGCAGACTTCCCAGCCTGCCTGAACCAAGATGTCAGGTACAGAACTAGGTTTCAAAGCTAATGCAGGCTGTAAAGCCAACTCCCTCAGAGTCATGTTTATCATACTACCTTTAAAAATACCTTCCTGGTTTTGTCTAGTCATGCAGAATTTTGCAATTTCTACAAATTTATGGACTATTTTTTCCTTCAGCATGCTGCCTCTGTTGCCCAAATGTTTTGCCCCCTAGACCTTACAGCCTTCTTATTTCAGCCCCTCTGTGCTCTTTTTCCTGTCCTGCCCCCCTCTGCAATTGCTTTTATTCCACTTAGTGTCATTTGTATCCCCCTCATCTAAATCCACGTGAAAATAGCATGGAACTAGTATGTTTGCCTGAAACTATTTGCTACAAATACACCAAAAGGATCACATTCCCTGTTCTGTCTGTTCCCTTGAGGAAACATACTCATTAACTTGATTTCTGCCTTTCATTTTTTTTAAAGGGAACAAATGACAATTATTGTTTACTTTGAAGTGTGTTCTTTATACAAATAATTCCCCAAAAGAAACATCTGCTTCACAGATGAGTTGTGACAGCAGACAATATGCTTCCATATTTTGCATTCATACTTGAGTGGCAAGAGCTGGGACTGGGACTGACTGTCCAGCATCACAGTGCAGTCCCAAGACACCAAGATCATTTCTCGAGTGTTTCTTGGCTTCTAGGGGTATTCTGTAGC
This sequence comes from Elanus axillaris, assembly GCA_026212715.1. NCBI lineage: Eukaryota > Metazoa > Chordata > Aves > Accipitriformes > Accipitridae > Elanus > Elanus axillaris. Next base: position 6,909,484 of record JANZLQ010000064.1, read on the forward strand.
ATTTTCGGGTGTTTTGAAGCAGTATCTCTGTGCCTCAAGGAAGGCATGTACACATGCCAGCTAGCAAACATTTCTTGGCCTTTTGGGAAGTGCCTAGCCCAAAAATGACCTGCTTGTACATCTGGGGACCCTGGACATCAATGTTTTAATGCATTTTGTCTTTAGCTACATCGTGCACTTCCTATTCAGTATGTGAAACAGGTTTCTGCCTGTGCCCAGCAAAGCTTGGCTGGCAGCCCATCTATACAGCTTGTTAAAGCTACTGTCCGCACACCAGAATGGATTTTAGCAACAGCTGGACCTAGGCCAAAACTTATTGTCTATATTCAAGTCCATACTTCTCCAAACTTTCAGGCCTTTTAGCATCCTTGGCTGACACTTTCTGAGCTGGCCAGTAGATTCAGACTCTGTTTTCATATCCTTATTGGTACATATAATGCACTGCAAGATAAAGACCAAATGTAGAAAAAGATCAGGTATGCTAATCTGTGAGCTCTTTATGAAAGGAAGGAAGGAATTATCTTTTTCTTTTGAATGTCAAATAGATGAAGTAGTAGTACACAGAACATTCCAGATACATATCAAGAAAAATATCTCATGGAAAGTGATATGGAAGAAAAAGATTGCCTGGAGGCAGAGCGGTCTCTATCACTGGAGACGTCTGAAGACAGGTTAGACAGACAGCTTTCAGGACTGGTGCAGTTATCCCATTTGGAGGAGGACAACTGGATGACCACTTGAGCCTGGAATTTTATGATTTTATCTTTTCTAGTAGCAGCTCACACTGTGCTGGCACTGGAGGGAGAAGCTCATACTGGAAACATCCTCCTGCAGGAAACTCCTCATCTCTCCTCCCTTTTGCTTTACCATAAATGCACTGCTGACCCTTGGAAGCCTCATGACTGAATAGGTAAGGAAGATGTGATCATCTAGTGCAGAAGCGAAATTTGATCTCTAGCACCTTCAGCAGCCTATCAGCCTCCAAGCCATACCACCTTCCCATCCTACCCTGTCCCCTGAAAGGGGCCTGGCAGGGGAATGTAGTTACAAATTTTGATTTAAAAAAAAAAACAAAACAGAGAATAGATGACATCTATCATATGTTCTTTCCTTTCCATTCATAATCTTCCAAAAGAAAGCAATGGATATTTTACCTTAAATACTAAGCTGAACTATGTGACTGTGAGTACGCTACCTTAGACCACATTTATGCAAAGCATTGTAGTTGTTAGGAGGTTAGGTACCTTATAAAGCTATTTTCCTTGACATTTCCCAGCACTCCATGTATAACTGTCAGCAGCCATAGCACATCTCCAGGACTGTGCATTACAAGAGCCACCAAGCCCTACAGGCTTTGCTGAGAATATGTGAGAGCTGGAAAGCCCTCAGCTCCCATGAAATTTGAATGAGGATTTGCAACACAATCTGCTTCAGGAGCAAATAATCATTTTTTGATTGTTTTGTTACTTGTTTTTTTTTCCCTCACTGTTACTGAGAAGTGGCTATATTTATGTCCTATTACATATGAAAACCAGCAACATTTAAAGGTGGAAAGTAAATAAAATGAGGCTTACAATATACACAAGCACACTCTTACCCTTTATTAACAAGATGGAAATTGTGCAATAGGAAATATTCCTTATTGCATGTAAAAGGGTGCAAATCTTCCAAATTTTTTGGCTGCATTCCATTTAATTTTTTTTGTTTAAGAGATTAGGAAGAAAATCTAAATCCTGGTAGTTTGAAAAGTGCTCTACCAAAACAGGGAATTGCAATGCTGTTTGAAGTACACATGAGCAATTAGAAAGCAGCTGAACATACATATAAGAAAATGTCTTCTTTTTAAGGCTCCCCATGATCCACAAAAGCCCATTTTCAACACAAAGCTGCCATTAACTAAGTATTTCAGTATATTCACAGCATTTTTAGAAGGTGTGTCATGGAGCTGGACGTTCTTTATTAAACTAGGAAAATTATCCCCTCTCTCAGAAAACACAAGCAGTACAAGAAAAACACAAATCATGTTTACAACCTGAGAGCAGACCACTTCATGAGACTCATCGTTATGAGATTTTGAAATTCAAATAGCTAAACTGTTGAGCTGTCTGAATATTTGACGTTACAGGCAGATGCTGCAGGAATAGATCCTCATTGGATGTTGCTGGTGTAACTCTACAGACTCTAAAGGTACTTATTTAGTGGTTGAATTACTTACTTATATATATAGCTTAAGATCTCAGAACCTGGTGTATAAGGTGACTAGCACTGTTCACATGAAAACCAAGTGAATCTCCTAGTGATTTCCCTGGGAACTGAATCAGAAACAACTGGCAAACCTCTCTGGCCATAGCCTCATCTCCCTATGAATTCACTGTCCTGGCTGCACTGTTTTCACAAAATACTTGTTAAGCTGATTTTGCATAGGTTAATTTATTTATTTAGTCATTTAGTGGAAGAAGTACACATTCAAAATGGAAATGAAATTACACTGAAAATATTTTCTATCTCTAGCTACATACAAGATATTTACATGTCATTAAAGCTAGTCCAAATTGTTCACTGATGTGTACCCAACAACAAAGACCTGATCCAAGGCTCAGTGAAATCACTGGAAATCTTTCTAACATCTTTTGCAAGGCTCAGATCTGGCTGTGTAGGAGCTACATTATCCCCTTTGTCTTACTACATTTTGATCACAAGAGAAAGAAATGGAAAATCTGAGCTGTTCAGAACACATTTGTATAAATATGTACATTTGTATCCATATGTTCTTTTTTAAACCCATATGTTCTTCATTTTTTATCTGCAAGAAGAACTTAACTTTGGGTTTGCTATTCATTTTGATAGAATCTAAGCTGGAAGACTGTGGAGAATTAAATGTTCCTTGAGGACATTTTCAATTGTACAAGAAATAGAGAAACTGCCTTTGCAATGTGACTAAGACCAAGTTTTTGAGACCATTATAGATAACCTGAGCCAGAACGTCCTCCCAGAACCCAATGGCACCAGAAACTTCTATGACAAAATTCCACTGGGTCTTAGGGGAAAAAAATCGCATTTAAAAATTTAATAGAAAGTACTGGGACACTTTATGCCTCTAAGCAATCATTTAAAAACAGAAGTAATCAGCAATCACATCTTTACAAGTGATAAATCTAGTAAGGATTAGACCATCTTCCAGGGTAAACTGAACTCAGGGTGCTACTGCCAAGTAATTGTGATGAGAAGCTGCACTTCAGTACTTATACACTCACTTTATTGTTTTATCTACCCACTATGCAAATATAACAAGGCTCTGTCACAGAATATATTGACTGTGATTAGAGGTATGCTCCACAAAAGGTACAGAAAAGCATCAGAGCCAACTGGATAAAGAACTAGTGTGGACCAGTCCCAGGCTTTATAAATGACAGTACCACAGGAAAACCAGATCTGGGGTAATTCATTTTACCTTTCTGTGTTTCAGTTTTCTGATCTGTCAGACTGAAAATAGCGACACTCATCTCTGCATTGCAGCTGTATGGCTCCTGGATGAGACCTGCCTTGGGACTAACCAGCTCAGTAAGCACCAGGAGCAAATGTAAAGATGTGCATCTGCCTACTGCCTCTGCAAGGAAAACAAGATGCTTGGTCATATTCCTACCACTGAAATATCACAGTCTTTTTAGTGTGAGAGTAACAGATATAGTAGCAAGCAACACAGTGATTTCCCACCCCCCATCACATAACTGTTTAGCTACTTCATTTATAATACTGAGTTTTGCAGCTCTTTCCAGGTTTATTTGTTCACTCTGTCCAGAGTGAGGAATATGAGTGGTAGCTTTCAGGTATTTCCTGGGGACTGCAACAGGGCCACAATGGACTGTAAACAATCATGAGCTGATTTTAAACCAGCCAGCTCTAGTAACTATTACAGGCTAAAGTGGCACAGGGAACTCAGTGACTTAATACCAAGCACATTTATTTTGTCTTTTGAGTAGCTTTTGTCACCCACATTTAACCCCGTGCAACCTTGCCTTCAATTATCCAACCTAGCTAATTTATAGCACATTGCTGCAACACAGAGATACCTATGGGAGCTACAGACTAACCATCGTTAAAAATCTCTCACTCATGTTTTAAGCAGAAATGACAACTCTTCTTCCTCTCCCAGTCTTCCTAATTCTCTAAGGCTGTGTTTGAAAAATATTTAAGTAAAACTGGTCACTTGGTAAATGAGGCATTCTCAAATTTATGAGGCTTAACCTCAGCTAAAACTGTCCAAGTAGTCTGTTACCAGCTTTGAATTCATTCTCACAAAGTAAGTTGCTCGTGGCAGTGACACATTTGGAAATGCAGTCAGAGCTGACTTATGAAAAGGGTTATAAAAGTCTTTACTAATGATTATATGCCACAACTGCTTCTGGCTCTTGTTCCCATAGTGTATTTTCAGCAAAGTCAAATGTAGACTCCTGCGAGCATAAGTTGGAAATCATCCTGCCTCACCGAGCCTGGACCTCTCTCAAGTAGGACAGGACTCTGCTGAGACCTTGTGCCTGGAAATGACTGTGGGCAATACTTTCAAAGAACCTTTGGAGATTTATTCATATAGTTATTGTCTCTTAAGAGAGATGAATTTAATTGCTACAATTGCTTTATTTATTAATTTTAGAATTAATTTTAATCCAGGCTTTTAACAAGTCTTCAAGGCATTTTATTTTATGGTTTTCAGGTCTTAAGCCCTAGAGAAAAAGGTCTATAGTCAACACTTGTCACTTTGGTCATGTTACAACTTGAAGTTAATAATACAGTTTAAACAGGTAGTTGGTAGAAGTAATACTTAACAGGTCACAGTAAATTCCAGCAGCACTTACTGAAAAACAAATGATGCCACAAGCAAAGACAAGGCTAGTCAGGTAAATGAAGATGGCTTGAAATTAACTTTGTTGGAACAAAAGTGTTCCAGTAGACTGAAATTGCAGTGCATTGTAAGACTTAAAGTGCAGTCTATCATAAATGAGTGAACTGATTTACTATATCACTGCTGGTGAATAGCAGTACAACTTCATGAGGGACCAAATTCTGTCTTCTAGCATCAAAGCTGTAAAAAAATAATTTTTCAATGGCCATGCACTGGAATTTTCACTATTTTTACTACGTTAATTGGAAGAGCTAAAAAGATGAAGATTTATAAAAGATTTATAAAGAAGATTTATAAAAAAATACTGAAAGGGTGAAATATTTTGCAGTTTTGAAAAGTTTGATGTATTGAAGCTTTCCTATCTTTTATTATCCCTGTAATCTGCAGATATCTTCCTTAACAGACTGAAGTAATCAGTCTTTCCAATCAACTCTGATACAAAGCATCCACGGGCATTAACATGCAAGTAAAACATGTATGAAAGAAACTGTTTACATCTGCACTAGGTCTCTTTCCAATGGGGTCACCTTTTCTGAAACATCATACACTTGTCTTTCATGCAATAGCTGGGCATGAACCATCCTCAGTCAGCTGGAGTTCAGATCCATACTTGATTTTTGCAGCTGAATTTGCATGCAAAACTCAAGCTTCCACTGTCTCTTAGAGAGGACAAGTATCTCACCAGCCCTAAAGAATATTGACCCTATCATTTAACAGTTAAATTCTTTGTGAAACCAGCTGTTCTGGAGGTTTTTAACTGTACCATACATTCAAAAGAAATTATGAGAAAGGACAATGAGATGAGTAACAGGAATAAAGACAGACAATTATTTGGGAAAGTGCTAGCAAAGGTGGCAATGGGCCACCAAAGAGGTCTGCTCCAGACGAGGGAAGAAGAGCAGCTCTGTGGCCAGACATGGGAGAGGGATGGAGGAAGATGCCGCAGGTCAAGGGAATGTGCCAGTGTCCAGAGGGAATAAGAGCCTGCCTGTGTGCGAGGCAAAACCCTGTAGAAGGGAAGCACTGGATGGCACTTTTAAGGTGAGAGCAAGGTCTGTGAAACAGGTGACAAGATAGGAGGCCATGGACAACTGAGAATATGTAAGTTGAAGGTATGATCAGAGCAACAAGGAAGATAATTTGAGCTGGGGGAGATGAAAAGCAGAGCTAACAACTGGATCTCACTTCATTCTGTGCTTAAATACAAGCTTAAGTGCTTTGATGAACTGAGCTTTCTGAAAGGACAATCTTCCAAGTAACCAGTAAGAAACATTGAACTCCCTTTTATTATGTACACATATGATCCCAGAGGATCAAGAAGCTAACATTTCTTTCTGAGACTGATTTTGATCTCCTCTTGAACATTTCAGTGAAATTGTTATAGCTGTCCTGTCCAAGCCACAGAAAAGTGGAAGGCCAACAAAGTGCCAGGGCATTAATGTGGAAAGGGGTTTAGCAGATGCAGAAATAAGTCCTGACTATCAAAGAAAGGGCTACTTTTGATCATGCCTACTCTCACCCATAGGTAAGCCTCAGAGGCCAAGAATCATGTAGGAAGATGATATGTTCTTTCACTGCGACTAAATCTTGTAAACCTTTTCTCCTTTAATATTTTTCAGACATTATCCTTTATGTTTTGATAGCCTCAGATGTTGTTTTGAGCATCTTGCATCCTGTTCATGTCAGAGCAAGAATGAAAAGAAAGTCACACATTAATGCTGTATAAAACATTAAAAGTGATTCCTAGTCAATTAAATGGTATATAATTAAGATTAGTTTAAAACTTCAGAGATGTAGATTCGAACTCTTGCTCTGCCACAACCTTCCATTGGGCATATTGCTTAAGTAGAAGGAAGAATTTAGCCAAGACAAACACATACCTCTCAAGCATAGGGTGAGACTATATTACAGGTGGCATAGGACCAGAATCACACAGGGAGACTGCAGACACCCTCCACAGGGCATACACTGCACTGGTCATGCCACCCATGCAGGCTGGAGAGATGGTCCTCCCGGGCCCACGAGCCTTGGTCTTAGAGATAGCGTAGTGAAATATTGCATTTAGAGACTGTTTGTTTACTGGAAATCTTGGAGCACAATCTCTTACAGCATCTCAGGATAGGCTCTTTAATAGCTGCCAGTAACAGGCAAGAACAATGTTTCCATTTGCCTTTGCAGCCACAATGTGAAGGAGAAGCGCATCTCCCCTGTGGTTAGCCTGCAAGTCAGCTGCCACCATCTTTTGCCAATATGAGTGACCCAGTGCCAAACCTGTGAACATGCTGATTGTTGAGGAATTGTCTTCGTTGTGCTTCATGAGCAGGTGACACTGCTTGGAGCACACCTGTCCCATACACTAAGTGCGGTATTTTTGTATTATTTTGAAATGATTCTTTTAATTCTTCCCTTATAGATATCACACCAATAACCTGCTCTCTGCCTGACCTCCAGTCTTAAGCAATTCAATGATTTATTCTAATCCTTTTGCATCGACACTGAGGGCACTTATAAATTAACATGACATTGTGTTTAGAGTACTTGGGTTGATTTATAAAGATGCCTACAAAATAAATATCCTTGCAGACAGACAAGTTTTTTTACATATTGTCGTATATCAAAGAAATGAATTGTGATGCTTTAGAAAACAGAGCAGTAAAACTCCAGTCGAAAGAAATAATGGAGAATAAAATGAGACCTGTTTACCAGACAGCTCAGACGAGCAAAAGATTTACTTTTGTAGATTAAAAAAATATATGAAACTTTGAGTTCTAGGCTTTCTATTCTGTAAGAACTTGTAATGTTACCAGACACAGGGTATATCTACTACACACAATATACACATTATTAAAAAGTTCTTTTTATTACCTTTCAAGATCTGAGACTCAATCAGAAAGAGAGAGCTTGTTTGTGCATTTAATGGAAGATCTCACTCAAGTTGGGTAGGTTGATTCTCAGAAAGCCACCATTTTCTGCAAAGATGAAAAAAAAAAGAGAAATGCCAAAATGAGTATGATTTTTAGAAATATGACTACCATAACATCGCCAAGTTTCTCATGAATGACAGCACTGTAGGACTGACATTTCATGTGCTTCCGCAATGTATGCCACATTTCTATTTAGAGCCCTTATAGAAGTTAGTGATGGAGGATGTGATCCAGAAACTATTCCCACTCCCCCACCATTCTCTTCAGTTCAATATACCAGAGCACAGAATCAAGTGCTGGAAATGAGCTGAAGTGAATCGGATTGCATGAGCAGAATGTCAAAATGTTTTTAATGATTCACTGGCTAACATTGCATATAGAAGAGGGTTCAAGTTACACTACTCAGATCCACACTCAAATTTCCCCAAAGTTTGAGAATTAGTTTCTGTCAACTCCAACTTACAATGTGCACTCACTTCCCTGTACGAGACTGCAATATTAATGGCTAAACAGCATAACTGCCGAAAGCCCCTTCCCTCTAGCTGCATATTACCTTAGCCTCCCAGCCCCCACTTTCTTAATTCACATATACCCATTGGCGATTTCTTTATACACGGAGTGTAAAATCAGCCCCAAAAGTAGGTTTTGCATTTTCTAAATGCATTACCCTATCTTAGGGCCATTAATCAGTCTGACGCCCAGTGAAACACTAGGAGAAGAAGAGATTTTGATGCCTAAAAGAATAAGGAGGACTTGGATGTCTCCTGTTACTTTTCACTGATGGCCTCTATAATAGCAGGGAGAGAGAAGTGCAAGGAATTCAGAGCCTAGGCAGCCCTACCTGGGCTATCCACGGGCCAATCCTGTCCTGGACTTAAAAAAAGAGTGAGGCACATGGATAGCAGTGTGGTTGTACCCAGCATATTGAAATACATCTGCTCTTGTGCAGCAAATCCATAGTAACCATTTCCCTCTCTCAGTAGGAGACAGGAGGCTTGAGCATTTTTGGAAGTCAAGCAGATGCTTTAAGGAATCTGATCTACATTGGGAGTGGGGGGTGAAAGAGGGAGAGAAATCAACAGAGATAAAAGGTAACTTGCCTTTGCAGTAACTCCCTGCACAATACCTCCATGACCTAGCCTGCAAAGGCTGGCCTTTCTGACTGAAAGCAATATTGTCTGAAAGTGCCTACTCACAACATCACCCTCCTAAAAAGAGATGCTTACCCCATATGAAGGAAGATGTCACTCTATACACCTGGACACACAAAGAGGTACTGTATGTGCAAGGGCTTAACTGAGGCTCCCTTTTTAGTTAGGTGTTTTATACGAGACCTCAGTGGTATTCAAGATATACGTCCCTGAGCAGTTGTTTTCTGATGCTGTTTCAGCCTGGCTCATTTTCCAGATTTTGTCTTCCAAAACTGCTCTACAGAAAACTTGAGATAGGAGGCTTCTATTAAAAGCAACTCTCTTCACTTCAGTTTAAAGATCTATTACCATTTATTTTGCTAAGAACTCATGTTCTGAGGAATCAGGAAGTCTGCTGTGGCTTGATTTAAGAAGATACTTTTAAAAATAAAGTCCTTATGACAGATAGGATAAAAACACCGAAATATTAAAATATTTATGTATTTAAGTAATGAGCAATATTACATGTCTTACATTCTTCTCCAATACCAGCTGAACCAGTGGAAGAGATTAAACAGAAACCAGATAGAGATTAAACCAGCAACAAAATCTTTCATTGAAACAACCTATACCAAATAGACATTAATTAGGTTTTTTATATTGGTGGATCACAAGTTAATAATTAACTCAAAACAATACTTGATGGATAAAAGCTGTGCTTCCTACTACATCTGTAATACCTAGCAAAAAGATACATAATAATTAAACTTCTAGTTAAAGACTGCTACCTGGATAAGTGTGCCTTCAAATGGTTACTGATATAAAAATTCAGGCACCGTTATTTCTAAGTGTTGAAAGCGATCCACAAACAGATTGAGATTTAAGGAAGCAAGGGCAGAAGCATCCAAAGGGTCACAGAATTATACTCAACTTCCAGGGAAGTACTTGCTAACATAAACTCAAACATATGCATGTGTCTGTGTCATCTCTCTGCATATTCTACACTCAGATTCCCCAGATTCCACAATTTACATTGTCCTGAGGAAGCAGAGACCTTATGCATTCCTTAAGCAAACTAAGACACCACTACATGGACCATTATATTCTAAAATATAACTTGTAATATGTGATTAATAGACCTTTTTTTAGCCATACAGCTTGTCATAGCCCCAAGTACTTTGTCATTAGCTATTCACAATACCAAGACAGCACACATCAGGCCAAATGGTGGGTTTAAGTGTGTATAATGCATCTCAGTCCATGCTTTTAACTTGTAAAGCAATACAGTGGGGGTGTGTTGGAGAAAACATCTCTCTCGCACTCCTCAGCAAGGATATACTTGAATGAAGTCCCATTTTGAGAGGGATAGGTAGAAACTCTCCAATGCAAAGAGTGTCTTAAAGCATAACCACTACCTGGTACTTACGCAATAACCTAGAAATATTATTCATTCATTTATCCTAACTCCACAGATTTGGTGGGATCTGGCAGTTTAATTTAATTGTAAGTTGGGTACCTTGGAAAAATAAAACCCCCTTGCTGTCTTGCAAGCTTGCAAAATTTATGATCAAAATAGCTCTAAAAGCTTGTAAGCTCAGGGCAGATATAATTAATGCAGCAAGTTTAGCTGGAGCGTCAGTGCGGCTGCATAGATAAGTTGACCGTTTGGGACAAGTGAGCAGCCCGAACATTGGATCTGCAACTGAGTTGCCATGGAGGGGCATCTCCCTCAGCATGCGCAGGCTGCTACACTGGAACATGTAGCTTGTACAGACTCTGCAGACTAGGTTTCCCGTTGTTGTTAAATCATAATATATTTGTGTATTTGGCATAAGACAAATGTTATTGAATATTTATCCTATGCTGACCCAGGAATATTTGAAAACAGCTGTATGGAACATACTTCCACAGGAAAATATGGAGAGCCAAAGCAGAAATTGTTCTAAGAGTGATTAAACAGACTTCTTAGGTCTGTAACTACTACTTAAAAGCTAGGAAAGTCTGTAGCCCAAAAGCACTACTTAGCATGATTTCCCTGAAAATCTCAATCAACAGAATATCTATATTAAAAACCAGAAGAAAGAATCACACTACAAAAGCCTTGTCTTTTCATACTCATAGCAATTGCTTTTGGCCATCATTAGGGACCAATACAATGTTAGTCAAAACTCAGTCTGATCCAATACATTAGACACAACATCTGGGTCTGCTCACAGCAACAGAAGACTTTTTTAAATGAATGTTCTAACTCAGAGGAAAACAAACTGAGAGTGAGCCATAGAAAAATATGCATTTAAGACAAAGGGAATCTGGGACAAAAAGATCAAGTAGAAGATTAACACCTTCTCTAGATATACAAGATTTTTTTCTTTAGAAACCTTCATTAGACTTAAAATTCTGGAGGTCTCATTAACGGTACAAAGAAGATGCTGGATAGTAAAAAAGGAACTGTGTCTCTCTCAGTCCCAAACTGACCTGTAGCATGAAATCCCCATCAAGCGTGTTTTCCCTTCAAGTCTGAATACATCAACACAAGTATCTAATTTACCATTCCCAAAGAAATCGAGGATTTCTTCCAGCCCAATATTGTGTCTCAGGTCATAGCCAGCATGGAGTACTATGAAGAAATCATCTCTAATCTATACAAGAAGTGAGCATTATGTGAAGAAAATTGGACAACTGTTTCTTGGACAAAAAAGCTATATTAATTTTCATTCAGTTTAATTGTGTTTTCTTTTTCATTCAAATGTTTCTATTGCCATCATAAATGAGTTGGAGGCATAAGCATACAGCATTGTTCATTTACTTCCTCAGTTTAGCAACTTTCTACATTGTCTCCTTCATACAGCTTGCTCCCTCATTTCATAGCTTTCCTATTGTTCTTTTACTTCTGCTTATTTAGCGAACATAATTAAGTGGTCCACAACACTATGACACCTTTTTCTTAAGCTTGCATTCAAAATTGCTGCAAACCCTATGTACAAGCATTTTAAAACCCTTTCTTCCAATTTGCATTGCTTTGGATTTGCCCGTCATGTACTTCATCTAGCACCAAAAAAGATGTATTTCTTCTCTATAGCCTGCAATAACCTGCATCCTCCACACTTAAATGCAGTCCAGCCTCAGTAAGTTTATCTGTTTTAGAGAAACTGAGCTGTTATCTCTATTCAAGGAACAGGCAGCAGGGTATGCATACTAATTCTGTTCCCTACAAAGTATTCATTTTCTAATTTGACCCATTAACAGCCTCTGTTTTCTCTACAGGGTTCGTTATGGTCTATTATTAAGTTTTTTCATTAGAACTGAATTCCTAAACTAATAAAAGCTAGGAATTGTTGAAACATTTCATGCTGCCACATTTAAAATATAACACCAAAATGTAATTTCCTTCACACTTTTCTTTCCTCAAATGTCATTTCATTCCAGCATAAGCTTTTACCCATAACACCATCAAAATTTAAACCCAAATATTTTAAGTTCACAAACATAAATAATTCAATTAATCCGTTCCATAAATATTATTGAGTTTACAAAGGCATTCAAGATTTCAATTATCAGATTATTTTTTTAAATTAAATAAATCAGAGTATGGAAATCCTTTTTCCACTATTCACTGTGCCTCTACTTCAAGTTTCTTCAACATCTCCACGTGTTTTCAATGTGCTCTGATGTTTGGAGAATGTCATCATTAGAATTTCACACAGATCTGGATCTTACTTGATGGCAGATGTTTTCAGGCTTTCATATTACATTAGTGTGCCTAGGTGTAAATCCATCTTTCAGTACAAGGTTTTCAGAGTCTTTCCCCTCTCTGGAGACCTTCTGCTTGGCATGCAATTCACATAAACTGTCAGATTTACATTTTAACAGCCTACATTAGGATTTATGGGGTTTGATAGACTGTGAAATGATAAAGCACAGAATACAGAATCATGGGATGGAAGGGACCTCCAAAAAAATGCCTAGGCCTTTCCTAAATGCAAATCAACTTCTAACCACTCCCAATAGAAGTCTGTCTGGTCTTTCCTCTCTGAAAAGATATGTAATCTCTTCCACAGTAACATACTCCACTGTTTTGATATCACTGTAAGACCATCTTACTATCCCACCTGAATTTCTAACCTAATTTTTTTAGGGGTAACCCTGAGTAGTATGGATGTACTCACAAGTGCTGGTATTTGATTTCTTCCAAGCATGGCTGTACACTGTGTCTTGGTAGCACTGTCCATGGGAACATGAGCACCAAGGAAGAGGCTGTAGGATGTTGCTCCGAGGGATTTTGTTCATATGCATCCACACCCACATTAAAGACTTGATACAATAAATGGAGAACATTTCAAACAAGTAAAAGTGATGTGACAGGGATTATCCTTCAGCAAAGTCACACTTTGATAACACTTCTAAGGCTTTTTATCACAGAAAGAACTTCATTTTCATGGCATAAAAAAACCCCAACCCACCCTTCAACCATGGAATCATGAGAAATGAAACACGAAAGAATGACAACAAGAAGAATGTGAGAAAATGCCTGATCACCAGGAAGCAAGCTGAAGACACAAACAAGCACATCTCAGGGACTACAGGTATTTATGAGGCAATGGCTTTATACAGTTCAATGTATCATGTACAGTTAGAAATGATAACATTAAACCACACAGACTTGCTACCTAAAAAGATCTTGCTCTTGAGAAATTTTGTCTAATATCATTCATTTAAGGTGATATATAGCATGGGTAACAACAGCAGACAAAGCAGGATGAAGATCGCAGCTGTAGTAAAGTACATGTATGTGAAAAGTGTGCACAGAAAGTAGTGTGATTTTCTGGCAAATCTGGCTTGTCAGTAAAATCCTGTGACACAGACATGAGGATATCCGGCTGCAAAATGATCCAAGAGTTCAGAAAGACTCAGGCTGCAGGCTTTTACAGTGTTAAGTCCTTACCTGTCTGAGGCTTCCCAAAGCTTAATTTGCTGAGACAACAGAATAACATGGCATCCACTCTAAGAGCCAAAGAAAAAATTAGAACATCACTTTCTCAGAACCGTGTGGGTGCTTCTGTTCTCAGTTAAACAGTCAATGTAAGTGTAAATATGGAGGCACAGCCCTTTCCTTGCTGGTGCTGGAAAAAATGCTTGCTGAGACTCCCCAGGGCTCTGGCCCACATCAGTTCCTCTGGGCAGCCAGCACGTGCTCCCCCCGCACCCAGCTCCCAGTCCTACCTCTGCCAACGCTCCCATTTCACAGCCTAGCCACACACGTCCAGCCATTCTCTGCAGTACCATGTAAGGCCCCAGGCTCTGCCAATTCAGCCCTCAGATGGTTAAACTTGAGCTCTTCAGCAGTTCTTTCATCGTTTCTTCCTGCTCTCACTTTCACCATTGCCCAACAACCCTGGGGTCCATGGTCCTGAGCCTCACACACACACGCCTCAGTGTTGTCCCTTCCCATCTCTCCTCTCCCTGCAACAGAATATCCTCATTTTAGCCTGCTGAAAACAGGATGAGCCATGCAGTCCTCGAAGCACCAAAGCCCAGACAGCCCAAATGCCCCATCTGCCACCGCTTATCCTGATCTGTGAAGCATCCATCAGCTCTCATTTGTCATCTAACAGCTTTTACAGGGGCAGCACAAAGCCAGGCAGAAACTGGGCCCTCTGACACATCAGAATTTCCTGGAGAACATCATCAGGGTGCTAGGCATGTCAGTAAACATGGCTATCGGAGGAGCCAGTGGGGTCAGTGCAGCCTGCAGAGAGCTGGTGGCCAAGGAGTATTGCTCCACAGAGCATAGGAACCTTCGCTACCTTCAAACCACTCGATTGCTGCTTTGACTTGAACTATCAGTTAATTTATATAAGGACACAGCTACATAAATACTTTGCAGCAGGAAACATACAATACAGCACCTTCCCTTCATGCTATATTGCTTAGCATTTTAGAGAAGCTAGTGCTCTTTTGGGGGACAGCAAGTGCAAGCTCACACAGGAGCTTGTGTCAGTAGTGCTATGCAGTCTCCAGTAATTTAGTTGTCTTGTTATCTGTGATGGTGTTTGAGCTACACAAGGTACTTAATAGTGCACAGAGAATGGGAAAAAAAGAATTTCCCTTGGTAGCAAGTGAAGTCACTTCACTAACAGAACACATACTGCAGGAAAAATAATTGAGGCATTCAGATTTTATATTGGCTGGCCCTTGAATGCCAGGCACTACAGGAAAAGCATACATAATCCCCTTCTCTACATCACTTATTCTGATACTCATTGAGTTACTGAAATAAGTAGAAGCCCAGAATGTTTAATTATACAGAATAACCAAGAAATACAAAGCACTGGCTTTGCCAATCATCTTGATAGTATTAGATGTATAATTATACAGCTCATCTGTGATGCTGGAATGAGTGAGATAAGCTTAGAAAATTACAAAAAGAGGGTCATTGTTTATGGTTAATACAATCCAAATAAAAATTAATGGAATGGTAAGTTGATTCTGCAGTCCAGAAGGACTTTGTCTAAACACTTACATTGTAATGGTTTACTCCCACCCATCTTCTACCTCTTAGGTGGGGAACATCTGTGGACAGGCACATGCCCTGCAGTATTCAAAATGACATTGAGCAAGTTCTCTCCAAGTGGGGAATCTGAGGGATCTGCTGCAACTGTTTGAATATTTGAATGGCAGAAAACTAAATGGGTTGTTTCTTCAGAAATGCCTTACAGACAATAAACACGTCTGGCTTTTTAAAAACAAGTTTTCCAAACATTTTTCCAAGGTTCTTTATATAGGAAGAAGGTTATTTATTCCATATTCTTTGTGCAGTCTGCCAGAAAAGCATGATGTCTGACAGCAGAAATAGATCCTTTCAGCAATGATAAATTTATAATGGCATACAAGAGTATGCTTGTGAACTGCTTGTGAAGTTCCCTAATTAATTCTTATATAGAGTTCCATTGGCCAAAAAATTTATGTTTCGAGATAAAATGAAAATCAGAGGAGTTACTGAACACTCTGTTCCTTTTTGCAGATCTTATGTTTAATGTCATGTATTGTTAATCTCTTTGCTTACTAAGGGGGGTAATGTTTATCACTCTGGTGACGCAAGCTGGCTTTTATTATTGGAAGGAATAACCCTCTATAAGGCTTACAGCTGCAAGGTGGCTGCACACATTTTGGATATGTCCCAAGGCAGCAATCTAAGTGTTGTCATTAACCCGCTCCTGGATCTTACTTCAGGAGAACCACATATCATGGATTTTCTTTATTCTCCTTTGAAATTGGCCTGGAAAATACTGTGGCCTTGATTTTGTAGCAAATAGAGGTCTAGCAGAGACCAAGTTGTTTGTAATTCCTGATATTATTCTATAAATCAAGACAATGAACATTTGCTCTATAATTTTTACAGGATGTATGTGACCCAATTGCACTCTGTAAATAAAAGATCTAACAGTGCCCTTCTACAAGGCTGGCTGCAATGACTCCAGTAATGCCTGTACTACATACAGAAAATGTAAGTCACGAGGATTCCAGTTTAAAATCTTAAAAGTTTCTTAAATAGGTATTTTAAGCATTTAACTGGTCTATAGAAATTATGCCTTTCCTAACTTTCTCCTATTAGCCATGTAAATGGCACAGAAAAATGGCATCCCAATCACTTTGCTCAAGCAAATTCTAGCCAAGATTGACATACACAAAAGATATTAATATTATGCACATTTAATGGGAATTGTAACCTGCAATGGTCAAAGCTATTTTTGGTGCATAAAGATTAACAGCTTGACAAGTTTCTAGTGTTCAGTTGTAAGACAGAAAAAAAAAAGTATCCATGGCCGCTAATTCTCAAGAGGATACCAAATGCAAAAGACATCTACAATGGCAAACATATCAAAGGCTGTTGTTGAAAAGTAAGTGATCAGACTAGCATATCCCTGCTGAAGGACTACAATTCTTCTTTAAGCTTTTAGCAATTTGAACAGTTTCAACCCCAGCTCTATCAAATTAAAGTTTGGAAAACAAATTCTGAACCCATCAGCAATGCCATGCTTCATTAAAGATTTTTTTATGGACTAAGTCCATCTTATTTTTCAAAGTTCAATCCCCTTCCAGCAAAGAGAGCATCTAGTTTAAAATACATATGCAAACAAAGTTTGCAAATCTGAAGTGACTGGGCACTATGGCCTGATCCAAACTACACTGAAATCAGAGACTTCCCATCAACTTTAATGGAGGCACTATCAGACCAGATAGCCCCTCTTCTCTGGCTCCCAGAAACAGATTTGGGAGCCAGCCTGAAGAATGAGAAGTACCTCCAAACGCAGAGCAGGGGGAGACAAAAGGTTCAGAGGAGAAGACTAGCAATTTCTTGATCATTTTGGGGTTTTCCTTTCTATTTTTGATGACTGGATTTAAACGTGATCTGGAAGGTTTTCATCAGAAACTGGTACAGATAAAACTGGTAGTGGCCAGTGTCAGTAACAAACACTGATGGCCCAGGGAAGAGTACATTAGAGAAAACACATGGTAATAGAACCCCTAGATACCCACCCAGAGTCCAGCAGTCTGCAGCTAAGCCTCCTTGAACCAGAAATTTTGTTTAAAGGAAAAAAAATTAGCAGGGACCTGTCTAATCCATTTTGAAACCCATGTAAAATTTTAGCACCCACAAAGTGCAGGGCAAGAGGTGTAAACTCAGAAAGTTTAAGAGGAGAAAAGTAAATAGCTGAAGTCTCAGAAATATTGTTAAATGACCTCTAATGCTAAATTTAAATGTCTACATTCTCCCCAAAAGTTTTTTGGTTTTTTTTAAATGCAGCAATTTGGTGACTGAAGCAATGAATACAAAGATGAAATCCAGCAGAATGCCAAGTATCATATAAGGCAATGATGCAAATATCTAGATAGCATCTCTTTTATACTATTTTATCCTCATTGCCTATGCTCTTCAGCCTACTTGACCCAACCTACAAAATCTGCCCAAAATATCTGTACACATTTACATATAAAAAGTTAAGGAAGAGTTAATACAAGAAAATCAAAATGACCTGCAGGTCATACAGCTAATTCTCAAGCTGCAGCCTGTTGTTTTTTGGCTTGGTTTGGGGGTGGGATTTCTTTTCTTCTATCAAAAACATTGATGTCATTCTAAAGTTTTTCCACTTCTGTGTGAAAGAATAACAGAGCTAATAAATTTCCATTTCCTATAGGTTTTGCCCTCTATCAATTTATTTTGCCATTTTTGCACCACAGTTATCTCAGTTCCATCTGATCATGATGTCGTCTAATATTTCTAGTTGCCTCATGTTCTTCCCCAGCAACAATACTGTCATCTGCTTAGCACATTCCCTAACTACCAGCCAGGCAACTGCTGCATTTCCTATAGACCATTCCAGGCTACATATATACACTGACCAGCTGGATGTACATGTTTGCTAATTAATCAGTTGGAGAGTGCTCCAAGACATTTAAATGTTGCAAGGCATTAAAAAATTTAAAAAAAAATATCTTTCCCCAAGAAGCCATAATCTTCAGATAGAAAATAGAGAGAGAGGAGGTAAAGAAAGATGCCTTCGAATGAGGGAGGTAATGGAGAGAATCATTAGGTGCCTGATGTTGTCATGGGTGGCATTTATCCCTATCTTTTCCTTAGACAAAGGCTTGAAGTTTCACATCCTCCATCAAACTTCTCACTGAAAGGAACAGAAGCAAGATGTTCAGTGTGGAAAAAATCTTAGACCCAGTGAAGCCAACTTCACCTGTCAGTCTCATCTCCCACCTTCTAGCAAGTTGCCCGAAACTGAGTTTAAGGGATTGAGTGTGTCCATCCACGGATGTTACCTGCTGAAGCACTGAAGTTTCAATAGGTGTGCTGACCAGCAAACTGCTCCTTGCACCTGCTGTACCCTCAAAAGCTATTTTGATAGGGAACACCAGGATAAGTTGTTCCTGTTATGTTCCTATACTACAACGTATAAAATGTGAAAGTTCTCATCAGAGCCTGCAGAGGTTTTGTCATCAGTAATCTTCCTTGGATAATTAATCTAGAAATCTATTTCTACAAGAGTAACAACAAAACTCTAAAGCAATGGAAACTCTCATGGAACTGACCGTACTTGATGCAGTCAGTCCTGAGAGCAGGCAGTAACCAAGCAGAGTTTCTGCAAATGAGCCAAAACAGGGTATTGAAGTCATACTGGGTTTTGTAGCTCTGCCACAGCTCCCATTCTTACAAGCTTAAATCAGGTCTCCTGATTGCAGCACATGAAGATCTGTTCAGACCATACCTGCCCAGGGAAGCAGACATTATCTGGACTGTAGTGGTACTTGGGCATGAGGGATGCACCTCTCTCTTAGCACATCTCACATTTCCAGCCTGAGAAAGAAGTCTGGTTTCACATGAAACAGGAGAATAAGCTTTCATGGGGCTTTCTTTGATACCTACACTCTGCTGAAGTCTCTCATTGTACCTCAAGTGCACAGTGAGGCCAATAACACCTCCTTACTGCAAAGGGGACATGGTATTTCATAAAACTCTTCAAGACTGATTCACCAGTGGTGGTTAATTGGACGGTACCCGACACAAACAAATCTGACACCCAGCCACAGAACTGATGGCAACATGTCCTTGGGAAGTTACTGCAGGCTTGTCCTTCACTTTTCTTGTGCTGCAGAATTAGAACATTACTCATATTTCTTTGGAAGGTACATTGAGATCCCTAGATGGAAAACATTTTACAGGTGAGAAGTATAATATGCAGATACACACCTTTGCCTGCCATCATTCATTTATAAACTGAAATGCATTTCATTGAATTTCTTTCTTTGAACTGAGATTGTCCCATTAGTTTTCCTGCCTGCTCAAGACTCATAGGCAGTGTTTACAATAGAAGCACAATTTGAAGGATTTGTCTCATCTTGTTAAGTTGCTTGCAAAATGGGAGTAGAGATTAGACTAACTGAATGGTTATAATGGGGGGAAGAGGGTTTGCTTTTCAATGCAGGAGACATAACAGGCATTTGATGCAATGAAGAAACCATACAAAACCAGTATAACTATTTCAATTGCTGCTTTCCCTAACAAAGCAGTTACAACATCAAACTGCAACATATAAGCTCACATTAGTCCTTCTTACAACTCCTAATAGTTTTCTATGACAAGAATGTCAAAAATATAGCCCTGAGCCAGACTGATCCTTCCAAGTACTTTAATCTGTCCTGCAAAATCCAGAGAGCATTGTAATGCAGATCTGACCTGACAGTCAGCTCTGAGGTCTCCGTATTTGTGTAACTTCACTGACAGTAACACAAGCAGGTGGGAGTGAGGGGAGGATCAGGGTGCATTTGAAACGGGTGAGATTCCCTGGTGAGCAGTGGGGGGGGCAGCTTTCCTGTACTATATAGCAGCCCAGCATCCTTCGCCATGCAGCTTTACTGTGGAACAACTGACAAGCAAACCATTAAAAAAAAAAAAAAAAAAAGGAACTCCATGGCTTTAACAAAACTGCTCACTTGAATCAGGAGCTGTGAAATTTCTGTAAGTCCAGTGCTGCATGAACAAATATATACAAGCAGAAGCTGCACTATGCAATAACATAATCACTGCGGGAATAAGCATTTCCACCCTTGAACAGGTGTCACTACACAATGTTAATTGCCACTGGTACTTCTCTAAATTAGCCAACTATTAATAGATTGCGGCTGAAGATAGTTACACTGGAAAAGCTTTAAAAGGAATCCTTGTGCCTACCAGCTATTTAAAGAGTCAGTATTCCCACTTCAGATACCTAAATTTGTGATTTTTCATGTGGTCTCAGCAGATCTAAGACTGTGGCACTGCTGAATGGGCAGGCCTGCCCTCCCTCAACACCACAGGAGGAACCTGCAGAGCATCACCTCTTCCCTTGTACTGGGGTAAGGGACTGCTGAAAATGAACCCAAAGCAGAGGGGTTTTTTTCAGCCAGATTATCAAGCTGCCCTGGTCCACTTCAGAATGATCCAGTCACTAAAGCAACATTGATGAGGGGATAGGAGTAACAGCCAGCACAGTGCTGTACCAGACTGTTCCCTTCCACAATAGTATGTATTTAGACTGGCTTAAGCTAACTGGCAAATCCTACTCCAAGTTAGAAGCTGACATAAGACCATGCACCTATCCCTCCCTAAAGTGACACAGTGTTGATGGATGCAGAACTAAAAACCATCATTCTCATTGGATGTCAAGGTTCAGCATGCACATCTGAAACACAGCAGAAAGTTTCTGGAATTAGAAATGCCATATTTCTACTTCCCCAAGTACTTAAGCAACATTATTCAACCTTTCCTCTCCCGTCTCATATAGAGGATATAAAGCTAGGATTGAAAAGTAAGGCAGAAGTAAGTGAAGTCATTTGACTATCAGCCCTTGATTTCATAAAATATGTCAGAGAGAGTTTGTGTTATAACCAACAGTAGTGGTGGTTCCACCCCCCACCCTGTCAAGAGTCCTCAGGAGACATCATTTGGAGGTGGTTAAAAGAAATAAAATAGGTTGTCTCTCCATGGGCAAAGTAGGAAAAGTAGGTTTTCGTGTGGGGGTGCTGCAAAAAGAACAAAGGCATAATATCTGCTGAATCACCACAGTCTATCCGCTACCCTCAAACAGCTCTAATTCTCCTGAATTTGCAGTAACCAGCAATCAAGCAATAGTTCTGCTGAGAGGAATTTTAACCAACACTATAGCAATCAAACAAAAGCAACTTCACTGCAAACTAGCTCTTCCAGATGACATCTACTATCATTCAGCCTCAAATAAATTTGTTGGCGTGCAATAATAATGATGACATGTATCTGCTGAAAGTCAACACACAGGTCTTTCTGCTGATGGAGTCAAATGATTAATTCCACAATAATCACTGTGGGGAGTCACTCAAGAGATGTATCAATCAAGAGAAAGCTCCTTGGTCAGCATTTTTAAGAAGATAAAACATGAATACAAATAACAAGTCTGGTCAGGAAAACAACTGTGATGGGGAAAGAAGAAAACAGAGGGACTAAAGGGAGAGATTTGCCATTACTTACAAGTAGCTAAAGCTTTAGATTATCAGCCATGCAATGCTCTCTGCAAAGCAGCAAGGGATATCACAAGTTTCCATCCAGCCTAGCAAACTGAGTACTCTTTCCACAGGCTTCACAATTGGTACAAAACCCAAGAATGCCAAAAACATCCATTCTATTTAGTTAATGTTCAGGGTTAAGAGGAACGTTTGTATTACAGTATTTAAAGACTTATTTTACCTCCCTCCAGCTACAGAATGATATGCATCAAGGACTTCTGTGTATGGTGGGTTTTGGGGGGGGGTTGGTTTTTTAAGAGAATGATATTGGTAATTAAGAGGAGAAAGTCTTGCGTGCACTGTGATCAAGCGCCCACATAGCAAAGTTTATCATTTTTTTAAATAATCACTGCTAATTCCTTGTAAAGGTCTTGATATTGCAAGACGTCAGCTGACTTTAACGTCCGTTGACTTCAGGGAGTAGATGTTTACGCTCAGCATCTCACAAGTTCAAAATCTTTAATTACCAAACAGAAAACACACATATGTAATAGACTGCTTAAAGTAATCATGCGAGAGAACCTCATTCTTGGGAATTACCACATTTAACTATGCAAGAGTGTCAGATTTTTGCTTCCCTGCCCAAGCTTCCACAGAAGACACACCTATTCTCAACTTTGTACTCTTTCATGAGTGTCACTGCTACCTGTGTCCAGCCACATCCATGCAGACATGGAGTTGTTAGTGCTTGTATTTTCCATGCTGGAATCAGACCTGACATGCAGGCACACTAAGACTAACTTTAACCAAGTTGGATAACAAGGGCTAGAAGTTCAGCCTAGACTTTATGAGGTTGTTCAGGACTTAAATGCAGATTCATTCTTCCAGGTTGAAATATCTGAGCAGAATACCTAATTTAGCAGAATAGTCATTTTGTACTCCCTCAATAGTAAAAGCAGATAGGCAGACACCTCCGGAAAATTAGCAGATTGGAGACTGAGTCATACTCCGGGGGTGTTTGTCTCTCCAGCGACATAAAGGAAACCAAGGGTTTCACTCCTAACTGGCATGGCAGTGACTACCTGAGCGATACCTCCAGTAAGGCAGGACAGGCGTAGGCTGCAATGCGGAGAGTTGAGATGAGCTCACCGCACAGCTGGGAGGGGCTGAACTCTGTTCCCAGGATTTAACTGCTGTGGGTATCTGAGATAACAGCATAAACTTGTCCTGGATAGGTCTGTCCTAACCGGATGATGGTTTCTCAGAAAAACAAACAGCATAAAAAGCGACATTTTCATTACATTCGTGTGCTGGAGTTTGAGACAACAATTAGGCAGACTGTGAAACAGGGAAATTACTTGGTGAGAAATTCTTAATTGTTTTTATTTCCTACCTTCAGCAACACTTACATTTGTTTTCTTAGTATTTTAGTTGCCTGCTTTATAGGGGTTTGTAAAAATTATTGTACATGGGAAATGAGGTAGCTGTGAGCATCAATAAGGAAATACAGCTTTATCTTAAAGTACCAATCCCAACATGGTAGAAATGGGTTTACTGTTCTGTCATGTTTGTGAAGAAAAAGTTGAATTCTGCTTTTCAGTTTTCCACAGGGAGATTTCCACCAGAGCTGGCCAAGACCCAGCCAAAAGCTCAAACACATCTACACACATTTGCAGTCAGACACACTGCTGAGGGATCCTTGCATCATGGTTTCTGCAGGTTTTGATAACAGTAAAGTGGCAGTATTCACTTGTCCCACTTTCAATTTTTTTCTCTTGTTGTTTAATAGAGAAAACATCTTTTCATGTTACTACAGCATGGTCATTCCCAACACACTCATCCAACCACATGTAGATACCACATACAAGGGGAATTTTTACTGACTTCAAGTTGTGTGGGTGATATGCTGTTGATTTTAATGGAGTCAGAAGCCCCCACTGAATGCTACACCTTACAAAATAGCACCAAAAAACACCTGAGGTAACCAGCAGACACATTATTCCTACTATAGCCCCCCATCCCAGCTCTACCAGGACTCATTTTTTATACCTTCACAGACCTTAGCTCAAAAGAATAACAACCCTCTAGGAGAATAAAATTGGTTCTCTTCCTAACCTTCTTTGTTCAGGCAAAAATCAGATAATACTGAATTTGGTGTCTCTTGCACATTTCCCACCTTCCCCCCCAGTCATTGTCCAGACATGTGTGGGTATGTCCAGTAGCCTGTGCCTGCCAGGTATGGACATGCATACAACAGGATTTTCATAACAGTTTGAATAAAAAACCTCTTATATTACACAACTGGCAACTTGCCACAGAAGAAGAAAAGCCACTTTTTATAGAAGCTCCTGCTTATTGTTTAAATGAGCTACTACTAGAGTCACAGAAGTGGTACAAGTATAGATCATGTGTAATTAATAATACATCACAAATAATTGGTGATGCAGTAAAACAGTAGCAGAAGTCCAGGGGGATCTGAAGTCCTGCTAACAAAGCAATACACTCTGTGATTCAGCAAGAAGCAATTAATGACTGCAACCTGAAATAGAAATGTGGTCAGCTGTCATTAAGAAAAGTTTGATCCTATTTTTTGTATAATGGCAAATGCTCTATAAATGCACAAAAGCTTCAATAGTATAAAACTTTGCTATGTGATTCAGTAGAGAAACCAATGTTTAAAACATTTGTGAATTTCACCAAAACTTTTACACATTATCTTGCAAATAGATTCCTAGGTAGAGCCAGGCTTCAATTCACAGAAGCAGTCTAGTCCAACTCAAGACATTTGTAAGAGACCATGGCTGTAAAGCCAATGGAAACCAGAGACAATTATTTGCCCTGAATATTGGAACAAGGGACCTTTGTTGAGGCTTTTACATACTATGATGATACAAATAGTAAATAATAATAATAGACCCAACTTGATTTAAATAAACTCCATTTTCGTGGGTTTTATTCTTCAATAACTAACTGAAGTGTTGCAGTCACAACCTTAGTCTTTGAATTTCCCATTTTGGAAAATTCATAACTATATTAAATACTATTTTCCATTTGTTATTTCCAGAAGATGTATAATAGATTTGTGGCATCATTTAGTAAATAAATTCATTATTCTTTTCTTTAAACTGTACGAAGGGGAAGAAGGAACCTTTCTCTATTATTGATTCTCATGGGCAGTCTAGCAGGAAATTTTTGATGTAGTTTTTCTGAGGATTAAAAAGTTGAGCATAAAAATGTATTATTGATTGAGCACTGCAAAGTACAGCATACTGCTCATCCAACTCATATATTATTGATTAAAACACTCAACAGTTCTAACCTTTCACTCAGTTGCTCCAAGGTAATTTTTTTCATGAGGATGTCAAAGTACTGTGCTTGCAGATTGTACTTCCCAGGGAGTTTGGAAAACTCATGGAGCAGCTAATGGAGTTATTTTAAAATGCTTTGTTGATAATCTTAGAGTCCATATACTCTAAGAAGAAGCTAGCTGGGGTGGAAAGACACCTTGCATCTTACATGTTATGTGGAAGATGTAGCTGATGGAGCACCCAATCCATATTAGCCAACAGAAAGTTCATAACTGGTTAGGCACACAGGTGTCAAACACAGGTCTGCAAATACCAGTCTACATGCTGAATACAAAAGCAAAAGTTGCCTGAGTTTGCCATGGCTATGGCTGGAACAAGTGTAGAATGAAAAAGAGATTTATGACTCAGGAACTATCTCCGGGATCAACACCTCAGTGGCTTTTCCCAAAGTCTGGAGCACGTTCTGCACCAGGAATTTGTCAGAGCTGAAATTGAAAGTATGATCGGCAAAAACGAGGTCAGATCCTGTGGTTGTCTCCACATTGTTAGATTCTTACACCTCATGGATTTGTCTTCTGAACCATGGTTAGATTCATCTAATCTGCATTTATCTCCTTTACAGAAGTACTTAAAATAAAGTATATATATTTATTACTTTTGGTACTAGTAGATTAAATACTGGATGATGGAATTTAAAACATAGAGTTACTACAGAGAATCCCTTCCTGAACTGTCTGAGGCTTAGAAAAGGAAGTGGACAGGAATGTGACCTTTCTGTCCTGTGATCTGTAAGCAGGAAAAGCATCTTCTATCCATAGAAAATAAGTGGAGATATATTTAACAAAAACTCCTTTCCACAATGATTAACACCTCACAGAAATCCTATTGGAATATTCTAGTCTGCTGTCATAATAAAAATCTAGCTCTACATATGGACAGAAGTGACAAAAATAGCATCACCAGGTTGATGGCTACTTGACAGATTTCACAGAATGATTAATGCAATGAAAAAACCTGAACACTGCAGAATTGATGAAGTCTTTCTTGAGTGTAGCAATTCACAAATTTCTCTAAATAACACAGGCTAGCAGCCCACTCGCAAAAAGACTATACAATATTTGTCATCATGTATTTCATGAATGATGCAAGATTTTAAAATAAACTGAAAACTATTCTTTTCAACTCATTGGCCTTAGTAAGAATTCAAAGATAGGTCTATCACAAAAAAAAACCCACAAGTTAGAAGTCCTTAAAATGCAACTTTTAAAATGTGTTTTGTCTACATTTGGCATCATGACTTTTATGCTGGTGGAACAATGCCAAGGTGAAAAACCAGGAAAAAAACAATTTCCCAAGTACCAGGCCAGCACCACAAATCCTCTCACCACAGACTCGTCAGTGGGTCTTGACTTACATGGATTGCTTTGCCATTCAGAAAAGATTGCTATTTGGCCCTGCATCTGAGTAAACTACTCTGCAGATATAGTATAAAGTAAAATTAGAACATTCATTTAAGTTAATCTGCTCCATGGTCTGGCTACAGACCTACCACAACCAATCACACATCTGGTAATGATTTGGATTGCGTGCTCTGGCATTCAGTCATCCTTCCTCTCTGCTCAGCGCTGGTGGGGCACATCTGGAGTTCTGGGCCTGCTTCTGGGCTTCTCGGTACAAGAGACGTGGACATACTGGAGTGAGTCCAGCAAAGGGCCTTGAAGGTAATTAAGGGAGTCCAGCATCTCTCATATGAGGAAAATCTGAGAGCTGGGATTGCTCAGCCTGGAGAAGAGAAAGGTCAGGAGGGTCTCGTTAATGTATGTAAAGAATTGATGTGAGAGCATAAAGATGAAAGAACCAGACTCTGCGTGGTGGTGCCCAGCGAGAGGACAAGAAGCAACAGGCACAAACTGAAACACAGGAGGTTCTGTCCGAACATGAGAAAAACCTTTTCACTGTGAAGGTTACCAACCACTGGAATGGGTTGCCCAGAGAGGTTATGGAGTGTCCATCCTTGGAGATACTCAGAACCTGACTGGACCTTGCCCCAAGCAGCCTATCCTAGCCATGCCTAGAAAATCTCCCGAGATCCCTTCCAGCCTCAAAGATTTTGTTATCCTGTGGTTTCACAGTTCAAGCAAGTAGGCAGGCGGAATGGAAGGAGAGGGGCAAAAGGAGCATCAGACAATAAAAATAAAACAAGCAAGGGCAGGGCAGCTGCACTGCTGCAGCAAGCAGAGCAGATGCAAGATCTAAAAGATTAACCAGCTCCTGGAGCAGCACATTAATATCTATACTGACCAGTCTGCAATTCCTGCTTGCTTCAAGAACCAAGTACCCAAAGACCTATGTTCCCTTAGACTCAATGTTTCTAGACAGGCCTGGAGAGGCAGTGGAGGCACCTGAAGAGAGAACACAGTAATCCAAGGAGTGGGCAACCCTCCTGCCTACTGTATCCATAGTTCTGATGCAGTTAAGCACTGAGTGCAGAAGCACCAAGGAGGTTACTGTCTCATCCAGCCAATTATCACTTCTCTTTTTCCACCTCTCAAGTTTTCATTTCTTTTTGCCCAAAATTATGCTTAAAGGACCCCAGTGTTCTGCTCAGAAGTACACCCCTGCACTACAATAAGGGACGTACGACACCACTGCCGCTGGGCTTTGACCAAGTACCAATTTTAAAATCAGGAGGGAACTTTGCCAACCAGCACTCAGGACTGCCTTTTCACCCCTCCGCTTCTCATGCATCAGAGAGGCACTGCTATGTTAGCAGTGAGATAGCACAGGTTGCCATAAGACAGGCAAGAAAGTCACTGCTCACAGCTTGCAGCCTGATGTGGTGGAAACCAGAACAGGATGGCTGCCAGAGACAGGCAATAGTGGGGCTGCTCTGGCAGCTATAGGAAGGGGGAGACCCGAGACATTTCCATAAGGAGATTTACCTGCTCCAGTTACTTCTGCATTCCAAGCCCCTTACACACACAGGCAGGCAGCAGAGGAAGAACAAAGAGAATCAGTCTGGCACAACTTGCTGAAATTAGCTTTTAACCTCACTGGAACTAACTGAATCACTGGGCTTGGAATGTGGATATAAAACACATGTGTAAAAACAAAGATGATGTAACTAGAATGCCAGGACATGCATATGCCCCATCTGCGAGGTAGCTGTTCCTCCTGCTCACTGCTAGCCGGGCTACGCAGAAACGAGAGCTGCGTGCAACTGGATAAACTGGGACTGGGTAGCCATACAACAGCACTGTAAGTGCATCTCCAAACCAAAGCAAAGCTTCAGTGAGACATGGATTGAGACAACAAACAAAACTACCTACAGCATTATTTCCTGTAGTGAGCTCAGACCATCCTCCCACTCCCTTTCGTCTCAGCCTTAATAAAGAGATATTAGATTTACAGGATCATCTCTCCTGCCTCTGCATCAGTGAAACTGTACTAGATTTTGCAAGTGAATCTCCCAGATAAGAAATGCAAATCAGTTTGTCTCTTTTTCTTCATTGTGCCAGTACCCAAAATATGTTCTCTGGGATTAAGCAAAGGACTGGCAGGCTGCTCGGGAGGAGGGAGTAGGTAAAAAGGGTGAAATAAGGGGTAGAGGGAGGAATCCACAAACCTAAAGCAGCTTCTAGAAATGAACAGAACTTCTTCTTCACAACATCTTGGAATAGAGATGAAAAAGCAACTTCTGGGTGAGCACTGACAGCAACATAAAGCAGCAGCCACCACCTGAAATACCCAGGTGGCATCTGCACTGCTCTTAGTTTATTTTTCAATAGTAAAATATCCTCTTTGTTATTCATTACCATTGATCTCCTCGTTGTGATTGATTACTGTTGTTTGAAAAAGTATTTTCACTCTAACAGTCACCAAGGAAATCTACTAGAAGAAAGATAACAGGATCCAAAGGAGAAGCAGAGCAAGGAGATTCACATATACTTCCAGATTTTTTTTTCTAAATATATATATGTAAAAACAAACAAACAAAAACCCACAAAAACCAACAGCAACAAAAACCCAAACAACTTATCTTCTCTGAAACAGTTTGTGCTTCCTGCTCATTCGTCTTGCAGGACACCTTTCTCTTACTGAAGGTGTTGAGTGGCTCCAGACATCTCAAAAGTCATATGTGATGCACCGGCCCAGAGCACTGCTTTGCTTGTTATGCAATCTAGTACAGCCAAAGAAACAACATCACCTAACCCAAAGTAAGAACTGAGTTAAACAAGGTTAGAGTGATGCTTAATTTGAACCACAAAAGTCACCTGCAATCTTCTCCTCACCATCCCTTTCTTCTGGAACAAAGCAGAACCAGCTGAGATCCTAAAAGCCT
Source organism: Elanus axillaris (assembly GCA_026212715.1). NCBI lineage: Eukaryota > Metazoa > Chordata > Aves > Accipitriformes > Accipitridae > Elanus > Elanus axillaris. Next base: position 6,939,111 of record JANZLQ010000064.1, read on the forward strand.
TATTTATTTTCAGTTATTCACTGCTATTGTACTGTGGCATTGAGAATTACCAGTCCAGGGGGTATATTTCAGTATAATCTTGTTAAATACTTATACAAGAGAAACAATACAGCTCAAAACCAATAACAAAAAGACATTGGAAGAGTTTTGATCAACATGAAAAGTAATAGGCAAAGGTTTTGTCTTAGAAGAGGCTGGTAGAAGAGAAGGAAGGCAATGGTGTAGTTTTCAGTTTGCAGCGTATAAAATTTCCATGCATAACTTATCTTTTCCTTTCTTTTACTTTCTGTGAGAATCACTATAGCTTCTCCCTATTCTAGAAAGCTGTGCTGTGAGGACATGACAGAAACTCCCAGTAGAACATGAAGCACACACAAGCAGCTTAGAAATAATTGCTAGAAAATAGAGGTATAAACCAGTTTTTAGCATCCTTTGCTTCTTCAAGCAAAATGAAATTCACAGATTTCTCATTGGCATGAGCCTGCACAGTATGCAGCAGGAATGATGATTTTTATCCACTCAGGAAAGCAGATTTATATCTACAATCACAACAAAGGCTTGTCATATTAAAGCTGTCACTTTTTCCATCTCCCCACCCTTCCCATATATATGGTTTAGGTAACGGGTCAGACTCCTGGGTCAGCTTGACTGCCTTAGTCTGCATTTCTAACCTGCTTCCCATCATATCTAAACGCTTGGTGTTCATAACTCACATGAAAACTAAGGAGAAAAAGGGAAGAAAAAAACCCAAACAACCAGAACTACCTAGAGCAGCATTAGCATCCCAACTGCCTTAATGATGCAATACAAAATACTGGGGTTAAGAGAAGGTATATATGTCAGCCAGACACAGCTACAGTGATAAGTTGGCTTGCTTCTATCCCATGCTGTAACTTTGGAGAAAGTCTGAATACCAGGGAATCTTTTATTTCCCAGTGTAAAATACCTGTGTGAAGTTTTACTGGCTGCTGACAACTGCCCCACGGGTTTGGAAGAGCCGGGAGCACTGCTGACAGTGGCAGCCTGGGTGCTAGCTAGGCAGGGCAAAGACAGCAAAGGTAATGGACTGATCTGGTGAGATCTGCCTTCAGCTGCCAGAGCCCAAAGGTATGAGCAACACAATACTCTGAAAGACCAGGAGCATTAAATATGATCTACCCTTGCATTTACCAGCAAATTCATTGTATGACTCCTCCAGCCCAATTAAACATCAGCTGCTGACTGATCTGCATGCACCACTACTCAGTCCATGATTACTGCTGACATAACATGAGCTCTATAAAAGGCTCTTTCAGAAAAGGATTGTGTAAGCTGAATAAAGGCAGTTGGCTTTTATTCTAAAGAAAATGCTGTACATCAAGTCTATTAGATTTGCATTGCACCAGAATTACTCCAATAACGGCTGAATCTTTAATGCTGCTACCAAAAAAAAAAGAGTTATTTCTCTACCAAACAGGAAGGTAAGGCCAATTTAGAGGGTAATGGAGATTTATTTTCATTAATCAGGATTCAGAGGGGAAACCACAGGTTTTACTAAAATGCTGCTTATTAAAATAATTTTCCAGTCAAACAATTCATTGTATTTACCCAGCATTGCAAAGGTGCCTACTAGGTCAGCTCAGCCTGGAAAAGAGGTGCTTTTAAATCTGCTAACTAGTCCAGACTGTCAAAAAAAGCTTTGCACCTAATCTAACATCCTTTGAAATAAAAGGGTACAATCCTGAGCCCACTGAAGTGGATAGCAAAACTATTAGCCATGCTGGGCCAGGATTTTTATCTGTTTTTAAACACTATGGTAAGCAAATACTCCTGTTGGATACAGAGGACTCCAGAGGAGCAGTAAGAATAAGCACAGCTCAAGTTCTCAGCTCCACAGCACAACATGCAGTGGAGACAGAGCCAACCCCTAAGCAAGGAAAAAGTGAACCACCATATAAAATGGTTAGCTTTTAAGCAGCCAAATTAAATAATGCATATTTAGGGCTAAATTGGCAACATCCCTAGGCTATAAAAGCCCATATGAGAGCTTTGAACTTGGAAGGGTTCTTGATACAATATATGGGGGGGGGGGCAGGGAGAGAGAGAGAAAGATCTTAATGACTTAAACTGACCTTTTGGATGGGCAACACCACTAAACAACTAAGCAAAGGAAAATTCTCACAGTTATATTAAATACTACTGTGGAATTAACAGCGATTTTTCCACAGATACCCAAGTTAAAACAAAGTGTACCCCAAAAGGGTGGGCACAGGTACTTGCCATGTGCTGGCTGAGATGTTCTCTTAAATGCATGAGGTGAGACTGAAGGTGAGGGAATCAGAGAAAAGCCACTGGGGATAAAAAAAAAAAAAAAGACACCCTTTTCAGAAGTGCCCGAATAAGCCACCTACAACAGAGACAGCTTGCAAAACATCAGTCTGATTTTTGGCTGCATGTTTTGCTGTAGTCTCCACTCAGAAACCCCTGAGAGCATAGGCATTCAGGATGAAATGGAAGAAAAAAAAGATAGAGTCAATATTTTAACATGGTATTTTAATTTCAAGCCAGTGCTCCAAACAGACACAAATCTCAACCAACTCTAAATGCTTAAAAATCAGCATACATTTAGCCTAAACTAATCACTGTCAGGGATTAATTGGGATGAATTTCCTTCAGGAAATGCTTGTCTGACTCCACTGACTGGAGAAATACTCTATAATAAATCCTTACGTTTTAAACAAATTGTCTTCGGGGTTATACTGGCACAGCCTGTTGGGGAAGGAAACCAGCAGACACTGTCAGCACTGCCATCAGGACAAGCATCACTAGATCTATGGCCTCACATAAGCCAGTATGAACACTATCAAGAGGAAACAGGTTCTGGTATTATAATTCTTCAAGGCCATTTGTGGCAAGATTTGGTACAGAACCATCAGCCAGTTTTATCAACAGGGGAAATGAGGTATTGCCTATGAGAAGGCTGATATGGTGCTGGTAGAAAATTGAGCCTCCTGACCACCAATCCACTGTCCTAGTTGTATTTTTTATAGGATAGCTTAAGAAACAAAAAATAAACCAAACGAAATATATGAAAATCTTTAAATTATCATCAAATCAGCAGTGACATTTAAAATAAAAAACCCACAGGATTTCCTGTGTTCTCTTCTCCCCACTCTTAATTATTCATACCTAACATCAGAAAATAGGGAGAGCTAAACATTCAGAAGTTGAAAAGGTCAACAGGGACAGTAGCCTGCAGGAAAATCAAAGGGATTTCTTGCTCTCCTTCAGCTAGAAATACAGACTCTGGGACTCCATCCAACAGGAAGGGCATCTGGGCAAAAGAAAATGGGCATATGGATTGATCTATGCCAGAATGGGCACTGCCAGCAATGAAAAACAGCTAAAGAGGAAGCAGAAGAGCATGAACTGGTTTGTTACTGTCCATAGAGATATATGCCAGGAGACTTGGTGGGTTTTTTTTTCAGTTGTCTCTCTCTTATCCAACACTGTAAGCATGGGAACACAGGTACTTTTTGGCAGATTGGCACACACAGGAGTCTTGTGATTCAGAGGGTCTTTATACCTTCAGCATCAGTGAGCTCAGAAAACCCAAGGAAAGCAAAGTGGGGACATCCAGCATAGTGGGCGTGAGCTTGACTGCCCTTGCAGAACTCACCAAATTAAACAGAACCAGAATTAAGGCAGTATTCCTAGCAGTTCAATCTTTTCACTCTTGCCTTTTTGCTTGTTTTTTCCTTTTAAAAAATGAAACTTTTCTAAAAGGAAAAATTCTTAACTTGGAAAAAAAAGCGCCCTTGTTCAATGCTCAACACATTGCTACCCACTCTGCTAATGCATACCACCTCCTGCACCCTCCTGAGAGTCTGTTTCACAATTCAGACAAGTGTCTGCTGGCAATCCTGGCACTCACAAAATCACGAGTCAGGCATTAAAATCTATCAGATTTTTAATGCTATACATTAATGGATTTCTACTTGTCATTTGGATATGGATTTATTTTATTTCAGCTGTTAAGTTGCTTAGAAAACATACCTTCAAGTTCATTGCCTTAAATCGTAGGTGGAAAACCAACCAGCCATTTGGTATCAAGGTTGGCCAGACTAGGAGAAGACCCATAAGACTCAATAAAAGTCATAGCAGTGAGCCGTGATGGTTGCTTAGTGTAAGGGGTGCTCAGACATTCCTAGCAGCTAGGCAGTTTCAGGCCTAACTTATAAGCTTTTTGAGGTTGCAATGTGCCTGTGCCTTTGCCAAAGGACATTCCTGCCTATCTCAACATTAAAATAATGAAAAATTATATATAGCCCATCAATTACTTATGATTTCTCTATTATATTTCAAGGTTTATGTGCATAAACAAACCAAATTAATTAGAAACTTGCAATCTTTTTTTTTTCTCAATATTTTCCTTTGACACCAGTCCTACTTAGAGACCCTCACATATAAATCTTTCTTTGTCTGCCATAAATCATTCAATGTGATGTTTCAGCAAATAGAACAGCTTTCTCCTTACATCCCATAGTATCAAACACACATACTCAGAAATCAGCCATAGATGTTTGGTTTGGCAGAGCTGCCAGTGCAGTACCTGAGCTTTAACAGGAAAAATTCATCACTCTGTCACCAGCACCCTGAACAAGCCCAAGAGTTATTCTGGTTATAGTAGATACCACAATGGGAAGCAGACGCAAAGGCATGGCTGTAGGACACTGGCAATTCTTTGGTAACTATGTACTTCTATTTGGTACCTGGCATCTTTCATATGTACACAGCTCACCACTATTTGATTCACAAAGACATAATTAGAGCATAATCAACTAGAAAAGAAAGAGCCAAATGAGTCACACAAGTGAAGGCATTTATGTTACTACCTTCTCTCTGCACTAGCTATATATCTGCCTGTTTCTTTTTTTATTCTCAAATAAAATTGTTTTTATTCCCTTACTTTATCTCTCATTCCCCCATGTTCATTTTTTTTCTTCTAATCTTCCCCCTTTTCTCTTTTTGCATCCTGTATCTGTAATTATCAGTGCTCAATGCCTTCATACAGGTCAGTAAAGCCATGCATAGCACACTCTCTGTGTTCTGAGTCAAGTTGATAGGATTTGTTTGGACTCAGTACCTATTCCATAATTGTCCTCCACCCCAGTACTTGTATTTTGTCCCCATAAGCCTACTGGGAATTACTTCAGTGCTCTTCTCTAGGCTTTACACACATCATGTTCTGGTCTGTTCCCATACAATCTTAGGCAGCACAGAAATAAACAACTGTTTATTTCAGTAGTTTCACCATGAACTTCCAGTCTTCTTCCTATCTCTATTTTGATAAGCCTTAGCCACTGAGAGCCCTGTCCCAGTCCTTAGAAAGCTCCTCCCTTGGGTTACCAGTTGCTGCTTCTTCCCATTTTCTTTTTCCCCTGCAGCTGAGTATCTCTAGTTCTTTTCACTTCCTTTTAGCATCTTCAGTTATCCTACCTAGGTAGGAACAAGACTCTTTTCTTTCTCATTTCCATTTATTTACACCCTTCAAACCACCCTAGAAGACCCCTTTTCTGGCAGGTCACCCTTGCTGGGGAGCAGCAGGAGTGGGGCTACCCCAAGGACAACCCATACCACCTGGCGCAGTACTTGAAGGAGTTGACACAGCAGGGCCAGCAACAGTTTCACCCTCAATAGACACAGGAAGGGAACGAGCCAGATCTCAGCTGAATCCAGGAAACCAAAACAGCAACTCAAGAGACCCGGCTGAAGACAGAAACACCACAACAGAACACTGACCAAGCCCAGAGCTCAACTGGAGCACCTGGGCCATAAGTAGGGAACAACGAGGATCCAGATGAGGCTGCTCAGGGCAATTAAAGCCCATTAGTGCCCTGAGGGCTCTGACAACTTCCTCCCCCTTTACAAAGCAACCAAAGGTTTTTTTGAAGTTGTTTCTAACATCATATATGATCAAGTACCATACCCATTACACAGTGACAGTATGCGTGCCAGTGACACCTCTGAGTTATGCAGCTTGGGAAGAATTCATTTCTAAATTACAACCATTGATCACCAGCTGTAATGTTTTCTATTGAAAATTTAACCAATGAAAGGGGGAAGTACAAAATTTTATTAAATTGGGTCAATAAAGGCAAACATCAAGAGTTTCATTAAACTCTCTGCAAAAAGTGACATTTTTGAGAATATTATCTTTCCAGATGGTTTGCCAAACAATTATTCTTTTTGACAACACACTTCAAAAGGTGTGTTACAAAAATGACAGTACTTTATTATACCACTCTTTGAAGAGAATATAAGTAGTCCCCTCTGGTGAGCATTCTGACTGAGAGTATGTAAATTGCAAAGTATATAGACCATCTTCATAAGCATTCAACCTACAGAAATGCCTGTCCATGCTTATTTTTTTTTCTTGCATAAGCTTTCATTGGGGCAACTGCTTGAGGAGAGCCAGAGATGCCAGCCTCTCTAGCTAGAATGCTGAGTAGTGCAGTTCTTACAGCTCTAAGAGCTTATTGGTGTCAGTGTGTTAGTCTCTATAGGTTTGGGCAATTGCTATTAAATTAGATGAACTATCTAGTCTATCATCCTTTTTTGAAATTTATTAAATAATATCTCCATTTTTAGACCATAAAAGTTAATATTACAATTAACTTTTCAACAGAAAAAATATGCCTAAGTATTTCTCAAGCCTTGCTCCTTTTTGCTATTGATCTTCTTTTCTGCTTGCAGGCTTATTCCTTGACATCCAGAGGAGAGTTCTCCCTTTTTCCCCATTTCTGCTCCTGAAATACCATTAACTTTTTCCTTCTTTGTAAATTAACTCAGTCCATGCTCCTTAACTCAATAGCTCAATGCTCAATAACTCCATGCTCCTTGTCTTTTAGCCTGCTCCCACCAACTGCAAACTTCTTTCCCATGATTTTCTTCTTCTTTCCCCAAAGTGATACTTCTCTCCTAACCAATCTTCCACACATTTCCCCTTCCTCCCCCTCATATCTCCTGTCTTCCCTCTCACTTTGCTTTCTCTCACTTACATACTCTTCGCTACTGCACCCCTGGAGAGACATCAGCTTCCTCTGACATCTTTCCCAGAGGTAAATCTATGGTAGTATGCATGTAGAACAGTTGCTAACCACACTTTTCTCCATTAGAAAGACTAAAAATAAAGACTAAAATCTTGTGAAGATGGAGCATACAGCTTTGTTTATCAGTAGAAATTATTTTTATGCCAAGAGATTTGGTCATTCTCTGCAGAAAAATGCTCTGCAGTCCTCACATTCAGGATATGTCAGTGTTTAATAACACTGCAAAGGAATGATTCTGAGATGAAGTTTTAATGGTTCTCTGCAGATTTTAGCAGTTTCCAGCTAGAATAATTGCATAAATGGAGTTATGAAAGGGAAATGCAGAGTTTATGACTTTGCAGGAGAAAGATAATTTTTAACATGTAAACATTCATCCTAAGGCCCTCCACATTCATTTGCTTCATTTTCTTTCCAAGTAATTTACGTAGTTATGTAGTTTTATACTCTACCTTCAAAATATTTTGTTGATATTATGTTGATTTTGTTTGAGTACACATAAGGTGAGTGTGATGCACAGTTGTAACTCTGCCCTTTGCCTGAGCTAGGAGACTGAAATGTAGGGACCAAAAATCAGTGTAGAAAGATACTGGATGTAACTACACTGGGTAATTATTTTAAATGATTGTTCCCTTTTTCAGGCACTTCATGGGAAAATTTATAAGAAAAATAGGGTGTTAAGTAGGATTTTTCTCTTATAGTGCCGAGTGTGCAGGCATCCATGTGATTCACAATCAGTTGAATATCTTTGAATTCCTGCTTTTCCTCTCACAAGCGCAGCTGCATCCTGCCTGAGACCACAGCTTCTCCAAGACAGTGCATTAAGCAAGAGGGTATAAACAGAACTCAGCAGAAGAGTTTCTTCTAACCTGTATCTCTGCAAGATTCCTGATTTGTTAAATCAAAAGGGAAAAACGGAGCCACCACCACATCAAAATATTTCTTAAAACATATGCTTCCTCAAGATTTAGATTATTTGGCCATGAACATCGGTCTCAAGTGGGAAAGTAGATATTTTAAAAACAGAATTGGAGAGAATCCATATAAAGAAAAGAGGTCTGCCAGTTAAATACAGAATATAATTGACTAAGTATCATTAATGTCTTCACAGCCTTCTGTTTAAACACCAATATCCAGGGCTGCCTTTGCCCATGAGTAAAAAACTGAGAAAGCTGCATAGATATCATAATGTAAATTTTCAGAGTTCATTAAATATGAATGAGAAAGGAAATGTCTGAAAAAAACTTCTCAAGCATTATAGAAATTAATTTGCTAGGATTTACACTGCCAGAGCAGTAAAACATTGAAATTAACTACCACATGGATTATCCCAGTGTAACTTCTTAAATGATAATTTGGTTAGGGCAACCTCAACTATCAGAAAATGCAAATTCTCATCAGGTTCATTTTCTTTAGCTGCTTTCTCTGACTACTAGTAGGCCTGTTATGCATGCTAACAACATTCGGTCCCTTGTAGGTAGCAAAGGTCTTGTATCCAGTGTGCAGGATTATGCAGTATAACTCAAATGAAGGATCTCAAAGTTACTGAATTTCCCCAACGTCTTTCTAAGCCAACCCCTACCACCCTTTAGCTTCTGAGGTGGTTCCCGTTTAATCCTCTGCGCTCCTCCAGAGGGAAAAAATTGCAAACTCAAAGCAGGCCATTTTCACTGCACGGTCTAAGTGCTCATGGTTTGTTAAGAATTGTTAATTCCTGCTGCTGAAGCAGAGTGAATCCCTCTGATGTGATGAATGGTCTCCCAAAACGCTCGTGTGTGGTAAGGCACCAGCTCCCTGGGTGCCAACACGCTGTCCCATGCAGCCGATAACCAGGACCCCTGTCACAGATGTTTCCGTGAACGGCAGCACTGCCGCAAGCTGCTTCTGTCATCTTCCCTGCTTCTAGCCTCCGATTCCTGTCCCAGCCCACGCAAGTACGATTCGATGAGCCAGATCACGCTTATTTTTATCCTGGCTCTGTTCCCCAGCTTCATTCACCATGTGGTCCTGCAAATGGCTGTCCTGGCAGAGCACAGCAGCTAGAGCAGGGGTCAGGTTTGGGGCCAGGTTGGTGCCCGTGCCAGCACCACTGCCAGCCCAGCCCAGGCTCCGCTGCACTGCAGCTGGCTGCCCAGAGCTGACCGGAGGCACAGCAGGAAGCCTCATCCCCTTGAGACGTATCGTGAGTTTCCTGCTGTAGCTCCCTCTGCCCCAAAGATGTTGGTGGCCACTAGAAAGAAGGTAGCTTAGGACTAGGGTAACCACTCAGTGTTGCAGATGGGGCCTGATGCTGCCAGTATTTGGGACCCTTCCTCCCATGGAAATGGGGTGGCAAGAGGCCAGAAGCAGAGACAGGAGCTGGTGCTTTTGACTCCTACCACTGCCAGGCTTGAACCTGGTTTTCCGGGCTCTTACGCAGGCAGTGCAGGCAGCAGCTCATCCATACCGCTCTGCCCCAGTAATCATGTCTCGGATGTCCTGCCTGCACATAGAGCTGGTGCCACTGCCCTCAGCCTGCGCCGCGACCTGCACCTGTCCTGCTCAGAATGATGGTCTGTCTGTCTGTGCTATGCTTGCCTACTGCAGAGGAGACAGACCGACAAGAGACAGAGGAAGAGAGTCATCCAGATGAGAATGGGCAGGGATTTCAGACTTCAGTTAGACATTCAGCAATGTACGGAAATATAGAAAAATGGCATTTACAGCCTTGTTAATTGTATTGTGTAATTTGAGTATCATGAAATGAATCAATAATTATATGGCTGGTTTATTTGATTTCCTTTTTTTGTTCTTACTGACCGAAACTTTTCAGTATTAAAAAGAATTTTAGCACTGAATATTCTCATCCTTATTAGGTATTCTTTAAAATAAATTAGTACATGCATTAGAACTACCAGAGTCTAAAATTCACATCCACAAGGTTTGTGCAACATAGTACTTCCAATATTGCTGTTTTACAATTCCATGAACAACAACATCAGAGACAAGCACAGTGAAGCCCATCAGCCCTTTGAGCATATGGTACCTGTTTATAGCCAAAAATGAGGGGATGCCAGTTGAACAGAGGAAACAGAAATAATGAACAATAACCCTTAGCAGATTTAAAAGGAAAGCCTGTTGAGCAGTTCACAAATAGCTGTCTTTCAACACTCATACACTCCTATTTATCAGAATATTTTTTAAATAGATCCTTTGAATTCTTAGTTCCTTTTGTTATGTCATTAAACACAAGTTGCTTACTAATACCTGCAAGCATTCAATTGCAGTGTTCTACATTGTGGCATCTATTTACAGTTACCAGCAAGCCAAGGGTTTTTGACTGGCTCAGCTAGATTTTATTTTTGTGGCAAAATGCCAGCTCAAGCTGGAAACATTACAAATAAAAACTAAGGGCCTGGCTCATGACTGTACTATTTCCAAAATATACAAGATAACAGATGAGCTAGATACCTGCCTTAGCTGCACATTCACAACGTATATTTATTCTGGCACTCCTACAAGGTAAGATGGCTCTTGATGAGATTCAAAACATGCCGTTCTCTAGATGGAGGGGTCCTAAGGTGATGACTCCATATCTGAATATCAGATATCTTAATAAAACAGTCCCACCTGATTCCCACATTATCACCTTTCCTGAGGTCCATCATGCATCACTAACATGGAAGTGGAAAGCAGCTGTTGGTGAAAAGCTATTTTTACCTTCTATTTCCCTATGGGAAACTACCAGCATAGAGTGTCCTCGGGTACCCATGGCAGATGGCTTTAAGTCATCTGAACAACTGATCATAACTACAGTTCCCGTGAGAGCCGAGCTAATGCATGATGCAACATGGTCTCTCTTCCCTGACTTTAGAAGAGGCACGTTAATTTTAGCATGTATCTCTTCTGACATACAGAGATCAGAGATATTTGATGAATACAGGTGATTCATAGGTCTCAGAAAAGTTTATATCCCACAGAAGGGTCAATGCAATTGAAGGACTACACAGTACTTGTGCATCTCAGAAAACTGTTCCTAAGCCCATTTTAACAAGCACTAGAGAGATAAAGCCAGCACGCATCTTGAGGATGATATTGTGGATACTCCTTCCACAGCTCTTCACTAGAACTGAAACAAATAGTGAAAATAAGAAAAATCACAAATATTTTGTTGGAAAGACATCAGGGAGTGTATGACTATTTGTTTGTTATTTAACAATCTGTTAAAAGTTGTTATAAGTTTGGCGGGTTTGCACTCTTCTCAACATTCAGGTATAATATTTCATTGACAGCAGTTTTTGCAGAAAGGAATAGCAGCTGCTGTATCAGTGGAAAATTGCATAGACTAGATTTCACATTTCCACGTGCAATATTTTTCTCTAAAAGTGCTATTACACCCAATGAAGAAATTAAAACAACTGCCTTATTTTTAAACAATAACAGGCATTCAGTTTTAAACTTGGACTTCAGAATAACTTTTTTTCTAATCAGTGGCAACTCTTCTAAAATCAGACAAAATAGTTTCATTTTTTACTATTTCGACACAAAAATTTACACTGGAACAATATTACTTGAATGCATTTGATTTAAAAAACTAATTTTCTTGAAACTGACATGCTCATGTCTTTTCAGCCAGCAGAAAAAAAAGGATCAAAATCCATCAGATAAAAAATTTAATGCATATCTCAAACCTAAAAGTTGAAGAGGTTTTTTTTTTAGAATTCCCATGAATAGATGCTGTTAAACGCAAACAACTTCCCATAGAGCTCCCAGACAGATTCATCATTTGAACATACAGGTTTTTTCCTAAATTTTCCTTTTGCTAGCAAAATGTGCTCAAGCCTTACAAAATCCACATGGAGAAGTGATGTGCATTTGTATGTCTTTGAACCTTTTACACTTTCCAAATGAGAAGATGTGTATTTAACTTATGTTCTTGATTTGAGAGATACATTTTTAAGGGCCTAAAATAGCAATGGCCCTGATTGACTTCTGCCTGCCAAATCTGTGAATCACTCTCATTTCCAGTGATAAAAATAGAAAAAACAAGAGATCAAAAAATATCTCAGGAAATTCCAACTAGTCTCCAACATGCTACCACAAGTAAAGGTGTAGGAAGAGTCCTTTTCAAAGGTGGCAGCTTAGCACAACTAATGCATTATATTTGCTGTGACAGTCAGTTCCTTTGCTCTAAAACCTGCTCCATAGCTCAAAAAAATAACATAACATAACATATAACATAGCATAACATATAACATATAACATAACAGTCCTTTTTTCAGCTGGGATAGAGTGAAGTGTCTTCCTAATAGCTGGTACAGTGCTGTGTTTTGAGTTCAGTATGAGAATAATGTTGATAACACTCTGATGTTTTCAGTTGCTGCTAAGTCATGTTAGTCTAGACTAAGTCAAGGATTTTTCAGCTTCTCATGCCCAGCCAGCGAGAAGGCTGGAGGGGCACAAGAAGCTGGCACAGGACACAGCCAGGGCAGCTGACCCAAACTGGCCAGCGGGGTATTCCATACCCTGGGATGTCACATCTAGGAAATAACTGGGGGGAGCGGGGGCAGGGGGATCGCCGCTCAGGGACTAACTGGGTGTCGATCGGCAGGTGGTGAGCAATTGCACTGTACATTCCAATCCTTTTATTATTTCTGTTGTCATTTTTTTAGTGTTATCATAATAATGATAATGTTCTTCTTTTCTGTTCTATTAAACCATTCTTACCTCAACCCATGAGTTTTACTTCTTTTCCTGATTTTCTCCCCCATCCCACTGGGTGGGGATGGAGTGAGTGAGCAGCTGCGTGGAGCTTAGTTACTGGCTGGGGTTAAACCATGACAACAACATAACACAACACAACATAACACAACACAACATAACAGTGAACATAGCCTAATCAGCTCTAGCTCTAAATCCAGTTCTCAGTTAGATGCTACCCATTCATTTTGGCATCCCAGCTGTAGCACTGCCATGATCCTCTGCCCTGCTACAACTCACTACTCCTGGAAGCAGAGCCAGGCACATCCCACGCATCCATACTGCTGGCTGTGGGGGATTTTCAGCTGATGTCCCACAGCCCATTCACACTGGAAGATGGGGTTCACCACACTCTGCCCTGCAATGTCAACATCCTGCCTAGTTTTTGCAGTCATTGGAGAAAAATCTGTGCTTCTGGTGAATAATTCTAATTCACTTCAGGCATGTACCTTTACATGAGATGCATGATTGTGTAAAAGAAGAGCAAATTTCTTTCTGTATGTCAAACAGGAAATTTGTTGTTCTTAAACTGATTGTCTTGTGGTGACATTATCCATCCACCATTAGACATCACTGCAAGGATGAGTGGCATCTATGTGCCCATTCACACCTAGTGCCCAGCATAAGGTTGGTGCTTCCAGTCTATGAGGCTGACTCTTCTAAACACTGTGCCATTTTGCTGGGGTTTTAGTGCCTTTCTGCTCCCTCTTACTGTTTCAACAGTTAAAGGGACTTTGAAGGTGTGTAGTTGGTTTTTTTCTAGTCTCTTCTTTTTGAAATCTCTTTTACCTTTAGACTAGTCAAAGCAAATAACAGCATGGAAATAATTTTTTTCTTGGAAGACTTTTTCTGCATTTGTAACTTGTAGGCAACAGATAGTTTACACAAAAACCTCTTTAGCTTCCCTCCCTCAGGAACTTCAGATATATAAAATCAGTAGCCCAGAGCTCTGATTGCTTTGGAGTAAAACTGACAGCAGAACTCATCTGGCAACTCTCAAAGGTTTTAAAAACATCTCTCCGTACATCTTCTCTGTTCACCAGATATTAGGTCCAGATTCAAAAAGAGTGCCTCTTCTCTTGAAAGGTATTTGACATCTTGCCAGAAAAGCTGATATTTCTATTTCCCTTATGAACTTGCAGCACGCATTTACTACCACTCTTCTCCTAATGCATGCAACAATCTGGAGTTTCTGCTGGGCATTATGTTGGTAAAATCTGCTTGTCCACATCAAGATGTTCCAATCAGTTACTGTCTAGTTATTTTTTTGATGAAAATCCAAATGTGCATAGAAAAGACCTGAATTATTGCCTTAGCCTCCGATGTCATCAGCAGCTGAGCACAGAGCCCCATTGAGCCCCAGGGCTGAACTCCCAGAGAGTCAGATTGAAGACTTCTGGCTGAATCATGGCCCTTGGATAGCCCCTAGGGTTGTAGTCATAGTTTTAAATTTCAGGAGGCTGAAAAAAGCACAAGCCAAGGGAATATTTGCTGATCAAAGCCAGAATCCAGATCATCCAACTACTCTTAAGTCTTTTAAATAATAATATTCTTAAATTAATTTTCCCCTGAATACAAATGGCAAAGGGATTGTTTTCCTTTCTAGTAACTCTGGCAAATTCACATCTGGCTGCATGTGTGTAAATTTGCCCAGGGTAAATTTTGTTTTACAAACTAATCAAAAAGAGAAATTGTTCAAAGTGTCAGCCGACAGGGCTTAGTTTTGAATCATACAGCACAAGTGGACAGCTCCTACTTCAGGAATGCGGGTGAGCTGCTTCGATAACACACCTCACCCAGTGGATTCATACCAGCCATAAACCTTGCAGCAATAGTAATCAAAGAAAACAACAATTAAAACAATGAACTATTAAGCAGGAAATTCTTTCAATAGTGTTGAAGATGTTGTTTCTGAACGTGTAATGGCTGAAATAATTTCTGCTAACAACCCTAGCTAACTTATTTCTATTTTTTTTTACGTGTAATAATTTCCTCCTATCTGTAATAATTTTCTCTCTCTGTCCTTTTTCAGCTTTCTCTTTCAGAGCTTCTTGACAACAAAACCTCATTGGGGAGCACAGTAGTTTTTATTCATGGCAGCACTATGCTTTTGCCTGCTGTAGTTCCACTATTTTGAAAGAAATACCAGGCTATGAAGTTCACCAGACCATGAAAGAGAAGATAAGCCAGTTCCATTTAAATGTATACAGCCCTTATTTAGATGTTTTCTTGAAATATTTAACTGTATTTAAAAGTCTACATTTTTGTCAGCCGTAACTTCACTCTCATGTGGCAATATGCATTGTAAGCCATAAACTCCAATAGAACAATGTATCTTGCCTGGTTAATTTCTGAGAAATAGAAATGTTTACTTCTATATTTATTTCCCAGTTTAATGACTGCTGTAGTTTTACTGACTTACATCTCAGTTTGCAAACAAACGCAGGGGGAGTGCATTATTCTCGTGTGTGCTATTTCAGTGCAAAATTCAAATGCAGGTTTCATAAGGTCCATGTTATAGAAGCACACACAGTCCCTGCTCCCAGGATCCTGCCTATTTAAAAAGCCAACTATCAGGAGGGAATACTGAGCACAGAGAGAAAATCTCATTTACCCAGGGCTGCACAGCAAGACAGTGGCAGAGACAGAAAAAGGACTACATTTTCTACTACTTTATTCCTTATGCCAGAAATTCCTGGATTTTTTTTATTATTTTTTTTTAATTCTGTCATATAAACAAGAAAAGGTCAGTAGGCAGGGTCTGTAGTTGGTGCATGATGTGTGAAAAAAGACAGATTAAATTTTCCAATCCATAATCATCCTACCATGGCCTCCAGCAGGGCCTCCTGCAAAGAACTCAGCTTCTGTAAAAATTGGAGGAGCCTCCTGATCCTTTTGCACTTAAATTACTTTGTCACTTTCCAAAATTGTCAATGGCAGGCAACAAATATCACAGAGCATGAATAAAATCATAGTGTTAAATTAGATCAAAGTCCTACGCTCAAAGAAATTGCCTGGAAACCTTATTTTGTCCTATAACCTGAGTAGCCTTATCTATACAAAGTTAACAATGAGAAATGATATCAATCAGCATCCCTAACCTATTTGTGCTTCTAGCCCAAAGACGCCAATCTAAATCCCACTACAAATAAATACATACTTGGCAAATTCTACAACCATTGTGGTTAAGCACTGGCCACAATTCCTCCAGCTGCCTTTAGCCATTGTACCCCCAGGGGACTAGCACTGTCTGTTGAAGCTTGTCACCTTTTATGGTTATGGTCCTACTAGCTAGATATGTTGAACTCTACCTCGTAACTCTCAGAAATAAGTACTATTCAGCATGCACAAGTATTGCAACGGAGGCTGTGCTTTTGAGATGCAGGTTACAGGTCCATAATTAAAGTCACACAGAGCTTAATTATATTTAAAATATATTCCGTGTTAAACAATGGCTGACTTGCTAAAAGCTGCTGGATTCAAATTCACGCAGTTGCTGCAGGTGCTTCTCTGTGAGGCAGACCACTCAGCTGAGAAAGGGATGCAGAGAGCAAGCGTGTGGTTTATAGCAGAGAAGCAAAAGAACCCTGCAAGTCTACTGTGACCAGGGGTATAACTCTGTTCTGATGTTAACCCAGAGGAACATGGTTGTGCCCACTCTTTGGAGGAGCATGGCAAGGACTTTGGTACAAGTTTGAAAGCAACCATATGGGTTGAGCACACTTTTGACTCCCTTATCAGTGAGTCTAAAAAACTTCTCTTGGAAAACAAGCTCATTCTGTGCAAGAAAATCTCTTAAAATATTGATTTAAGCCCTAGGTAAAGACTCTTATAATTTATACTACAAATAAACTGAACACTGGGGACTCACATGTTACAGCCTTTCCATTCTGACAGTCAATCATTTAAAATTGTTCTCTGAGACACATTTCACAATAAGTTCTGATCCCATCTAACTTTATTGTTATCAAACTGTATTTCTCTACCTTGCTTACAAGAAGTCACAGGAGACAGTATCTAAAACTTAAGATACGTGACATCTTCTGTCTTCTTGTTACAGCAGAAAGTTAAACAGGTTTGAAGACCCATTGCTCTGGGAATATCTATGTTGACTTCTATTCAAGTTCTTATTGACTTTCATGTGCTTTGTAAATAGTTAATCTGTTCCCCTGTTCAAATAAAGTATTTTCTAAGCATCTGGGAAGACCACAGAAGTGTGTACTGAATCGCCTCAATTTTTACCCTGTGTATTAGGAAACATAACTGACATGCACTCCGAAGTCATGAAATACCAGACCTCAAAAAGAAAAGCTTTCCAGGTGCAGTCTGACAGCCATCTCCTCCACTCAGAGATATTTGAACTTCCAATACAACACTGTCATTAATGAAACTTCTTGCCATTGCTGTTAATTCTCCCCATTCATAGCACTTGTATTTTCACACAGTAATCCCCTCAGGCTCCCCTAGAATATTAACAATTTTCTTAGCAGTGAAGACAGGAAAACCACAAAAGACTTTGTTTCATTATAATCAAATAAATGTCAGCTTCTAAAACCAGGTTGTAGCTAGCTCTGTTAATATAATTCTTAGCATAGTAAACCACTATGAGTTTGCTATCCCCAAAAAAGTGTTTTATGATTGCCTGTGCTAATGCGTATTTCACTGGCCTGGTGTTCTTCACAAGGCAGGACTATATCATTCACAGGTATACCTAGAGTATTAACAAACTCAGTTATTCAAAAAGCCTCGGGGTAGTATTACAAATCACAATATTCACGCCAAGTAGATAATACAGTGTCATACCAATATCAATGTTTTTGACATCAAGTGTGATTAGATCCAATTGTTACAGTTACAGACCAGAAGAAAGGAGATCCTAACTTACATGAACAGCAAAGCTGGCAAAGTGAAGGCTAAGGTGATAGCAGCCAGAAGAAAATAGTGCCATAGGAACAAAAGACTTTAGTCATTTAGATTGGACATCTGAAATGGGTTTCTAACCTGAAGTAGGTTTCTGACCAGCAGGATGGTACAGCTTTAGAAATAGTGACAGTGAAAAGAAGAAACAGCTTAAGATGGATCTTGAGAAATTTCTTAACAGCAAGATGTGCCAAGTGCGCCTGTAAAAGCAGGGAGCTAAAGCTGGTAACAGAAACACTCTGCCTCCACATTCCTCACATCCAACTCTCTTTCCTTAGGATATATACTTGGCCTCCATGGATTTACACTAATTTACACAAGCTTAAGACCCAGAACAAGAAGGTGGAGGAAAGGTGGTATTTTTTATTTATGTTGACAACTTAGGCCAAATTCCCCTGAACAAAATTACTGTTTTGTTAACCTCACTGAGTTTACAACAAATGTAAATGATGCTTTTCATGCTGAAATAGTTACCTGACATCAGTTGGCTATACTAGTTACAATCAAACAGCTAAATGCCTGAACTCCTATTTTGCATACAATTATGGCTTACTTTATATAGCATACTGAATTTAATTAATTTGACAGTTATATCAGTTGCTAATATTTTTACATTACAGCTACCACTGTACTCTGCCATTGCTCATTACATTTAACATCTTTTATAAAACATTCATTACACAAAACCCAGCAACTTTACCTCTTAATTACTCAGCACACATGGATCTTACTTTATAGCAGAAATAATAAAAAAATCAGAACAGCTTAAACGATGAAGAGGAAGCCATGGTAATACAAATTTCAAGAACAAGCTCATTCTTCATCTTAACTATTTCAGGGAGATTTTTTTTCTAAATCCATAGAAAAAACTAATGGAAATCAGATAAATTGGTTACAGGTTTAGATGCAAAATTACATGACAAAGTTCGTGTCTTTAAATGCACATGTGCACACATGCATCATACATCACCTTTGCAAAGACATCACAGACATATTCTGCTCATCCACTTGCTCTTTACAACAGCAGTATTAGTAACATTAATCCTACCATACTTTTAAATAATACTTTCAACTCCAGCAAAACATGGGAGGCAGAATATGTAATGTTCTTGAATATATTTTCTTTATGATACAAATCATAACTGGAATAAAGGTCCAGCCCTCAGATGCTATAGGGAGGAGACTAACTAAGAACCTGCATAAACAGAATTTCTTCATGAAATCACTAAAGGAATTGCATAAAATGTTTCTTCGGGACACATCCAAGCATCTGATTTGCAAATAAACAGGAACCCAAGTCAACCATAGCTCTTAGACACATACAATCAGCCTCAGCGGGTGTATTTCACTGAAATCAGAATTCTAGCTTCTTTTCCTGAGAAATAAGACAAATTTTAAGAAAATAATAAAATTAGAGAAAACAACATTTCTTTCAGCAGTATTCTCCATGTAAAGAGCTAGCATTGCACTTAGGAGTCTGATGCTTAAAATTAATTGCAATGCAAGCCTAAAACTTTCTTTTCTAGCCATTTGCAATTATTCTTTCTCAGCAGTAATCAATGATGTATCATTAAAGGCTACCAAACATTGCTTGATGTTTTGGTATGATTTAAATAAAATTAAGGTGGTTACCCATTTCTGGTTTAGTGCAGCTTGAAGGCTTTGAACAAGGATATGTCACCGATTAGTATATAAAGATGCACATACAAAGTATATCAGGTGCCTGGGAGGTGGAAAATACCACTATTTAATATAAGAATTAAAGTAAGCACACTATTCAAGTGTGTCCCTGCTCTCTCCCACATCATGTACCAGTGAATGACATGAAACATGGGAGATGCAGCGGGAAGTGAGAACCTTGTCTAAGGGAAGAACTGGAGTTGGAAACACTAGAGCTACAGCACCCTGTGGTAAAACACAAAATCAAAGCAACATCATCATGACTAATTTCAGGAGGGAAAAAAAAAAGTTGTTTTTACATACATATGTATTTTTATACATATTTTCGTGTATACAAATATAAATTTTTGAGGAAAAGAGGATCCTGGAGTTTTGCTCAGATCACATTTTAAATACTATAGAAAGGAAGATAGGCAGTATCCCAGCTAAGAAGTTTCTGCCTGATAAAATACTGAAAGACAGACTGTGGGAATTCATGTCCTCTTTCCGCGTAACTGCTTTGAAGGAACATTGGTGTCAGCTGAAGGATGAAAGCTGTTCTTTCTAGTGAAATATTTTCATATTTATCCTGCCTATTTGCCCAGGATGCTTTAAAGGGGTAAATTACATCTTTCTCACTGCATACACTTCTACCTAACTGCCTGACAGGTAGACCATGGCTGCAGCTACACCCAGATTTACAGGGAGCACAATATCCCTGCATACATCCAGCACTATCCAGAAGGGCATGTAAAAAAATCTCAGGTCACTTTAGAGACATGTGAGTTCCCTTCCCTGCAACTCCATACCAAGGCTGACCTCAGTGCAAAGGCTTGTCTCTGAGGGATATTCCACATTGCCAGGGCAGCTGTTTTTACAGAGCTTCTGTTTCTGTAATACCTCCAGAGTATATAAGGTAGGTTTTCAATGGGATTTGAGCTGCTAATGCTCTTAGACTCCTTGGAAAATTCCAGTCTAATGTCTCAACATTCACAAAATTGTTTTCATGCCATGACTGTTTTAGAGGCCAGGGTGTTGGGGTTTTCTCCTTTTTTTTTTTCTTCAGGGAAAACATGATACATGCTAAACTAGCAGAATCATCTTCATGCATTTTGCCACTTTACAGTTTGCAGGAGTGGTTGGAGCAGACCCTGTATCCTGTAATGTATCCAAGAGTAACAGAGCCAGGAGCTGAGGGGAATTTTACTGTCTAAAATTAAAACTTCCTAAATGCTATCAATTCAGTAGATGAAATTAGTGCTACTGTTGCCAAAATCCGGAATAAACTCCTTAACAGCAGTGAGAAGATAAGAAGCAGGCACTGCTTTACTGCAGCGCTGGGCACGCGGGGGATCGCTCCACCTGGCGTGTGCACCTGGCTAGTCTAACTGTGCAGGTTAAATACACACCTGATATACATATTTATTAAATTTCTGAGAAATGTCATACATATGCATTAGTTTTCCAGGAAACTATTAGCATATGCAAATGACCTTTCCGCAGGCACATTGACGGTCTCTGGTGGTCCTCAGAAGACCTGTGGTGGTCTTCCATAGTCTTCCTCACTTGTCCGCTGTTTGACCCCTCTCTCAGGCAATTTGCACAGTACAATTCTCGCCATCATATATTAGATTATATAAAAGTATATTCTATGTTAATTCTTAATTTCACCTTTTCAATGATTGGTC
>JANZLQ010000064.1:6969329-7016932 GCA_026212715.1 Elanus axillaris
ACACTATAGATCAATTAATCTTTGTCAAAGTCACTGTGGTCAACTGATTTTAAACAATGCTTGAATCTTTATGGTTAGTACATAATATATATATTATATATATACACACTATAATTATAGTACATTTCTTCAAGTTTCTAAGTTTCTATGGTTAACTGACTATCAACAATACTTACTCTTATGATTATGCTTAGCACATTTTGTAATATTCCTAAATCTCTATAACTACATTACAAATATCACATACCTATTTCACGATTTTATTTCAATCAAACTTTGATAAAAGTACTTGCAACACTACCAAATAAATCTTATCCCAGAATATGTGAATTGGATATTTTCTCCCCACATTTCCTAATGGCTGAGAAAAGTGCTATGTACCAGCAGACAGCTGAGAATTGTGTTGACAAAAATGACACCTAAGGAAACAACTTTTGCTATGTTTCATCTCATAGTTAAATGTGAAGAGTTCCCATAACACACAGATACAGAAGGTAAAAGAAGCAAGTGAGACGGGAGAAACATTTTAGTTTTCAGGAGTTTATCTTACCCAGTGATTGCTTATGGCCAGACTCAGAGTACTCACATATACAAGCCTCTTTATCATTCAGCAACAGTTTCTCATCAGCTGCCATTTAACACTTGCTAACCTGTCCAAAAGAAACTGCAAGGAAACCTTGTGCTTGACTTATTTCATTCTTTCCTACAATAATCCTCTTTCCTCAGTCCCTCATTAGATAATAAATCTGCATTTATATAACTGCGTGAGGTAACAATGGTATCTGCAGCACCAATTATGACATTTTAATTAGCTAGCCAAATGTTCCCAATCCTGGTTTTAACCTAATTAGTATATTTTGAGGTTTGAGAGGTATACTCATTACCATACAAATGTTTCTATAGTGCAAGATTGGAGTGGGTATTTTACACCTCATATCAGAAGGCACCTGTCTTTCCAGATAACATGAACTGGTTCTCAGCCCTTCTGTATCCAGCTAAGCTAAGGCAAGGAGTAAATATCCTCCATTTAGATTTATAGAGCACTTTTTCTCTCTGAAGTGCTTTGCAGGCATTAACCACATAATCATTAAATATTGATATTTGCATGATTAATGCTTTGCTGTTACATTATATGAGAAGAAAGATACAAATGTTGGGAGAAGTAATCTGCCTTGGAAGCAAGCCATGATTTTGTGCATAGTAACTCTGTAACTTGTGTTTCAGATATGGTCCTATTAAAAATCTGGCAGCTTTAGAAATAGAACTGTGGATGTCGTGATCCTGGTGCAATATCCTCAACTTCATTTCATCCTGTATCAATAATTTGGCTGAAATTAAAACATTATGCCTACAAGGACCATTTCCTGCAACAAGCATTCTTTGAGGATTTATGCAGCGCTAAATCTGATGGATCTCAGGTCAGCATCCTGGTCTGGGGATTTTATGGCCCCCATATGCATCACATCTGTAATGCTTCCTTTTGTACAGT
Source organism: Elanus axillaris (assembly GCA_026212715.1). Classification (NCBI taxonomy): domain Eukaryota; kingdom Metazoa; phylum Chordata; class Aves; order Accipitriformes; family Accipitridae; genus Elanus; species Elanus axillaris. Next base: position 6,970,819 of record JANZLQ010000064.1, read on the forward strand.
AAAGGGAAAGAAGAACAACTGCTAATGAGACATTTTTCTTCTGAGTTTACTCATTTCTTGTATGTTCTATTTTGTGACTTTGGACATAATTTTTTTTTAGTTCATTGCTTACAGAGGGGAAAAATATACATATCAAAAGTATTCTTCATTTGACTAATAAGTTGCTTCCTTGTTACTTAAAAAAGACAAAACTTAGCTGCACCAGGCAGGCAAAGTGTAACGAGTAGATGCTCAGCTGTTATAATTTAGTACAACTTGGAGAGATATATCAAGTTGCCACAGCTGAGGATAGGGTCCCAGAGGGTCTCCTTGTTATTTATTTCTTTATTACACATCTCTGCTAAGTAAGAAAGTGCCCAGTTTTCATTAATACAGTTCCTGCAAGAGTTACACAGACGTAACAAATTAAACCCAAGAAGATTCTTTCTAATCTATTTGACCTGCTTTATCCAGCTTCTTTCCCCTCCTTCCAATATTCATCCTAAGACTCAGCATATGAAAAGACCATTTCAACTGATCACCACTTGAAGAGAAGCAACTGACGAGATTTTTTTTTATGTTTAGTTTTTAAAACTCCTTGGAAAGATCATTAACTGTGAAATACAAGTGACTGTGCTGGTGTTTTTAATATGTGGCCACAAGGAATATCATTCCCTTGTCTTCTCAATGACTTTATAATAGATTCTGAAACTAGCAAGAACTATAGAATGCAGGAAAGTGAAGAAAACAAAATACAAATGTAAAGCTTATTTAGATACCAGGTCATTGAGTGTTCCTACTGGAAGTGTCTAGGACTCTTTGCTACACTCAATCTGCAAATAGCTTGCTACCTTACCCAACCCATCAATTGCTCTCCCCTGAGGAAGCTCAGAGGTGTCTGGGTTAGCTTTAGGGCTGCTCAAGCAGCAAGCCACAGCTCCCAGGAGACCCTATTGCATGAGAAATACTTGTTGCAACACAATAAAGATGACTTTTACATTTATTCCTAACATGAACTCACTTGCTTCTGGTTTTATGCATCATCCCTAAATATTCCCTCCAAATTCTGGATAGAGGTAATAGGCACATTTATGATTATGATAAAGCATTACAGTGTGACACACTAGAAGAGGGCTAGACACAGCCACTAAAATAATCCAGGAGAGGGATAGAGCAAAGATATACTAGCTCTGTGACATATTATTCTTAAATACCCTCTGGTATAAAATTCTTACACTTTTTTCCTTTTTCCTTTAGCTTTTGACATGCAGGATGACAAGTGGCCTATAAGCAAACTACAAGCTTACATGCGCTGTTGGAGAGGTATTAGCTGGTATAAATAACAGGGGTTTGAAGAGCAATAACAAAAGTCTGTGCTCTGTGTAGTAAGGAGGCATGCAGTAAACATGCCCAGCACGTAGGAAGCCTAGTGATTACTTTCCTGATATTCCAAGCACTATAGAGTAGAAAGTAGTGCTCAAGAAGATTTATCTCAAGTCAGAATAGAAACCCTGCTCATCCACACTGAACAGTTGCACAGAATGAACTTGGGACTACATTGGAAGAACAGCCCAGATATGTAAACTCTCTGAGACACACAACAAATTAATAGCCAGTCTCCACTGAGTGTTAAGTAAATGCATGCTGTTGAATGCATTGTCTCTACTTACACCTTTTCAGGGCAGCAGAAGACTTGCAACAATTATATATATATATATGTATTATTTTTAAGCAACACACAAGTTTTTCAGTCTCCACCATCATGCATCAAACCCTTACTCTGAACAAAGGCTATTATCTGTACCACTTCTGCCAGTGTGATACGGTTTTGTGATGATGCCCATTAGGAACTGGCTTAAATTGTATTTACAAACACTCATATCAGTTTTGCACTTGATTTCTAAATGCAAACCAACATCCCAACAGTGCCAAGGTAGTTATATACTCAGGGAGTTCTGAAAGACACAAAGCAGCACTTCTTTACTGTGCAACCACCACCAGCACCATCCAAACAACTATCAGTATCATTCTTATTCAGAGTCACAGCACCAATTTCCCAACAGAACATATGTCATTACAGCTTGCTACAATCTTGGCACCACTAGATTGTGCTGATGTTATTTTTGGCCTGATAACAAGGGCCAAGGACAGCTGTAGCACTATCCTGATCTTGCTGATACTGGTGACAGGACACCAATCTGCTGGAATGTGAGATGGAAGAAGCCTTTGCTACCCACAAGCAAACAGCACAAACCAAAGAAGAACAGAAAGGCCCATCCTACTGTGTATTTTGGGGGGTTTGGGCAGGACCACTATGATCAGATATGTATATTACAGTATAACAGTTTAATGAAAATAGAATTTGTAAAAATTTCCATATAAGAGTTATGGCAGACTCTGATTCAAGCTCCTGGGAGAAGAACTCATCAGCAGCACATTCACACTGATACACTAAAGTGCTGCAGCCAGCAAATGGTTAGCAGGACCCTGTTCACAATATTTTCAGGTTGAAATAGCCTGTAAAAGGAATGTGAATTTGTTCTTAAGGGGAAATTGTGCTCTACAAAGCTGAGGTGACAGCAATGTTAGTCAAACATGTTTATTTTTTAACTTTTGGTGGAGCTTTGTGATTTATTTTTTTTTAATAGATAGCAAGCAAGCTTTGAGAAGAGGGCTTTGGAAAGACTGCAACTTGAAGCACTGTTTCCCTTCCCAGAGAGAAGTGTAAGAGGCACAAATACCAGTTTGTCAAATCTTTGTGTTCAACCATTCCTTTATGCCCCCAAATAAGGCACGTCCTCAGAACCCTACACAGGTCAAGACTGCTGATCATATTTTTCTAACCCATCTCAGATACATACAGCATGTGAATCATTCCTAGAGCTCATATATTTAAGAAGGCAATAGATGGCAGGACAAGGATGCCAGTAACACTGCAAAGTTTAGCTGCACAAGGAATATTGTCTAAAGTATGCCTCATATTAACGCCAATGAGCTCTACTTAAAGTCTAGTTCTGAACGTTCAGAGGCTTGTTTTGATCTACGGTAATTATCATTCATTCATTAAAATTCATTACTTAGAAATACGCCTGTTATGAAAGCAAGAAAGTTGTGCACATAAAGGGAAATAAAATATTTTATTATGGAAGAGCATTTGTATTGGTTATCTATGTTTGACTTTATATTACAACTTTATTCTGTTATCATGTTTAAGCATAGTGTTAATACAATTTTTGCAGCACACCATATAATCAGACATCACAGCTGTGGGAATCTGTTACATTGCTACAGTTTTACCCTGTGGCTCTCCACAAAGACTTGGGAGTGTAATGCCAGGATTTGTTTTACCAAGCCACTTTGTTTGATAAAGGCGATACTCTTGTGACATGCGAGCCTAATAAAGAGATTTAAGCAGATTATTTATTTATTTATTTATTTTGCCTTGGATCCAAACATTGCTTTGGGGCCCAAATAGTTTTAATGATTGTTTTCATTCTGGTCACCACTTTTAGGCTTTGTTATGAGGAAATTAAAACTGGATACTATCTTTCACCTTTTGATATCTTAAAAAAAACCCTTCATCCACAATTTTCCTAGAAAATACTGGTTGGGGAAATATATTCTAATTTCCTAAAACTATTAAAAACTGTTGACATTTTTATCATCTCCAGTGATTATGTAAAGTTCTTTAAATAAAGTTTTATCCGGTTGCAACAGATTTGGTATTTTGTCTACTATCTAAACAGCATTTTAAACTGTATTCCACAATCTATTGTCCTTTTGCAACTTATAGATTTTTAAATGCTATTTTTAAAATAAATTTCTTCACAGCTTCTTTATACTGGGCCTATACTACAGTGTTTACTGCTTGCTGAAAATAAAAATGTAACATCAAATAAAGGTGAGATAAACCCCTAACATTTAACATTTCTCATAAACTGACTTGAGATGAACACTTGTGACTGTAGGCACAGTAAAGGAGTACATCATTAGGACCTCATTTTGAAGAACTTTGGTGTTAAATCTTTAAATCTCAGTAAAATAAATTATTTTTATATATGCCAAAGCAATTATCCCATCAAACAAAGGTGCTTTCACACAGCTCAAGTATAAGTAACAGTGGCAGGCTTTTCATATTTTTCATACAGTTGGAATCATTTATTTTAATAGCTATTCAACAGGAAAGAAACACTTCACACTGCCATTTCCAACATTCTTAAAGTATTATTTTTAAAACCACCTAAAGAATTCAAAAGCGGGGGCACAATTCTCTGTTGATTACATTTTATAAGTTGTTGTAAATTTTTTATAGAAAGGAATTGCTTGCTATTAAATACTCCAGGGTTTTAAAGTTATTTCTATAGAGCTATTTTTAATTTATACACACACAAAAATAGCTACATTAAAGGACACAGCAAAGTCACCCAATTGAAGTTTAGCACATGCCAGAATTAGAGAGGCCCAAGAAATCTTCCCTCTATCTGTTTCTATGTGCAATTTTTCTACTGCAACTAGCAACACAAACATTGGATACCACTGTGGAGTTACAGATTGGATAAGAAATGCTGGGGGAAGGATAAGCTTCAGTGGTCAACCTCAAAACTAGCAATTTCTAACTTTTGAGGGCATGATGATAAATCCATTAGGTCTCAATTTACAATACTGTGATTTTTTTAAAGTGAGAAATTAATAAACAATCAGGTCATACTATTACAGTTACATTTCCTCAGCTGTTTCCTTCAGTTCAACTGTCCCCACTGCCACTGGAGGATCTTGCAGGTGTCAGACTGCTGGGGGCATGCGCACTGGGCAGGAGGTGTATGGGTGGGATGTGAGCCCAGCAGCTCCACCTCAAACTGGGATTGCTGCTCTGGTTCTGCGCTGTGTGCTTTATGTAGCATACAACATTACTGCTGCTACTTTGGCTAAATTAAGTTTTAGCTCTTCAGAGTGTTTCATATTCATATATTAATTAGGCTAGATACCATAATTTTCTTGGGGAATACAAAAATGTGGAAGAGAAACAGCAACTTGTAACAGCTTATAACCCAGTTAACTGGAATACACAGGAGAAGGAACTGTGGCTTTTCTGTAAACCCAGGGGCTTCTAGTTAAATATCAAACACCTTCTATGAAAGTCAAAGACATAAGACATATTTTATAAAAATTTTAAAGACTTCTCTGCCAGAAAAGGGCTGGGCAACCTCTGTCAGCAGGATGTTTTCTGCAGGTATTCACCCCAAAATTTTCTGAGCAAGTTTCTGCATTCCACACCAACTGTTCCATGCTCTTCCAGAAAAACAAAAAAAGCCCAGACTGTGAAAATGAACTACATGAGAACCATTTCTGTCTGAATTCTCCCACATGCAGAGTATGCCAACACCTGGCACAGTAGTCAGGTTGCAACTAACATGTACGATAACTACAACTAGATCAAAATCAACACGAAGGAAAACCAAATTCAGATGCACATAGTTGAATCCTTAGCAAAGTACCTGATCATATAATCCACACCAAGGAAGAGCACAGTGCAGCCTTGAGAAAAGTCCGACCCTTAGTTTTATGAGCAGGGGCTTGTATAAGATTAAGATGCCAAAAAAAATAGCCTTCTCCCCCTTCTTTTCCCTCCCTCTTTCCTTTTTTCTTGTTTTGCATTTGCTGTTCTAATTGATGTTCTGCACAAGACAAAAGCCCAGAAGAACTCAGTACGCAGGCACCACACCTGAAAAGGTGAAATATTGCACATATATTTTTCATATGTTTTAAAAAATATCCATGCGATGTTTGGGGTTTTTTTTTTGCATGGATTCCTGTATGTGTTTGGCAGAGCAACCCCCCTCCCTTTATCTTGGGCAACTACACAAGGACACTCTGCCTTCAGTTCCTGCTGAAACTTCTCTCTGAAAGAGACTCCTTCAGAAAAGCATCCTTCACTCAGAGCAGCTCTAAACTATTCTTGTAACTGTCAGCAAGAGCTTGAAAAGAAGCAGTGGGAATGTGCTGCCTTATAATAGATTGGGACCTGATAGGAAGCAAAAAGCAAGTATGGATTTCAGGGTATGGTTCAAATCACAAGCAGAGCCACCAAACAATAAAGTCCATGGATACAGAGTTCTTTATCTGAGGATTATCTTATTTTATCCTTATTCCTGATCTGTCTTGATGTGTTAGCATAAAAAAGGCCTTTCTTGAATAATAGCTGCATCCAGTCTCTATCCTCCAGATAAAAGATTTTTAAGCAAGTAAAATTTACCTGAACTCAACCACAAATCTAACTTTAAAACATGCCTGTGCAATTTTTTTCACAGCTCTGTATTTGTCCTACCTGCACTCAAGTTATCTGAACACCTGCCAGGCTTCATCCAAAGACACTGTGCTTTAGGGAAGCTTTGTGAGCTTGTTGGAGTGTGGCGCTGACACATCACTGCATCCTCATGGACTCCATCTCGGAGCTGGCCAAGCTGTGCTGGGTCTCTGCAAGATGCTGCAGCCAGGCTGAACCCTCATCACACAGATGCTTGCTTGAGGACCCATGGGAAGGTGTGAAATGCTCATTTATTCAGTGCAGTAATTTAGAACTTACATTTTGCACCTGCCATTTTGATGTAGTGAGTACAAAAAGTGAAGTAAAAAATCCAGCACTGAACACGGGCATTTAGGAAATTCTAAGACTCAAGTTTTCTGTTCTTTGAAAGTCTGAAAACATTCTCCTGGAAACAGGTTGTCTACAGTTTTCTTTGTTCAGTCGTTCTTCAGTTCACACTTGGGATGCTAAAGAGCTGTATATATATCTCTATATTTCATTTAAGAGCCAAGATTGATATTGTTAAGGATATTGCCCTCTAACCTGATAGTGAAACTGAAAGCCACCACCAAGGTGCTTGAAGGAGAAAACAAAGTTAGTGTTGTAGTAGGTTTTATGAAGACTTAGTGGTGTATCAATTTAAGGCCATGTAATGCCAGTGGCTTTTTCCCCAGCATCCAGGATTTTATCCATAAATATAGTAAGATTTTAAAATTCTTGTATTAAACTATTAAGAACTAGTGCAATTTCCTTTTCAAAGTTTAGCTTTATGAATCGAGCTGTAGTTTGACTACTGCTCAATACCTGTGGTTAGAAGACATAGCAGACATAAAACTACTGCTTGTGTCTCCTCAGCTATCCAGTGAGACACTTTTTCTTCTAACCACTGGAGTTATTCTTCAAAATCAGCCTAGAAGCCTGTATTTACAGTTTTTTTGAGAATATGCTAATCCCTTTTCATTGATGACAAATATTCCCACCAGGGTCAGGCGGTTTTGGATCAGACAGTACAGGCTTCAGCAGACACATCCTGAAGGCAAGAGAGGGTCAGCCAATGAGTTACAGCAATGCTAGATCATACCCCTTACAAGCAATAAGGAAGAAGACAGCTGCAGGGTGCAGGACAGCAATCTGCAAAGTTTGAATGTTCCTGTAGCTTGAGCACCAGCAGAGAAAACTCAGCATACGTTCCAAAAGCTCCAAACCCTATCAGACTCTTTCCATCCGAAACTCAGGCTTTTGCTGCCGAGTTTTGCTCATCCAACTAGACTGTCCCTTCCCAGGCAAGGAGCCCAGTTTGAATGGCAGGTGCCTGACATGCTTTCAGGGGAAACTACCTTCCTGCTTACCTTCCCCTTCAGAGCCCCTCTCTACAGCCCTCTGAAGGACACTGAGGAGCAAGAGGGTTTTAGTTAACACAAACACAGAGATAAAGCAAAGGTAATGTTTCTTTCCCATGTGCAGACGCTTCCCATTTTCACATTTGCTCGCACCGAATTTCATCTGCCATTTTATTACCCAGTCACTCAGTTTTATTTGCTGTACCCTCATAAGCCAGGTCCTGGATACCAGGATCTATATCCCTGTTGTAACTGTCACTATAACACTGGATAACTTAAGCCTCAGGGGAAAAATAAAAAAAAATAATTTAAAAGCATCTCTTTCCTGAGTCAAGTTTTCCTAAGTGCACATGAGAATGATGGATAATATGTAGGCTAACCTACACCTGCTGTATCCAGTATCAAGGTCAGAGTGCTGAGGAACTAGCCCACAGTAGAAAATATTGCTCTGAGTTTTATTTACTGGGGCATCGTAGTTACTCTGTCAGTTACATCTTGCTATACTTACTTACTGTGCACTCTTTCTATTGCTTTATTTAATCATCTGCATACTGATAGATGTTTCCATAGCCATTAAAGGTCCATATTAATTCTAAAAGCAATATTATATGAAACCAGCCAAGTGAAATGAAGAAAATGTACTATGTCACCTGTACAGCTCTGATTTTAAACTGTTGGAAACAAAACCAATTTATTCTTTTTCCACTAAATCAGCACCTTTGGGTTCACTAGACGTAACTATAGAGATAGCTCTTTTTTGTTGTTGTTTTTGCTTTCTGTTGCAGTACTGACAAAGCCAGGGAAGTGCTTAATAATGAAAAATACAAATTAGTGCAAATATATTTTTTTTTTCAATGGCATGCACCTCTTTTGAAATGGGTTGGTACTGTACAGTTTGCAGTCTCTGTTTCAGCAGCACCATACAGGTCTCTGAACAGCCGGCCTTCCAGGGAGTAATTTATTTTCCTGAGTTGGCATGAAGTGGTTGTTAGAGGAACCCACCACACAGCAAAGAGAAGAAAAATTGTGTCGACTTAACAAAACAAAATAGATCAGAACTTGTGTATAAAGAAGACTAATTCAAGACCCCAAAGAGCTGAAAGACAGATTTCAAGTCTCTCTGTGTGTGTACATATATATATATATATTTATGTAGGGATTATTGGTCTTCCCTTCCTCCTGCTCAAACACTGTATTAAAATAACTACTGGCATAGACCAGTAGAAGCCAGATCAGCCAAATCAATTACTACTGACTGAGACAAGAGCCAATCTTCGGTGAAGTCTGAGAAGCAAAAGTGGAACAAGTGGGCAAAGTGATGGGCAGAGAGCCAGTCTGCACTTCAGAGTGCATTAATTGTTTGTTTGTTTGGGGCTTTTTTACTACTAGAGATGAATGAAACCAGTCTTTATTCAAGGATTTGCTGTGAACACCATCTGGCCGTGCAGATTTTTATATGTAATTATCATTAAGCACCTTAGATCCATTATATCCTCATCCAGGTGGTACACCACAATTTTAAAGGATCACTGCTGGAATCACTGAGGAAATGGACATTCATCCCTTCATATTGAGTCTTTCATTTTACTTTCCAGCACAGCTACTGCTAATCATGTAAATTTGGGTAGCTCGTAGTTGAAAAAATGGCCTCAAAGATGAAACCACAGACTTAGAAAATCTAAAGGAAATAAACCAGAAATTCTGAAATGCTTTGTGCTGACAGATTATTATTAATAGGGGAAAAGGCAAAAAAAATACATCTTATATCAACCCTAGACTGTATCTCTAGTGAGGCACCTATTATAGTCCTAAAAGATTTAGGACGGGACATAGGAATACTGCGAGAGGCATCTCGTTCATAAAAATGAGAAAAAAATCAGTGTCTCCACAGCAGCTTCCTCAGTTCCCCATGTCTGTGACAGCACATCCACCTCTGGAGACATGACACATGATGGTACGTTATAGATCAGGGTGAGTAAAAACATGGGCAGAGTTCAGAAATGGACCTTACATTAATCCTGTCAAAAATTTATCACAGTTTCAGAGAGGTAATATATTCCTCATTCCCAGGGAGATTTATTTTTCTTACTAGTGTCCCAGTATCTAAAGCACCACTTGGTCTAGCGCAGCCAAAGTTAGTGCCCTACTTTTTTCTGAGCACACCTTGATAAAAAAGCTGACTGGATCCAAGTAAAATCAATTCAGTAGCTGTGGACTGCAGAAGGCAGCAATGACTTATTTGATAATGTCCTGAAAAGGTGCTTTATAACTTTTGCTGACTTCATTGGGATTTGCCTGTAGAGAGTAGAGACTCTCAGTGAGTACAGCCCTACTTTTTCCTTACTGTCTACATGAAAACTTCTGGCTGGTCTTGCTCATGAGGCCGTGCACCCCAGGGGTGCCCCACGCGGGGGCAGTGGGGCCATGGCAGCACCACCCCTCCCTGGGTCTGGGGTGCCAGGGGTCCCACAGGTTCTCAGGCAGCCACTCTACTGAAACCTCCAGCTCCTTTGGGGTATTCTTGTTCACAAGTACAAAACATAGAAAATTTAATACATGGGCAAGGAGAATTCATACCAACGTACTGGCCTCAGCTTGAGCAGCAATTTAGTCACACTGCTGAAGTAGCATAAGTTAATGTTTCCAATAGAACCATGGTATAATTCAGCCCAAATTACCCCTTCTTCCTAGCGTATTCTTTACAAAGTTCGGTTGTTCTTTGACCTGAGCAACTCAGTTTCCCCATCTGGAAAAATACAGGGAATACTAACTTAAATCCTCTGGGAACTACTTCTTTCCACCGTGTATCCAAAATGCAGCCCAGGGTATCAGTGACATAATCTGAGAAATGATAAACTGGTTCTGACAAAAGCATTTCTCCCTTCACCTCCTGCAGCATTCAGGATGCCTAATGGAGAAGAAGCAGGAGACAACTGGGTGGGGAAGAAACAAAACATTTGTCAACAAGAGCAGAGGACCTGGTAAAGTTCAGTTTAAATTTTTAAGAGATATGTCTTTGTTCCCTAGAGATTTTGCAATACCTTTCTTTCCATTTCAAGAGAGAGAGAGAGACAGAAACACTAATTTTCATGGTATATTAACAACTACTTTCATATTGGGCTTATTACCAATGTTTGTTATTCTTATCTGGTTTGCACAATATATGTTTATATACAAACATATATAAGGAGCAGCCACATTTTGTACTAACTGGTTTGATGATCTTAACTTTCTGGTTTGGTTTTCTGTAAGGAGGAACATATGGCACTAAGAGAATAAGTGCACCATTAAAAACGTCCTATGCATAGTAAAAGCAGTGATTTTAACTCATTCTGACAATTTAAAATCCTGTTAGAGCATATAGAGCCAAAAATGCCCATTTCAAACATTTAATTGTTCCAAAAGTAAATAAAGCAGATCTCATTCTCTTCTCATGGCAATTTTCACAGACGTAATTCTCCTTCCTTAACTAAAGTCACTCCCAATTTATATTGATGTGAGTAAGTGAGAGTTTCAGTCCATTATTCTTACAAGACAAATTTCCTGACTGGGTGACACTCTACTGTTACTGTTCGCACTGAGTATAGTCTATTAGGAATCTTGATGACTAATATGTTTGACTCGTATTTCAAGTTTAAGATTCTAGTCTTAAAACTTCAAGCTTTTGAATTTCAAGAACAGCAACTGAATGCTGGGACAGAAATGCTTGAACAGATGCAAGATATATTATATATATTTTTATGTATTTTTGCGTAGAAGTAAATTACATGCTAAGGGACCAATATACAGCTCTCCAAAATGCTGTCTTGTGTTCCTTGGTCTTACAGGACTCATAAAGCTCACTGTGGACTATGATAAAGAGCTTCTGCATTTCCAGTTCAGTGGAGACCTCTCTCAAACACATGTATGGTCAGTTATAGGACTGAATCAAAGGTAGAAACAGAACCACCAAACAGACCTCCTGTCACAGCTACTGACACCACAGGGGATTATCACAGAAAAAGAAAAGCTACCTTTTTTTTTTTTTTTTTAAGACATATGGCACACTATGGGATTCTACATTTCCCAGTGCAATGAAATGTTCTCTAAATCGTGCTTTTGTTTTCTGTAGATAAAACATCAGGAAAACAAAAAGCTGATTATGCCTCTGCCATCTATAGTCAAATAAGCAAGACCTCTGTGGTAAGAGATATCAGCTGCTCTAGGTGTTGTGAACAAGAGCTTCCTGAGAAGCAAAAAGGAAATAAGACGGGCCGTGGCTGTGAAGGGAAATGCAGGGCATTTAGTCACAGGCTCTGTAGCTAAGATGAAAAAATATGTCTGTCCATGATGCCAAGCACGAAGAAGTTTGAAAAAAAATACAAAGTCCTAAAATATCCTATTTAAGCAGTTTAAAGAAATATTTGTATTAGTTCTAGATTTACCTTTCAAGATTTAGATTGTTTTTAATCTAGGAACCTTAAAAATGTGTCAAGAAGTACATGATACATAGCCAGATAAGCTGCTGCTTTTGCTCAATTTGTAAGGATTTCCACTGTCAGGTGAGTTTAGGGCTCTAGAATAAGCCAAGACAAACCAGAGCCCTCCACACAGGTAATTATGAAGATGGGAAGCACACAGTAACTGGGGGAGAGCTGACTGGTGCATTACTGCATTTCCCTTCCTCCTCTGGAACATTTCCTTTAGAGAAGCCTCATACCACTTTTGTTTTTCTGCTTTTCATTTTTTGTAGGCAGAACACCAGACACAGTTACATGTAGGAAAAAATTGCACTGATGTGTATCATGCTTGATTTGTTCATGCCGTCATAGAGTTAAATACCCACTTGCTGTTGTTTACATCTGATCTGTTTGTCAAAAAAAATGAAGGGCTATTATTCTTCTAAAATAATAGTCTATTTAATAGGAGACAGTGGTGTAATTTTATTTTCTTTTATAAAAACATAGGTCTGCCTATAATAGCATAGATTTTGTAATGATTAGAAGCCTTTTTTCACACACTTCACTTCCAGTGAATTCACCAAGGGCAGAACTGTGTTCCAAGGACAGGTGGTGGTATCCCAAAATTTCTAATTTGGAGGCTTCTAGTTTTCCTTATGCTTCCTAATCTTCTAAAGGAGAAAACAAAACCCACAAGCCTGGAAGAATCCAATAGAGAGGACTCACATGAATGACCTGAAAGTCCCATAAGTCCCTTTTTTTTATATTCTTATGTAAATAAGCTCAAGGCACATTCCGCTTTTTCTGGCTTGTCTTCTGTCAGTAAATACATCATCCCAGTCCCCAGCAACACTCTGCTGCAGCAAATTCTCTTTTCACATAATCAGTTTTCATTTTCATCAGAGTTGAACGTTAAGCCTACAATGTTGTATCCTATCTTCAAAACCACCAGGAGCCAATTCTCCGCTTCCTTACCTGATGTGCACACAGCCCTTTGGAAGGGCTCTGCAAAGCACAGCATGCACATTGCTATACTGTGCATAGCTACAGTGGTAGTTTGAGCATTAATATATGTGTATTTGTCTTTCCCTGTAATTCATTCTACATTCAGTCCAGTTTTTAAAGTGTATTTCTAGTTGAAGAACAAAGGATTAGACTACTAGGCTTTCTGCTCTTGTGAGCTAAATGCATTTTGGCTGTGAACCCCAAGATGACATTTGCCTATGTCACACAAATGCTATGTATCTGTCAAGATGGGCACCAGATTGTATTTTGATAGCTACTGCTTTAGTGGAATACTCTCAGCCAAAAATATGGTGTCTGGCAGCTTGTTTCTCCTGTGTCCAGTTCACAAAATCATCCATTAGCATTTACCCATAAATCTCAAACTTTGATAACGTATTTCAAAAGCAGAAATACCAGATTTGGGGTAATCATAGAACTAGCATATAAGCAGTTTTCTGGACTGTAAAGCAGGCACAGAGAGCACCATTAAACAGGAATGACGAGACAGCACTGGAATTCTTTTATCTGATGAGAGAGTCTCCGACTGGCTATTTCTGGGTGTTGATTTGAAGACAGGTTAATTTAAGGTATTTCCTTAATCTAATGTGTTTAATTTAGGACACTAATCCAGTAAATGAATTCCAGAAGTGTATGTGAATGATCTACAATTACTGTCAAATTTCCCAAAAGCAAAATTAGGCAAAAGGAAACACAGCTTTTTGCTATAAATGGCTCTTCAAACTTTTTATGGAGGACTAGCTAGCACAAAGGCTGGGAAGTTTCCAGTTAGATATAGAGCAAACCAGAAATGCCACATTGAAGCCTTGAGGTGATACTGTTTCCCCAGTTAAAGTCCTCTGGTGATGGAATAACAGTGACTCTTCCTGTAATTTGTCACCATGTTCATATGGTAACAGAAGCCTCTTGCTCCTTATTATAACCATATGGCAAAGGTTTACCATGAGCCATTAATTATGAAGGTGATCAATTAAAAAAGAAAAAAAAAACACTAGAAAAGCCTACTTTGGTTTACATTTGCATTTTGCCTTCATTCAGTCTCAGTATCAGTGCATATGGTATCCCCCAGAGTAAGGCTGCCATCAGTTCCCAATGACTTAATTATAGAAAGTACTATATTGAGGTACCCAGAAAAAAAAATTAAGGATAAAAATAAAGAAAAACAGTACTCTATTAAAGTGGATATCCTTTCATTACTTGTGATGGTTACAAATTGTATTTACTGTTTCTGGGTGAGATTTTAAGTGATTTAGGAGAAGGCAGCAATTTCAGTTGGAAGCTAATTTTTTAAAATTGCAAAAATAACATTCCTTCTCTTTAATATCTTTCCTAGCCTGAGAAATCCTGCAGTTACTTACACTGAAATAAGTTGAAACAGAAGAAATGAAATAATTTAAATTTTTCCCCAAGTGCTCTTGTTCCTGTCAGAAAGTTCAAGCAGAGGCCAAAGCCATTAGGGATCCAGGAATAGGCATCCACATTTTTAGGAAGCTCAGTGCATGTTTCATAGAATTCTTGAAATAAACATGCGCATAAAGTGGGGGTTAGTTACGTACATGAATGGAATATGAAGCAATAGTATGGCACTAACCCAAAGCAAGCACATGTCCCCAGTATTTTTGCAATATTAATTACTGTATTAATATTAATTACTGTAACAAACCCATTTTCCCAGCATCAGAGGACACCAACCTGTGCCTTTTGAATTGCTTGTGCCCATTAGCAGCTCAAAGGCGGCTCCTATGCCAGGGCTACACTGTGTGATGATTGACCGGCAGCAGGGCTGGACTGACACAGTGGCTCCTGCTTAATATATAGCCTCTACTGGGAAAAAAAAAAAAAGGACACAGAGGGGTGCAGGATCTTTTAAGAATTAGCTTTCTTACCCTTATACCCAACCTAACCTCACATGAAGCAGCTGGTGCCCCGACAAGCTGCCACCTTTCCCCACCTATGAATTATCCCTGTATTTCTCCTTCAGCTCAATATGTGAAATGCAGAGCTCGCTCTCTGCAGGTTACAGATATGGCCAAACCCATTTCACACCACGTACCCTGCTGAGGAAAATGGCAATCCCAAAACAAAAAAGTCAACCAGTGCTGACTCATAATATTCAACACAAACAGATGAAAAAGACGGCAAGCTAAAGCTGTATAACCCTGTGTCAGTTTAGTGCTGGTAAGGCAGATCAAACTCTTTTTGATTCAGTATCTCTAATCCAAGCCAGCGAGCACAGATGTCGTCTAATACGTCAGTGGATCAGACTTTGCAGTTCCTTCTCCAGGAGGCCAACACATGGCACCCCAGGGAAGAGTCTAAAAGAAGTAACTGTAAACTTTAATACACTACCACATTAAGTGGCATCTGTGCTCCCTGGCTGGGCTTGTTTATTTATTTATTTATTACAGCATTCTAATGTTTGCAGAACTATGTGTTAAAGGAAATTCTTTTCCTTTAATCTAATTGAACCTAAATTGCACAGCTGCACTTGAAATTGGCAAAATTAGGGTAATTTCAATATTAAAGCTGCCATTTGTTTGTATTCCTACAGCTTGGTTTTCTGTTACTTGTTTATCTCAGAAAATTCAGCACTCACTTTTTCACTGAACATTCTATTTGCATTGTCTGGCTTTGGTTGTTTTGTGTCATGGATGCAGCACAGTTTAAAACTGAGAATTTCAAGAGCTCGCTGGAGTTAAAGGCAATGGAAGATTCTCAAATTTAACAGAGCACAGTTAGACCCATAACTACTACCACTAATACTACTACATTTTTCAGCTCTAAATGATGTATCATTAAAGAAGAATATGTTTTCAGGCCTTTACAGGCAGCATTCAAAGCAGAAGTTACTTAGCCAAGGCATCCTTGGGAGTACAGCTGTGGAAAGGCAATGTGTCTTCTACTGTCCTATTGATCATTGCACCTCTTCGATGGAATTTGAGACAGGTAATGTCATGAAGATCATAGCAGTGTTGCAGAGATTTTTTTTTTATTCCTCTTAGGCAACATCTCAGAGACATTACTCTACTGTCTCTGTAAACTGAACAATACTAGAGTAATTCTTTGTCATCTACTCTGAAGTATCTTTGTGCCAGGAGTGACTTCAGTGGTACTTCAAAACTCCACATTCAAACACACAGAGAGATTCTGTTTCTCTTGCTACACATTGTAAAAACCTGTGTTCACAAAGACATGAAATGACATCACTCACTGGAACTACTACTTCATGAAAGGACAACTGGTCTGAAGATTACAACATCAATTATTTATATAGCAGTGATATTATTTTTTAATTCTCTCCAGTACTCAATGAATGACACCAATAACAGTGCCATATGTCATTTTAATTTGTTACTCCTTTATTATCCTCCTCCATTATCATCTGGGCACTCCAGATGAGATCAGACATTAGCTTGATATGCCCTGTACAAACACAGAGTTGAAAATAAACCATTTCCTAAGGAGTTATGAGAGGATACCAAAGCATGGAGAAAGCAATGTTGCTCATGCAAGCTGGCAGAGTTGAAGCCAAATGTTGGTCTTTAAATCATACCTTCTGCTAAATATCCTGCAGTGCTTCCCATTCCCTCCAAAATAGCACCTTCCTGCTGCATGTTTCCATTTTACAGAAGTGTACTTGACCTCTAAGATGCACCAAAGTGCAGCAAATTACATTATTTTGAAATTTGTTTTCACTATAATTTTTTTTAAAAATAATCAAAATTTCCTGCCTTTTTTTTTTAACTGTTTCTGAATGATTATTTATTTCTTGGTTATTTCCTGGTTACTTTTAAGTCAGATCAGTGCCTTTGAACCAGTGTATAAGTATTAATGCTTAAATTATGAGACAGCAACAAGGACAATACCCTAACATTTCTGGATGTGCAATGAGAAGGGAGCAAGGGAAGAGCACTTCCACTGTCACCAAGACAACTTGCATTAAAGCCTGATCCTATGCAACCAATGTACCCATATTTCAGGTACATCTTTCAGTATATTTTACAATTCAGCATATACTATATTTCAGTAATATTTTGCATACACATGTGTAAGAAAAGGAGCTTTGATGTCAATAACAGTGACAAAAGAAAGGCAAAGTCTGCATTTCCATGGGGTTCAGCTTTTAAAAAATATTTATGAAATAGTCACTAGTTTACAGGTTTTAGGTGAAAAAAAACCCAGATAAATCAGACAATGTTCTCTGCAAATGGGGAGCTAACCCACTGAGATTAAATGATTCATCCAAGGTCACATAAAGGAAACTTTGGCAGAATAAAGAAGTGACTTTTGATCTCAATCTGATGCCAAAAGGCCATTCTCACACTTTGGGCCCAGGCAATGTTAACCCAAACAGGCAGGATTGGAAATGGAAAAAAAGGAATTACTTCATATACTGTAAGAGCTAGCATTGGCCCCTGAAATTGCTTTATGTGAACCTTAAGTGTATAGCTGGACATATTTCCAAGCTGACACTAATGCAACCAGCAATATCATTCATGATCTGAGCTGTGCAAAATACCTCAAAAGCAAAAAAATTTCCAAAACATCTTCGGTTAATGTTAGCTTGCACATTTCATGATATGAACCAAAGTATTTTTTAATAGAAAAGTACAACAGAAGTTGAGAAATGTTGCTTAGATTTTTTTTTTTACATTAAACAGCAGAGAGGTTTGCAGAGGAATCTCTGCAAGTGGTTGTCAGATTAATATGCAACACAAAAGAATAGCAAGTACCATGGGTTTAGATTCCTGGTGTATTCTCACATTAATTAGATGTGAATCTTGTAAATTATTCAGCACTTCTTGGGAAATATGTCATCCAAAGAGAAAATGGGCCTGAAATTAAGTTAGAACACTAGCCATTGCAAACAATTAATATAAACTCTGTATGACCATGTACAGTACTGCTGTTTTCTTGTGCACAGTGTGGTGAGTGGTTCTTTGATATGGTAATATAGACAGCAACAAAAGCAAGTGACAAAATAAACTGCTTAATAAAACCTTTTCCAGGAAAGCTAAAATAAAAGGTGCTCTCCAACTATATGATACAAATAAAATTTTCTAGAACACATTCATTACCATGGAAATGAGAAGATTCTGTACCCACAGTTAGCTCATCCTTTCCAGTAGGACAAATAACTAACATCTGCCATCACCCCTTTATGGGGAAGGAATATGAACAGTCTTTTGGATTTTTTTTTTCTTACCACTCACTCAAGCATATGTGCACATGGAGACAAATATAAAGATACTGCTGTAGATTTATCTAAGGAAAGATCAGCCAAAGAAATACACTGCTCTCCTGACAGTGCTTAGTTCATATCTTCTGCAATGTTCACCTCCCAGAAAGGCTTGTCTCCTCCTAGATGGGGATGCCAGAGAAGTAAAGCATAGCCCTTAGTCCAGAAATTCTGTGGCTTTTTGAAAGAGGATGGATAAGTATAAAAAACCAAAAAAGCAGAGAACTGTCTAAATCAACAACCACCACACAAACAAGCTATTTATTGAGACATATGCCTCATCAAGGGGGAAATAGGAAAACCGGTGACAGAAAAGACACATATTTACAAATACTCCTAGAAGAAAAATTGTCATCAATTCTGCCCAGTGAAATTCTACCTTCTGCACAAAGTTAGACAAATGGCAAATTTTCAGGGATGGATTTAAACTGCTTGATTTCATGCACCTAACAATAGGTGTTAAAGCTAGGGAACTAGCCTTCCTGGGCTTCTTGCAGAGAGGAAGAAAGAGGGTTCTCTAAAGGATGATTAAAACTGATATGCTGACTTAGATTCCTACCTGCAGGTGGTGCAGCCTCAGAGCTCTTTTCCTTTTAACTGCAAGGGTTTCACCCCCCACGTCATTCAACATTCACTTATTCACCACTTTCCCATATCAATATTCTCAATTTGGAGGCAGTTGCCTGGTTTCCTAAGGAAGTTGTATGCACCACTTGATACGAAACCAGTTGTTTGTGTCACCAAACCTGGCAGAGGTCTCAAAGCACTGAATTTCTACAAATATTGTCAAAGCACGTGGCTAGGTAGGGGAGAGAGCCCCTATTACACTACAGGCTGGTGCTCGTACCACAGCATTTCTCAGACATTAAGGGATCCATGCAGAAACTCCAACTCCAAAGTAAACTGATAGGAAACCAGGGTTTGGTTTTTGCTGTTAAGAAACCCAGTGCTACCAACAGAGCTGGACTTCTTTTCCACAAAGAGAGGAAACAAAAATCAAACCTCAAATTAAATCTGGAGACTCTGTCTTGCTTTATCTTATAGCTGCTTTTTTTCCACCCCCTGTATATATAATGAATTTTACCCTTCAGTTTCCTGGGATTATTTTTTTCAAACAGTACTGCCTATCTGAAGTAATAGAGTCCAACGAGAATGTCAATGTCTATTTCCAAAGAACTTCATTCTTAGTGAACAAAGACTCACTTGACAATAAAACATCTCACAGCTAACCTTAAAATTTGGAATGAGAGCTGACTGAGCTGGGATTTATTTTATATGGCAGCTCATCTTAAAAAAATAAATAAAATTGAAAGCAAAGAAAACAAAACTTGGAAAAGGTTGAAAATAAATCAGTATTTTCCATATTCAGTTGAAAAAAGGAAAAACATTATTTGGGTCTAAACTAAAATTGTTTGTTTGGCTTCAGAATGAAATGGGTTTGGTTGTATGTGTGTTTGCATTGTGAAGAAGGATGGGACAAAAAGTTTACATTTTTTTTTTCATTATTTATCCATACTTTGCTGAAAGATGCCATTTCAAAAGTGACAGTCAGAACTGAGTTTAAAAATATGAAAAATAAATATTTTCATCCTAAGGGAAGATTTCAGCTTTCTTGAAATTAAACATTTAACTGACATTTGTGCAGGAGGGAGTGGCTTACTCTCATTCACCTGACCCTGGCCAGGTGAATTAGCAGCATTCAGTCCAAAGTCCTACAAATTGCTAAATTTTCTCTTCCTCCAAAGAAAAAAAAAAAGTTTTATCCAACTCAATCTGGAACAAAACCATCTCCTATCTTTATCAGCCTACAGAACAAGCCAACAATGCAGTCATGTAGCTGAACAAATTGAAAATATTTTCTTAGGAGATTCAATTTTCAGTTAATATCTCTTCTCTCTACCTTGCATATATCCAATAAGTAGTCAAGGCCAAAGAATATAATGGCTGTGTTTAGCTTCTTTTGCCTTTGTCTTAAGCTTCACTTCACTTGCTCCCTTGGCAGTTATGTCTGCCTGCTTCTTTCATGAAGACATCACCTTTCGGAAAGGACACAGAAAAGCCATTTGTCATCCCAGAGGGGCCTGTATCTGGTATCTAGCACTGTTCTCTCACTCTATCAGATCCCAGATTAAATGCAAGTTATCAGCTGCCACAGATGTTGGTTGTTTGTTTTTTTTGCAGCCTGTGTCTTCTGGGAGCATGGCAAGAGGACAGGACTCCTATAGCCCTTCACTCCCAGGAGCTGTAAAAGGACTTGACGTGAGGATGCTCAGAGCCCTTAATGGCTGGAGGCTTCTTCAGCTCCACAAAGCTGTAAATGCTTTTACCCTCAGATTTCTACAGCAGCTCCTTATCATGTTCTTTCCTGTCAGCATTGCTCAGTTTGTTGCTGTCTGGGAATGGGTGAATGAAAGAGCATTCTAGTACTTTTCAGTTTTCCTCATGGGTGAAAGCAGATTCCCTTGTCTTCCTCTGACATTTCAATAGCTTGAGTTGGATCTGGAAAGCCTCTGAAAAAACAGTTCATTTCAACTAATCACCCAAAAGACTGGAAACTTTTTGAGGATTATCCCAAACCACAGGGTTTAGCTTTTTCTCCTCAGTCTTTGAGACTTTTTTCTCCAAAACAACTTTCTTTCCCCTTCCACCTCATCTGCTTTCTTTCATCTGAGCTCTGCAGCAAAGACAAATCTACAGCTTCCTCTGTTCCTATGTTTCACATTCATTTCCAGAAGGAATCCAGGTACTCTGATGTTTGTGTTTAACACAACTTCATGTGCTCTGCTTTGGAGCGAAGCAATACTGGTAAAACCTCAAAGTAGGCAGAATTTGATTTTTCAGCCACCCCCACAAAAGCCTGACCAAAACAACTATCAGTAGCAATAAAGCAAATCAAAGAAGTGGAATTAGATTGTTTACTCACTGAAAAAGACTGTTACATGACAAAACGTTGCTTGCTTCCTTTACCTAAGAAGATGCCCGCTGAAGGGCAAAACTGCTGAATGATTATTGAGATTGTTTTTTATGCAAAGAATTAGGGATAAACATGTATTACTAACCCCTTCAATCATTATGAAAAATTATTCTCTTCTTACAATCCACATCGTTGGAGGCCTAATTAAATTATCAATTTCTTTTACCAGACATTCAATGTAGCTAAAAGAGCTCATAAAGAAAATACATTGTTACTCTGCCAGAAGTTCATGCTTCTCAGCATGCCCTGGTATATGTCTTTAATCAGGAGTGATGGCTCTAATATCCCTTTTTATAAACATTTTTTACTTAAAAGGGAAGGAAGCCAGAGAGAAAAAGAGCAGGATCTGGACATGATTTTCAGGACAGGGATCTGAATCTGGTTCCCCCATAGCTGAGTTTGAATATCCTGGGTTCTAAGCTAGTGTCTGTTCCAAGATCTTCCTCCTGTCAGCTCAAATGCTTCCACAAAAAGTTTTTAGTGTCATGAATTTGCCAGGGAGACAGTTCTGCTGAAAATGCCCTTACCAGGTTTGTATTCATCTCCATGGTAATTCACATGTTTCTAGTTTCCATGCTGGCAATTTTTTTGTGCATCCATCACTAGTACCCGCTGCTGCAGAAATGATTCCATCTGATCCTAAAGTTGCGATGTTCCTGAGTTATCATTTGTGCTTCAAAAGCCAGAGGTCTTCTCTAGCAGAAGAGTCTGAGGAGATTTATCTAAAGCTGGAGGCCTGTGGTCTATCACCCCTTCTGAGCCTCGTTGTTGGGACATGCTTTCCTGCTGGGGTCTGTCAAGTGCCAATGAGTGGACTGACTAGGCTGAACTATGAATCATGGCATGGGAAATCATAATAGTCAAGACTGTCCAGTTTCCCATCTGTTCCAAGGGCCCAGATAGAATGTTATACTGTGGAAGCAGCATGCTGCTCGCTATTCCACAGTGAGCAAACAGCAGCTGAACACACCACCTAAGCCTGTTATATACATTTAAACAGGAAAGAGCTATCAGAAGCTAGGAAGGATAATGCCACTCTCTGGACAGTTATCATATAGAAAGGAAAGGAAGGGATGAGGTCCAAGTGAGAGTGGCAAAAAGATCAAAAGACGAACTATTGCCAGCAAAAGGAGGCAACTAAATTCCACCTCAGCCTCAGCTGACCCAGCTGCTTCCCCAAGGTAGTGACAACTCTGGTTTTCCCTGTGTCCTTCCTGTTTGCTCTTCTCCTTGCCCCATTGCACAGGGATGTGCAAACAAAGCTGCACCAAACAGTACATCCACCCATCACACCTCCGTGTACCTTTGTCAAAGGATTGAGTTCAGCTCTCACACAGAGCCCTCTCTTCCACACAACCTCTATTGGTATTCAGGACTGATTAAACACTAGTTAGGAGCTCCAGAAGCTAGGCAAAGCAAGTATGTCAAGGCTAAAAAGCTTTCAAACACATTTAGGAAGTGCTAGAAAGCGTCCAGAAAACCTGGTAAATTGAGCAAAGGGCACTGTCCCATGTGGATTCCCGGAGCCCCTTTCAGGCAAATCACACGTTGTACCCAAAACTGTATTCAGAAGTTTTACAAATGGATATTAATCAACATGTCCGCTATTAATATTGAATAATTGACTTCAAATTAGAAAAAGTGCTGTGCTCAGCACTTCTAAAGGATACTTCTAAGAGCGTTAGCTCAAGATAAAAAAAGCTGGAATAGTTTTAAAGTCTTTATATTTTCACTGCTAGAAACTAAACTGAAAGTTTGGTGATACAGTAGGAAATTAAAATTATAAAAGCCAAGAACTAATAAAGAACAAGGAAGTAGTTACCCATCCAAGTTACACTGCCAAAATAAACTACAAAGTCCTAAAATTATATAAGAAATATGCTTTCAACTAGCATAAGAATATAATGTGTCTGCATGTGAAGTCAACTTAATACATGAAAAGCAAGAGATCTTTCTCTCTAAGCTTCATATCAGGCTGGACAAAGATTTGAAATGAGTAGCAAGGAGCTGCATTTTTTGCTTTTAGCAATCCTCTTTCTGTCCATCTAAACATTCCTCTTCTAAACAAAAAGTTCTAAATTCCTTTGAGTAGCAGATCACACATCACAACAAGTCAATAGAAATGTTTGCCTCCCTCCATTATCTTTCCTTCTACAAAGTGTAGTGCTAGGATCCTGAATTCAGTTGTGAAAATAAATGCATCACTTTTTAATGTGTGACTAAAGGATAAAGAAGCTTAATACCAGACACCAGCAAAATGTACAGTGAGGGTTTAGTAATGCACTTTGATACATATGAATCAAGAAGGCTCTTTCTACAGGCTATTATAACAATCTGTGTGGTTGTAAGTTGTCAAGCCTTAAAACACAGAATCAAGGCCCCAAAACAAAACAGACACAGAGATGACAGTAGTGGAGAGTAAGAGAAGCAGCAAGATATTTGCAGCAGGATCAAGCAGAAGAAGTTGCAACATATTAGAAGGAGCCTCTGTTTCAAAACAAATATGTAACAATACTCAAAGGAACAGAAAAAAGAAAGTCCTGGCTTTTTTATTGGTCCATTTTACTGCAAAAGTGCCAATGACACATGATTCAAATCTCCAAACTCTTCCAATATTCATTCTGGCTAAGACTGACACTAGTAGTAAGACTACTTTGAGCATGACTGGAGAGCACAGCAGATGATATACTTGCAAAGCTAATGAGCAGTAGCAACCTACAAACAGCAACACTATTGGTTTTAACTCTAAGAAATGTACCCGAGGGATACAGGCTGGTAGGTTAAACAAAGGAAACAGCATTCCCTTCCTCTAGGTAACAGTGGTGATGATTACATGCAGCATTTCTTATTTAAATTATATACAACTTGCATCTATAAGGGATTTTGAAAGTAGGCCAATAACAAACATTAAAGCACTAGGCTCACTTATTATACCTGATAACTGAACTGGCAGTAAACAGTACAGATGATTAAAGGCATACAGGTTACAGGAGCATTAAGGAAATAGCAAGATTACATTTTAATTTTATTAAGACTTTGTGAACACCAGCTTTATCAAGGGAGCCAATTTTGTGCATTTCTTTTAGCATATGTCTGGACCAGCTAAGGAGATGGACACCATAATCAGAGCAAACACAGTGTACATTTTGCAGGGACATGTGAATTGTATTGTTCCAAAGCCATTGTGTTTCACTCAAAATTACTTTTCATGAGCACAGATGTATAAATCCCTGGGTTATGACCGCCATCCCTGAAACACATGAGCAATCTGATACAGCCATGATATCTCAGCTAGCAGTTACTGAGCACAGCAACATACAGATCTGTGCCATTACAGCTTAAGACCCACTGAGACCCCAGTGATTTCACACAGATTGCGGCCCTCCCTTTCCTCCTTCCCCTGTGAGCAGTCCTCAAGTCAGGATTTTCACAAAACAGACATAGCAGAAATGAGCAGTGCTAGGAAATCACTGTTTCTGTCACTCTTAATGTAAGTTCTGAAACTACACGGTCTTCTAAATGGCAAAGAAAAACAGATGGCAGCCCTCATTCCCAGCCTGAACAGATGCAGGTGTCAGAACATCTACTCTGACCCGTGGGGCAGCCAACACTTCTGGACATAGGCATCTACATCCCTTTACAGCCACAGAAGAGACAGGCAGGTGAGTAAATAAAAATTAATCATTCATTAAAGTAAGATAAAGAGTCCAGTTGATTAATATGGAAATGGAAGCACACACTCATAATCTGGTGAATTAGATGGTTGCATCAGTAGGTGCTTTTCAAAGACATGTAACTGTCTGACCATCATGAACAGCAACATGCTTTTCACATCGACATGCCTGTCTTGTGAAGGACTCAAAGCAAAAAAGCAGCATTCAGCACAACAGCAAGACATCTTGGTGTCTGAGAGGAATGTTAATATAGCATGCCCATTACTCCAATCTAACCTGCTAAATCTATCTGAGAAGACTGGTATTCAAAGGAAGATCACACAGGGAGCTGCCCATGCCTGTCTCACTGAGCTAATAAAAAATAAGTTTGTGATTCCATGACCATATTTGTTCCATTCAACCTCTTCCAGGTGTTGTGGCAAAATAATGCAACATCTTTTCTGAAAGAAATGGTAATAAGAAATTAAGTGACATGCTCAAAACCCCATAAAGCACCAAATATCAGAAGCCGATAAAGAATGCATAACACATACTTCATAGTCCCACGCACTGCCTATCCCCCTTATCCTGCACTTCTCACTTCAAAGAAGCTTAAAATACCTCCCTGACTGAAAATAATTTCCAGACTTTGCACAGAGATTATTTCACCCATCAGTAAAACGCAGTAATTTCTGAAGTAGCATTTAACAGAGCACGGCAGCCTGGAACAAAAGGTGAAGAATAACTTATTTAAATGAAATGTGGGAGGAAATCTAGAAAGGCAGAACTTTCCTTTCAAAATTAGCTCAGGATATTGGGTTAAAAAAAATTGTGCATGTTGTGAAAATTAGAAGAAGCCTTTGAAAGAACAAGATCTGAGATGTTTCACGAGTTGATCAGTCCATCTCCCCTCACCATCCTGATATAGCAACTGCATATTAACTCCACTGCTGAAGGATTTTAGCTAGAAAGCCACCAACAGCAGCTCAAAAGCATTCCTTGGTGACCCCTCATCCAACACTGACTAAGCTAATTCAAATAGCCTGAGGAAATCAGGCAACAGGCAATGCAAAGTATAACAAGACTGTTATTTATATGGAAGTCCTTTCTACTGGCAAATTAAAGGCTCATCTAACAGATTTCCCCACCCAATCATGAGTTTGCTGACCTGAAGCACAACCCCACAGTTTCTTTTCGGGAAGCTATTTGTTGAAATGTGCCCTGGATTCTAATGCGTCCCTCTCAGCGTAGGTGTGGGAGCACAATGCGGACAGCTGTCTGGCCTGGGAATCCTTCCCTTAATAAACACACTTACTGAACACGAACAGTGTTTCAGCAGCCTGGAGTCATTCCCATCTGTCTGGATGGCATTTTGCCCTGCACCCCTATTAACAGATTTTTCCTAAGGGATACAGCTACCAGGCTGTTGAGGGGCTTTGCTAGTCATCCCATTGCATACAGAGTAAGGCATTTCTATTAAAGGCACCCTGTGTGCCAGGAGCCAAGGGTTAGTATCACATCCTCTGAGGCTTTCTCACACCTACTATCAAATGCAAAAAAACACCGCAACTCAGCAGAGAAGAGGAGGGTACAGAGCTCATGGCTACCACAGGCTGCCAACAGCACAGCTTGTGTTGCCTCACATGACTAGAAAAGCCATGAAGGTCAAGTCATCTGACTGTTTGAAGACCAATGAGAGGAAGGAACACACTATGAAAGGTTCTGATACAAAATTTCATCACATAGAATCATAAAAGAGAGACAAGTTTTGGACATTAGAGTTATTTGCACGGAGCTGATCCCACACAGGAAGAAAATGAGAGCTGCAGCAAATGAACAGTCACATGACATGAAAATAATACTTTTTTTTTCTTTACAAAGTCTCTGCATTCTCAGTATTTGAATGGCAAAGACGAAGAAAATAAAGCTCTTAATTGCGGTGGTAGTTTCTATGGTACCCAGACAATTGTCCATGTTCTTATTTTAGGAATTCTCTGTTATTTTTCTGTTACATTGAGATTTTGTGGAGTGATGAGGAGTTGCAGGGTACAAATCCTCTGGTAGCAGCTGTTCAACACCTCGTGAGGTTTGCCCTTCTGAACAACAAGAGCTCCAAGAAGTTGAGCTGTTAGTGATGGCTGCTTGCTGTCAGCTTATACAGCTTCCCCCAGCATGAAGGGGGTCGGTTGGGGTTTTGTCCCATGAAAGTTGTAACTACTTCAGGGGCAATTTTAGGGCAGAGTGAAAGACAGATGAAGTTATCCCTCTGTACTAACAGGAATAGGTGTCTTTCCTAAAGATGTTCACAGGCATCTAATGCTAGAAATATTTTTATATTAAAAAAAACCCCTACTCACTATGAAACAAACACAAAAACCCACCCAAGCCAACAACAACCTGCTCAGTAAATAATTCTTTGCTTATCCTGGATATTCTCAAAGATAATTATCCTTGGAGAAAAATGTCATTTATTGAGGTTTCCCCCTCCCAACTAGTTTAGCCTGACTGCTCTTGCAATGAAATTAAAATTTCTTTCTCTGTTTAGGATTTAAAATAATCTATTGCCTGAAATCAGCCATCAGAAATCCACACTATAATTTTGCTTGAAGAGTAAAGAGGACTAGATAAAGAGAGACAAGACTCTTCTTTGGGATACAATTATCTTTCACAGCTTAAAAAAACAATGGTGTAAGAAATCATGTATTATAAATGATTTAATACTACAATATGAAAATCAGCCTGTAACAAAAACCCACTCCAGAGAATATTCCTGAATACCAGTATCTTCACTTTCTCACATGATTAGAATTCAGGATTTGTGCATCCCTCCATGTTAGGTGTTAACTATTCTAAGTAAAGCTGATATTTTTTCTGTCTTGCAGCGGTAACAGGAAGGTAGATCATTGCAATGGCAGCCTCAGGAAGGAACTATATCCCCCAAGTTATGATGTTGCAAATTAACTTCATTACTTTCATGGCTGGAATATAACAACATTATTTTATAACTAATACTGTTTTCTTTGTGCCTGCACTCTTTTCCCATAAAAATAACAGGTGGAGAGTTGTTTAAAAACTTTATTCTCACTGTTGGTGAGAAAAAAAGTCTATTCAGTTCCAGCCATCAAAATAATGTAAACCTCTAAGATAGCCAAAATAATTCTAACATCCTTAATTCAACTGTGATGAAAAGATAAACATCACAAATCACCTTTTATAAAATCCTGATCTGTGTTAGAATACAATTCTTTATACTAGGTCTTTCCTGACCTTGTCTTGGCCTACATAATTCTCTTGGCCCCTAACAATCTTTTTATTTAACTGTAACATGCCATTTGAAAGCTCAAGTAGCAGGCATCAGTGATCTACATGATATGTTCAAGTAGACAATCATTCAGTAGCTTCACATAACAAAACTTCAACAGTTACGATATCAATACACATGACATTATCACTTCAGAATCCCAAAAAGAAATAAGTTTGAAGGTATCTTTAAAGGTGTCCAATGCACCCCCCTGCAGGAAACATCTATCTGACTGGGATGGGAAAAATCCAGTTTCTCAGAGATCACCAAATTCAGTTCCAGCCAACCAGGAAAAATTCCTCCAGAACACAAACCCCATCATATTCAGCCACCTCTAACACTGGCAAAATCAGCACAACTAATAAAAATTCTAACAACTGTTTCTTTTATCAAAATTCATCAGCAAAGCTATAATGGAAGCTGGGATGTTTCAGATAATTTTATAACAAACATAATGGCTGTCACTCAGCTGTGGTTAGTGCACTGTTGTACTCACAGCATACCACTGACTTCCCTAATGGGACATGGGTCTCTCTAGTTCTTGTCATATGTCCCAGCCCCATCTGGATGTCTAAGCTATTACAGAGAATCTGAAATTCTACTAATCTGCTGTATTAAGGCTGCATCACTGAATCCTGAATACACATAATGTATTTGTTAACAACTTGCTTCTTGCTTGGTCTAATGGGGCAAGATCACCTAACATTCAGCTCTGGATATCTACAGTTTATATTTGCTTGAAAATGTGAATTTCTGGCCAAATATATGCATATCAGGGCTTTCGGTATTTTATTTCATAATAATAAGGCAAGGAAATCTTAAGTATACCTGATGTGTAGGCTTCAAATTCTAACGTGTCACAGACAGGATATTTAGTGTATGGTGGTATGTGTGTATCTACTTGTTGTGGTTTAACCCCAGCCAGCAGCTAAGCACCACGCAGCCGCTCACTCCCTGCCCCCCCCACCATGGGATGGGGGGAGAAAATTGAGAAAAAGTAAAACTCATGGGTTGAGATAAGAATGGTTTAACAGAACAGAAGAACGTAATAATGATAATGATAACACTAATAAAATGACAAAAGTAATACTAAAAGGATTGGAATGTACAAATGATGCACAGTGCGATTGCTCACCACCTGCTGATCGATACCCAGTTAGTACCCGAGCGGTGATCCCCCTGCCCCCGCTCCTCCCAGTTTATATACTAGATGTGACGTCCCAGGGTATGGAATACCCCGCTGGCCAGTTTGGGTCAGCTGCCCTGGCTGTGTCCTGTGCCAACTTCTTGTGCCCCTCCAGCTTTCTCACTTGCTGGGCATGAGAAGCTGAAAAATCCTTGACTTTGGACTAAACATGACTTAGCAACAGCTGAAAACATCAGAGTGTTATCAACATTCTTCTCATACTGAACTCAAAACATAGCACTGTACCAGCTACTAGGAAGACAACTCTATCTCAGCTGAAACCAGGACACTACTGCAATCTAGAGACTCACTACTGATGATACTGAAGGAGTTCTAAGTGCCCAAGTCCTTTTCTTCCTCATTTTTTACAAGTGAAAAGCAAATTATTGTTAATAGGCACTTTTCTGCATCTTAAAATAGTATTTGTGAAATGGCCTTTGGTGGATTGCTGAGGTTAGGAGACAAATGTGTTCAGCAACATGAAACAAAAATCCAAATAAGGGCTAGAAAAATTATTTCTATGTCTTTCTTAAATGCAAATCTGCCTGGATTTATGCATCACTGTGCTATTTGTATGTAACTTCAAAAAACAAGCAGCAATGAGCTTGTGCCTGTGTCTCTACCAGCTGCACAGAGCCCTTAGCATTTTCACTTGATTTTCTTTCCACTTCATATTCTGGCCCTCAGCCCATTGTATATCCAAGTCCTCCAATCCCTGAGCATCCCTGTCACCCTTCTTTGACCTTCTTGGTGCTGCACTCAAAGGCATGTACAACCATCAGCCAGGGTTTCAGAGTTACATGAACCAGATGGAACCTCTTGTTAAGTTCATGTGAGTGTCACACCTGATTCAACTCAGAGGCCAGTAATTAGATAGTCTCCTGCTCCTGCCTACATTTCCCTCTGTCAGAGATACACAGGCATCTTATATAATATTTGGGCTGCCTCCCTGGAGGGTATCCCTAGAGAAAAACTGCCAGCACGTACACAGATACCAATAGCCTCTCAACGTTTGGTACAATAATGCAAATTCATACTAGTAAAGGAATTAGTGCAATCACATCAATTAAGTCATCTCTACTTTAAATACAGAAGTGAACTTAATAACAAATTAACTCGCTGAACTGCCTTAGCCTTCAGCCCCTTCCAGCTACCATTTACTCCTCTGCAAGGCACTTAGTACTATGGCTTCTTAAATCAGTTTTATATTATTTGAAGACTGAAAATTATTTTGAAAAATATTTTGAAAAGGCAGCCTCTCTTCAAAAAAGTATTTATCTTCCCTTGGTAAAACTGCTACTAAATATAAGCAATGCTGTCTTTGAAAACCTACAGAGAGCTAGGAAATGAGACATGATTCCTTAAATATAGCTTCCTATTTCTGAAGTGTACCTTTACCTAATATGTCCATAATGGCTAGAAAAGAATAGGATTGTGTAGGCACTTGAGTGGTGCTAGAAATGGGAAGGAGGAGGTGTTGCTTGCCTAGGTTATTTCTAATAATTAAAAGGTTTTCATGCAGCCTTTAACCTACTAGAAATGGTATAATATACATTAAATTGCCTTTTTTCAGATCTTCATAATCCATCCAATGAAAGTAATGCTATTATCAACTATCATTGGAGAGTTAATAATTAATTTTATCATTTCATGGATATTTTTTGAAAGATTATCCCTCATGAAGATGATCATTACTTCCTTCTAACACCATTTGTGTTAGTTCCTTTAAATTGCAGATTTTCCCAGGAGCATAGCTTAGTTCTGCTGGCCATACCCCACTGCTGACAATGACTGTCTCAGAAGTGTATCTCTTAAGACTTAATACATCAAATTCAGGCATGCAGGATTCTGATAGAAAACACAGGTTAAAAAAAAAAAAGAAAGAGAGAGAGATTTTTCATGACTAAATGCTTTTTTCCAGGTTTCCTGTCCAGAAGTATTTTGATTTCTAAACACAATATTTCAATTCTACCCAAACTGCACTTCATTATTTGCTGTTTCTTGAAACAAAACATTATAATGCTGTGCTACTCTTACTATACCTGTTAAAGCACTTTGCATCATTAGTTCCAGCAATCAAACAGGTAAGGAGTAGGATCTGATGTGACCACAGCCTACAAGTACCAAGAGAAAGGGAGACAGATAATCAATATTTCTGACCATGAAAGATATTCTAGCTAACCAATATAAAACACAGTTCCACAGCTGGAAATCAACACTGGGAAAAAGACTTGAGGATCGAAACATACTGTCAGCTACCTACTGACTGATAGAGATGGCCCATTTCTTGAAGTTTTTCACTCAAGACTGAGTATCTTTCTAGAAGAGACACTAATTTTGGTATGAACTACCAGCTGGGATATCACAGTATGTGCAGTACAGGGCATCTGGGGTGATCACAGGGGTGCCTTCTGTCATTCATATCTCTGACTCAGCATGGCTTTATCACCCTCTCTCATTTAAAAATAATAAATGTAATAAATAAATGTAATAAACTGCCTCCATCTTGAAGGCAACTTGACTCATCACATCCAAAGTCACCTGTCAGCTCCTGCACATATCTCTTTATTCAAAAGGGCTTGTCAGAGATGAGGATTTCCCTGAAGCACCAAAGCCACCTATCTCTCTCACTCCCTCTATCCTCCTCTGTTGATCTCAAACCTTGCTGCCTTCAGTGCAGTGATATTTACCTGAATTGCTATCACATCCCATTATTCTTCCTTGTCTTTTTCAGTTCTCCTTGTCTGGCCCTTCACAGAAAAGTGATAGACTGCATTTTTTTATTTATTTATTTTGCCTGAAAGTTATGGGCATGCAAAGTTTGACTGCAGTCTGAATTTCAGAAGTGACTTCTGCAAACAGTGCTATAGCTTTTCCTCCCCTGCCCAAGTCAAACAAAGGCATTTGAAACATATTGCCAATTATAAGACTGCTTACAAATGCCATATTAATGTATTCTGAAGCACATTCCAAATAACATTTCGAGTGGATTATATAAAAAGCAGCCATCGTTTTCTCTTTAGCTATTCAGGCAAATTCACCTCCTGTTCCCTGTATAGCAATGAAATTCATAGTGATAAACAAACAAAAACTCCCAAGTTGAGACAAGATGTCTCATTACCATGGCAATAATGTAGTCGATGCTATTAAAGTCTCAGTCTCTATCTACATCCAATGACTTCTGGGGAAGGAACAAATTACTAGAAATCAAACAGCTCCACCATGGTCTATTGAGAGACAGTCACCAACAAGGACCAGATGAAAAATGTTTGCTCTTTTTATTAGTGAAACACACAAACCCAGAGCTTGCTGTGGTGCTCTGTGATGTCTTATCACAGACAATCTGCTTAGATTATACATACTTGGTTCAGCTGGTGATTTCTTCACATCTCCCCAGAGACACAGACTTCTTATTTCAGGATTGAACTTCTACCTGAAAAGTGCTTGAGTGAGACTTTTTGCACATTGCCTTGCCCACTTGGCTAGGAAACCCTGGACTCTGGGTTGCAAATATGTAGCACATACTGTGTGTACCTTCTTCATCTTTCAGGGCAATTTTTGTTTCCCCTCAATTGACAGGGTCAATGAGCGCAGTGTCTCAAAGAATACTTGAAACTAGATCTCCATTCTAGACAGAGGAGAAAGCTGAGCAATGGAGAAAAGATGGATTAACACTCATGGACTTGAATATGACCTCCTAAGGTCCCTTCCAGCCAGTTATCCTATGATTCCCTAATCGTTTCGTAATGCAAAGAATCCAGGGTAGGAAAAGGCTTCCATCTTGATTCCAATTTATAGCATAGTGGCTGTTTTGCCAATTATGCTTTTTGATGTTATGCTTTCTAGTGGTAACTAATTTATGAACTGAAAAATCAGGAAAATATTTCTCTCCATACACTACCAACTCCACCTGGTTTCTTAAGCTACAGACACTGATTCACATCTGTCTATAGATCTCTCGTTCAGCCCTGTCTTTCTCCATTTCTGTTATCCCCTTGTATCTTCCAATCTGCAGAGTAGAGGAGGAAGGAAAATGCCAGTAGCAGAAAAGCCTAGGTATTTGTTTCTCAGTGCAATATTTCTTCAAGGAGCAGTAAGATCTTAAGCTAAAGACTGTCATGCCTTTCATCAAAGTTGTCTTTAGTTAAGAGCATTGTGACAACAACAGTGGATTTACTAGGTTTGCACAGCATGACCTGGATTTTTCTAGAATTCAGTTACTTCATTACCAAACAACTTGTTTTGTCAGTTAGCTGTCCTTCATTTCAAGGCACACCATTAAATTTAACCCAAGATACCCATATTCCAGAACGATTCACTATTTCTGTTGTTGCACTTGCTTTACAGCAATAAATTCTTAGTAGGAATCATGGAACTGATGAAACATCTGTTTCTGTCAATTAGAAACAACTCAGTCCTGTAATATGCAGGCTACCTTCCAGAATAATTCTTTTTACACCTTTAATTTAGGTCTGGTAAGACACAGACTCCCTTCTTATAGACCTTACCATGAAAAAGATGCCAAGCTGCCTGTTGGCTGCATCACATAACCTATTTCAAAGACTTAAGAAGCAATACATAGTCTTCAAACTCCTGCAACCCCATTTCCGTATGTTGTAACTGCGGTGCAGTCATTGCACTTCACACGCAAACATCTTTCCTTTCCCATTGTTGTGGTTTCAGCCCAGCCGGTAACAAAGGAGCACGCTGCTCGGTCACTCCCCCCACCCCCTCCGATGGGATGGGGAGGAGAATCAGAAAGAGAAAAGGAAAAAAACCCGGAACCTCGCTCGAGGGTTGAGATAAGGACAATTTACTGGGGCAACACAAAAAGAGAAGTCAGAACAATAACAATACAAATAAAAGAATAGACAAAATGAGTGATGCACAGTGCAACCACTCACCACCCGGAACCCGGTGCTCCACCACTTCCCCACCGAAAGCTGAGACACCCCCCCAGCCCGCTCCCCATTTATATACTGGGCATGATGGCACATGGTATGGAACAGCTTCTTGGCTAGTTCAGGTCAGCTGTCCCGGCTGTGCCCCCTCGGAGGTTCCTGTGAAAATTAACTCTATCCCAGCTGAACCCAGGACACCCATCCACTCACTAAATTCCCCTTTCCCACCTGCCCTTACAAAATGCCAAGCAACCTCCCTGCTTCCAGCCTATTTCATTCTTTCTGCCACCACAGGAGGTTTTCAATGACGCGTGGCAGCTTTGGTGTGCAGCAACAGCTCAGCTCTGAATCACAACCCTTTAAGTTCAAGAGGTATCCCACGGTGAATTGCTACAGTGCTAAACCATGCAGTCCAAGTCAGAACAATGAGTAACAGGCTTCTCTACATCACACAGTAGCAGAAGTCAGTTAAATCCAGACATGACGTAGGGAAAAAAAGTTGACTTTATGAATAAGTCATCCTGAGCCAGCTCTGATCTCGCAGCCTACGGCAGGAGGGCAGTGAGGCAGTGCTGGAATATGCCTAGCTTGCACAGCTCTGGGACAGACCCCTGGGTCAGCCGGCATCCCTCCAGGTACACACAGCTCTTGGGGATGGCATAGGAATGACTCTGACTCTGGGATTGCCTTTGGGCAGCTCCTGCATGGTGGCAGTGCAGTCATATGTATACCATAGTACAAAGCTTGTTAAGCCTCTCCATTCTGCTCTGATCCTCTTATATATGAATATGAGTATATCGAGCACACACTGAGAAATTCCCTCCAACTAAATAGGCAAATTTTGAACGATTCAAACTTGGGACAAACTCTGCTCAGCCTGCCTGATAAATAATCTGGCAGGGACAAAACTTCTCAAAGCTATTTTATTTTTATGAGTTTCTTAATTTCTTTATGTGTTTTCTTTTATTGATAGATTCTTCTTGATGAGTAGCAAATATATTTTCCTATTTTATGTCATAAATATTTTAGTAATATGGGTGTATTTATCAATAACATAGGTATATAATAGAAGCTGTCTTTGGTCTATTTATTAACATTTACCAATGCTTTAAGAATCCATATTCAGAATGTGATTACAGATTGATTGTTTTCTTCATCATCTGCAATGACATTGACTCTATATTCTTCAAGTTAAATCTTATACTTGTACCACAGCCTGATTTATTTATGATGTATCAATTTACAGACACGGGAGAGCACTGCATGCAAAGTTAAACAAAAACACCCAGAAAGAAAAAAGTGGTTGTACTAAAAATGACAACATAAATACTGGGCAGAAAAATCACAAGAGAAATAGTGTGGAGAAAAGTAGGGGGAAAAAATACAAGCAAACAACAAATGCAAATTCAGATGGACTCCTGAGATGATTAACAATTGCCACAACCTCAGTTATCATTGAAAGTATAAGATGATATAAGACTATTCAATGACCTTAATTTTTCAAGCAACTTCTAAGACCTAGATGAATATATGTGTTTACAAGGGTTTTTCCAACCATTCAGTTTAAGAATTTCAGAATCTGAAAGTGGGGGCAGCTGATGTCATTTCACTTCAGTTTGTATATTCAATTGAAATAGTATTCAGAAATATTCCATTCACTAGATGCACATGGATATGGACACTTCAGGAGTTAGAACTGGAACTTATCTACCCCTGTACAGACTTAGTGTGTGATCTTGATCAAGAGCCTTTTGAATTCAGTAGGAGTTAGAGAACTTGTTGCCTCTAAAGAACTGTGCCCTGGCTGCTCTGAGACTCAATTTAAGTTTAGGTTTGCATGAAAATAACTTCCTTAATTATAGTGTCATTGTGCAGATAAGTTTCTTAAAACTGTGATTAACTAAAATGTTGTGATAATTACTAGGTATAGATTAGTTGTGAATTGGCTTCTGAATAGAATCTGTGGCTTCTGACTGGACCATCAGCCCTTTTTCTTCACTTAATTTTAAGGTTCACAAAACAAATTCTTAGTTACTCCAAGGTGAATATGGAGTCACTCTAAAAATAGTCTTTTAGGTCCTGAAATCTTGTTCCTAAACCAAGTACAGACAGCTATATAGAAGAGGACAGTAGAGTGCCTATAATTGCCAAAGGAAAAAACCCTATATTTTTAGGATATAATGGACCAAAAGATTCCAGTTCTGAAGCCAAGCTAAATTTCAGAGAGTGTTTCTGAAACTTTAGCCCTGGAATTATAAATCTAACATTAGAGGCCGGATCTACATAAGCTATACCAGGTTTTCTTTTATAGAGTTCATAATAAGAAAAATCTGATGAGGATAAGGCAAACAATCCCTATTTAAAGATATCTTGTCCAACAAATAGAAGTTTTAAAATTCACTGATTAGAATTGTCTCATACACTTCATGCTCAAACTCTTGAATCAAAAATCCCACCATTGGTAATCCCTATATTATTTTGGTGAGATTTTCTCTAAGCGCTAAGAAAGCACTTATCCACATGGACTAGTATTCCATGTTCCTTGCCAAAGAGCCTTGGCTCTACTGAAACCACAGGAAACTGTCAGCAAAGGGTAAGTGATGACACTAGAAAAGTGTAGATCAAAACTATTTCCATAGGTAAACTATTTCACTCTTCAGATAAATGCTGCCAAGCATTAATTTTTATGATAAATTAACATT
The DNA here is from genome assembly GCA_026212715.1 of Elanus axillaris. Taxonomy (NCBI): domain Eukaryota; kingdom Metazoa; phylum Chordata; class Aves; order Accipitriformes; family Accipitridae; genus Elanus; species Elanus axillaris. The sequence goes on from JANZLQ010000064.1 coordinate 7,007,860, forward strand.
TCCCCCACTTTCATTACAAAGATATTAAAATTAAAAGTCCATTTTTGGCAATACACTTGATAATTACTGGCATCAAATTGCAATGAAAAAGCTCAGAACCATGCAAGGGATATACTCTATGGTTCAGACCCATCAAAGTTGATGCAAACCTTTCCAGTGAGTCACACTAAATAGTCAGGCTAGAACTACACGAACATGATTTATTCTTGTTCCATTCAGGCACAAACACCTTTCAATAGGACTTACCTGTCCTCTTAGTCTTACAAAATAATGTATGAATTAGAATAAATCAGAACATGTTCTCCTAAAAATACATTATTTCCACAGTGCTGGATACACTGTAAATATATGCTCTACTAGGAGTGAAAAAAACATTGCTATTTTTAGTATTAATTTTAAATATTAGTATGCTTCAATATCCAAATAGTATCTGGCATCAATAGATGTCCCTAGTTAAACATTTTGCGTATCATGTCAGCTAGATGTACATTATTTGTATAAAATATATAACCATTGCACTTACACAAATACATATGAGCTATGAGGTCCTTCTCTTTGTTTATTATGAAGTCCATTTTAAGGTCTTCTTATACACCTCTGGTTTATGCCAAACATGTTTCTCTTACATAAACAAATAAATACTCACTAGGCAGAAAAACTAAAGTCATCAACTGTTCTCAACACTGTTGTGAGGTTTTGCATATCAACATTACAAAGAGGAACAGGGGGTTTGGCACTGAAGAAAAAATAAAAATAAAAATAAAATACCTGATAGCATTGCCTGGTATCACATGCTGATTAGCATAACACCTTAATCCCTTCTTGCTTATGAACAGTCTGGCTCCCTGCCCACTTGAGCATTTTCTTCCTCCACATGGTCACCTAAATCATTTCATCTTGGATGTTTCTGGACAGACACAAACCAAAAAAGTGTATTCTGGGAATCCTGAGATGCAACTTTGCCTCTGCTACACTGACCTATCTCACCAATTATTTTGGCATATTAATATCTACTGTTGGCTCTCTTCTAATAGAGCAGCAAGACAAAGGTACCATCTCACATGCAGGTTGCTAGTGCAACAAGCTGAGTATTTCTTTTTCCAGTCTCCTTATCAATAGAAATCTCTAATTGCTAATCAATCAGCCAGCTCAGCCTAACACAATAACTCAACCCCTCTTGCAGTCATTGTCTCAACAGGATCCTTTATAAAGTAGCTATCGTGTAGTCAAGTACAGATTTTAGCTGCTGTTCACCCTGCAGCCATGGATAAGGTTTCCACAATTCAGCTATTACTTGTTCTCACTATGGATTTTTTTCCTTTTTAAAAGCAGAATATAGGTCTTCCTGATTTCTGAGTTAAGGCTACCACTGGCATTGCCAGTCCTCTGACCCATGATGCTTCCCCCTGAAGACTTCCATGTCAGTCACGCATTCAAATCTGTATCTATCCATCCATCTTCATAGCACTTGTTCACTGCTCAGGGGAAAAATTATTTTTATTTTTCATTTGATTGATGTTGCAATGTTCAGGACGAGAACACATGGTTAGAACCAATTACACAGTGGACAAGGATTCTCTATCAGTTACCTCTTTCCTGAATACAAAGGAATAGCAACATTTATATGTCATAAAAAGGAGCTATGTCTGCACCATCCTCTGCTGAAATCTACCCAAGGATTATATAGGATACACAGCACCCCCAAAAACATCTAGGGTGATAGAATCTGCTAAAGCACTTACCATTTTCAAAATGCTACACATTCCTTGCATGAAGAATCGGTCAGAATCTGAAGACAGATAATGAAAAGAAACCTCAGCACCAGCACTCCTAAATGTGAATAATTTGAAAAACTGTTTGGTGGGAGTTGTTTGTTTGTTTGTTTGTTTCAAATTTTAAAAACAGCGTTTAATTTGAAAATCATCAATCTTGATATGGTCAGAATTTCCACCTAAGACTCCATAAATTAAAGGTCTTTAGCATGGAAATATTATCTCCACAAGACAGGCTAGGCTGAGCATCACATATCTCTATTACTACTCTGTGTCATACCCTCTCTTTATGGACTCTGATGGTATCATACCACTTTTCTGTGAGAGATTTGCTTTGCTATCAAACAGTACTTTGCTGGGTGCAGTGGAACACTCTGCCAGTTTGAGTTCATCAGCTAAGCTACACTTCCTTTTTTGGGAATATATACTTAAACAATAGTAATATATCAAATTTTTTTTCACTACTTTAAAATATCAATGTAAAGAACTGTTTTGCAAAGCTGCAACTAGTGTTGAGAAAATTAAAGCAAATTAACTGACTGGAATTAACTAATCATCTCCAATTCAGTATCACCAAATAATCTTCTACAATTCCAGATATGTCCATCTGGACAGAAGCAATATACTCCCTCTTACAAGAGCTCAGATTGAGATGGGAAAGACAGAAATGAATACCTAGCTTCTTTCATATGATGATCTCACAGAAGTTTACAATGGAGTATGAATAGTACTGTGCAGAGGGGGAGACTGAGACAGAGAGCGCCTCACAGGCAAAGCCCAGGGTCCCATAATGATCCATGACAGAGCTGTGACATTGCAGTTCTACTGCTTGCACCTTTCTATTTTCAGATCCAGTATTGTCCAACAGGATTCTGCAGGAATAAAGTTCATAAACCAGCCAGACACACAAAAAATATATTATATGTTTTCCCTTTGAAGCTACAGGACTTTTTTTTTAATCACTATTATTATTAAACAGAAGATAAATGTTATTAGTAGCGCTTCATCTTGGTTGTGATCATTATAACATAATTATATATGTACAAAGAATGCAAGCATGCAATATACAGTAGAAGTATGAAGATCCTGAAAAAACTAAAAACACGACCACCAAAACATCCTCAGTAAAATCAAAACCAAACAATCAAAACTCTAACCATAAAAACAGAGAGTGAAAATGGAGGACTCACCGTTCGATTCCCCCTGCTTCTTTTGTGCTGGCTGCTGCCATATGGGCGTACTCTATCTACCACATTCTGGACTCCCCATATTTCCTGTGAAGAGTGAGTGATCATTCACTGGAGGAAAACTTGACATGTCTAATACTAAGAAGACATTCAACACATCCAGAGAGTGGGTAGACTTTTTAATGGTCCTTTGTGTGGCTCCTCCCTCACCGAAACTCTGACCTTAATGAAGCTGGGAACAAACAAATGTAGAGGTTAGCAGGACAAGCCCAATTGTATGATGACATTCCAAGAAGCTACAATTCTTGGAAATGGGTAAAAGCAGGGATCATGGAAAAAACCACCTGCTATCTAGCTGCTTAAGTTTCTGAAACACCATTAAACAAGCCTTTGGCGTTCAAATGAAGCTTCAGGTCTTTCCACAAAGCAGCAGGGAAGGCAAACACATACACCATCTCTGCTGGAACACCCACAGACAGCTCTGTTCAGGAGAATTCTGAACATTTCTGCAGGGGAGGATGACTCAAGAAAATGTATTGTTAAATAATCTTTTGTCTTTCTTAACAGGCTGTTACTATACACAGCAATGTCAGCCAACAGCTGTGGTTATATTACTTAATGCATGTGTCCATAAATAAACAGATCTTAGCATTTAGTATTCTTTTAATGTAGGATTCTAATTCACTGAAAGATAACTGTTTTTTACATCTGTTAATGCCCCTTAGTCTGTGAGTGGAATAAAAAGACAGATTACTCAAATACTCAGTCATCCCATTTTTTTTTCTCCTACACTGAAGTTGTTGCAACATCAGAAATATTGGGCCTCAAGACTATCCTCACAAATGTGTGATTGTTTAGTTTGTGCTTACAGTGACAGTAACTGCCTCAATACCAGATGTTTCCAGTAGATCAGCAACCTGCAAATATTTAAGACCCCTTAGGAGTCTGCCTATCCGCTCAACTTGTCCGGAAAGGCTTTTCAGTTTCACCTTTATTATATAAATATGCTCAACCTAGTTAAGGGAATATTTCTTCTATTTATCTTGACCCTTTCTATGTCCCTCTGCTTTTAAAATAAGTCAACAGGCTAAAGATACTTTTTAAAATAGATCTGCCCAAGGGAGAAATGCTAGAGGGCATATAGATTTTCAAAAGCCCTCAACAAGCATCCACCTTTGAGACTAAATTTTTAAAAGTTTACCACTCATGCATACTTGAAATCACTAATTTTAAAGACAGAAATGACTAATTTCAGAATCTACTCTGACCCCTTACAAGGAACAGGCTGCAAGGCTTCAACCAGTAATTTCTGCATCAACCTTACAACTTTCCTTTTCATCACCTTATAGTCCTAATTTACATGCAGCACATTAGAATATCCACTGCTGTCCTTAAATGAATTGGTTCAATGGTGAATTTCCCTCCCTGCTAAATATTAAAAGATTTTCTATAATATTCAGCCTTTAGTGGCTACCCTTGAACCTTTACCCTGTATTTAACTATGTATGAAACACAATCTTGAGTAAGCAAGCAACATTAAAAATAATGATGTTGACCTAAGAACAAATCTCTGTAATTTGCATTTGAATTCTGGAGTCCTACTCAGAGATTTACTAAATTCTAAAAAGAAATTTAATGAGGAAAAAAAGAATTTTTCCTTTCTACCTTCTGATTTTTGGTGTCTTGGTCACTAAAAACTGTTAAAAACCCACTGTGTTATACTGACAGAAATAATAACCCTATTGCCACCATATAGCCTAACTACATTGTGAAACTCAGGGCAATGTAGAGAACAAAAGTAAAGCCAAGGCAGAAAAGGGACTAAATACCTCCACAGAGCAGACCACTGTTAAACACAGTGAGTAGCAGGCACAGTGCAAAATAGCTCAGGAATTTCCTCAGCAGCTCTCTGCTGGAAGCAGGGGAAAGGACATGCTGGACATGCCTTGTTCTTCTAAACAGGCACTGGCTATTGGCCATACTCGGAATTTTTTCACAGTGCTGGACTGACATTTGCTCTGACACCACTTTGCAGGTTTAGACAGATCCTGGGGCAAGGCACCAAGGTTTGACCTAATGCTCTGACTTAGTGGACCTTGGCTAATATCATTGCCTCTTGTAAGCTAATAATATGTTTCTTCCTTTCTAATACATGACTAAAATTCTTGCTATTTATATTAATAACAACTGTTATTAATATTAGCATATCTCAATGTTATCATATGTGGGCATCTCAAAAGATCAGCTGAATAAAGGGCAACATAATAGTACTTGTAATCTTTAGACAAATGCATCTTGTTAAGGAAAACCATCTGCACAATCTGCTCCAATGGGTTCTTCTGCTTATTAAAAATATTTTTAAAAACATTTCCACAGAGATGAGGAAAAACAAAGACCAGATAGCATTAATGATCCCTCTTTCTTTTCCAAAATATTTGTACATTATAAACATCATGCAGCTCAGCATGCCACTTAATAGGCAAAGACAACAGTTCAACTAATGCCAAGACCACTCCCTATCAGTCTGACCAATATTAACACTTTTGCTCTCCTGTGCTCCCTTCCCTACCTGTTTTCTCTTGATTTCTACAGAGATTACAGGCTCCTGGAGGCATAGCCTATCTTTTTATTCCGTATCCTAACAGAGTATCTAACCTCTTCTGTGAAGTACAGCACAGTGTACTAAGAAACTTTGCTGAAGTAAAAATAATCAGCAATTAGCCCACGCTAGGTACATTTCCAATTCAGTGTCCTAGATTAATGCCAGACTTCTCTGTATGTGGAGATCTGAGATATGCTTAAATATAAGGAGAAAATCCTAAAACATGTATTACCCAAAAATTGCAGGTAGCACAGCTGAAGCAGCACTTTCAACAATTTCAAGAGATGCAGAAACTGACATAGTGTTATTTCATGTATTGAATTAACATATCACATCCCCTATGTTGATTCACAGTCTATCATAATGATTGGTTTCTTTCTGCTTTACAGAAGAAATACCTAGATAGGCTTCTGCCTGAAAATTAACATCACCCTGGTGATGAGAAGCGGTCCAGACATGAATCCATATCCCTGAAGAACTCCTCCCAAGATGCTCACATTGAAAACTCTGACCTCTACATCCCTATCAAAGTATTTAGGACAGAAGATGAAGGCAGGAATCAAGACACTAACAGCTTAACACTTAGACATAACACACTAAACTCTGCGGAACTTGGAAACCTGCATTCTTCCCTATGAAATGCTGTGTACTTCTTTCAATCAAGCTCTAATTTAACACTGGCAATGAGGACACAGGTCTTTCACATGTCCCCCAACTGTTTACAGGAGGAGACCAGTTTCATTTTTAAGCAAGTGAAGTAAGAGCAGAGGTTGGCTCTACCACAGAATTCATTCAAAACTTATTTAACTTTAGTGAAGGGAGTCTAAACTATGTGATCAAGCACTGTTCTGGTTAGGGAATAAAATTTTCCATAACACATTTTTTTTCCTCGTTTTTGACATTTGTTTTCTGCCTATATTTAGATTTTGCTGTAATTTTGTTTCTTCCACCTCTGAAACGGGGATGATACCCATTATCAAAAAGAGTTTTCACAGTAATTGCTTTAGAGCATCTTGGGGGGGCATGGGGAGAGGGGGAGGGCAATGTTGTTGTGATAATATTGGCTGATTTTCTCAGTGTTGGCAGATGACTAGAAGCATACCCACATTAGTGGAGTGGTTTCTTCTCCTTTAATACTGTGTTCATATTTGTCAAATGAAGAGCCCAGGTTTCTTCCAGATGACAGAAAGTCTTAGCAAAATCAATACAAAATTACTAAATAAAAGAATCTGTGCACATAGTACCATTTTTTTTTATAATTGCTTCATTTCAGCAAGGCACAAACAGATTGATAGAAGATCAATACATCAGAATTTACGCATGCCCGAACAGTTTTGTTAGTTTTTGAGATGTTATTCCAATGGAGCATTTGAAACAGGAGCTAAAAAGAGTGTTGAGTTTACACATCTAGACCATTCCTCACTGACAAATTAATGATTATCTTTTGCCATAAACTTCTCCAAGCTACTACATGCACAGTCAATATCAGCCAGTATGATGAAAAGCCAAATTAGTTGATGCAGTTTTCAGCTAAAATGCACAAACATTCATTATAATTAAAAAGAATATTATCAAAACAAAAATATAGGTATTTTAGAAGCATGTGGCTTATTCTTTTAATACTTTCTCTTTCTTCCTTGGTCTAAATTTGCCCCTGAAAAAGAAGCTCAACTATAAGGAAATGAGAAGGAAGAAAAACATTGGGGGTTGCACTTTCTTTTTTTTTTCTTTTTTTTTTAAAGGAGTATTTGTTATGAAGCTTTTTGGGTTTCCCATCCCCCCATGGAAGTCAAGATTATTCTTCACTTCTTTCCCATGAGTCTGCTTTTGCAAGTGGTTTTTTTTATATTTCCTTTTTTCAATAAGGGCATTTGGAACACTGTGCTAAGACCATATTGCTGCCACAGGAATGCCCACAGAATAAAAATGAGAGTTGTGAATCAATTCAAAGTCATTTACCCACTGTTTCTAGAAAAATGAAGGAAAAATACCACAAAAACTACTATTTCCTATATCAATGAAAAATTGATAGGTATTTGTATTATCAGAGTTCTGTTTCATACTGCTGTACCAGTAAACCACACACAAATGGAAGAATTTAGTTATCAAAGCCCATTTCTGCCACTGTGTGTCCTTTTTAAGGACTTCTGTTGATGGAATGGCACAACATGGCACCTCTGAACAATATCACTTAGCCAGCTAAAAGCTGCTGCATGTGTGGCCTTATTCAAAGCTTTGTTTTATTTAAACATTAAATGAAGAAGCAGTAATTATTTTCCATTGATCCAAGCAGCCACTCACATGATCTGAACACAAAAATACTCAGATAAGAGTGGCTTAGTGACTAATACCCATGAAATCTATCAAGTGAAATTGGCTTGCTATCAAATCAGTCTGATTAATGAATATGCCAAAGTTTATCGGCAGCTAGTTCAGGTGCAGAGTCAGAAAAATTGTCTGTGGCAAATACTGTGCCCCATTCTGCTCTCTAGAAATTGTATCTCATCATGGCAATAGTAGAACTAAATTACTACTGAGATTTTGTCGCAAGGTTTTAGCTGCTGGAGTCATCCTAAAACTCAAAAGTCAAACTCCCTTGGAGCCAAACTTTTAGAAACTAATTGGAGGTTTTTCCAACAAACAATAGCCAGTTAACACACACTGCTTCTACTTTTCACTGGTTGTCAGAGAAATAGCTATTGGATGTTTCCTTCTTGTTAATATTATGTATTAGAACTTTTTTTAAGGGAGCAGGAAAATAGAAATAGAAACTGTATAGCCCAGAAGTACATATCAGCAGGAAGGGGAAAAAGGGGCATAAGAGTAACAGACTGAAGATTTTCTACAAATTCAATGACGGTGCAGGAGTTATAGGATCATGCTGTTGCATTAACATGTAAAGAGCAAGCTTTGCTAGAAGAAAGCCCAGCTGCTTGCTGGCAGTGCTGAAGAGATACCTCAACCCTCAAGACAGCTCTAACCCAAGCAATGTGGGTTATAGCATGAGCCACCTGCTGTTTCAGCATCCTACCATCCAGCAGCTAGGGACAATGAAAACAGTACCTGGAACACCTGCACACCTTGAGGCTATGGGTATTTTTAGCTACAAAGTGAGAAGTCACTTCAGATTACAAACCAATGCACAAGACAATAAACCAAACTGTGCTTGAGTAGAACTGTGCATTTCAAGAGACCAGTGCTAAATCTTAACCACAGATATAGAGCTGGGTGATAGGGGAGTGTCTAGGCAAGATCTTCAAAACAGAGAGTACATTCTGATCTTTTACATGTAAAGTAGCAGACACCCAGTAACACACCTGATGCACTTACTTCCCTGAACTCTGTACCCAAACACTGGATCTTCTATGGCCATATGTCGCGTCCCGAATTTGGAGGGACTGAGGTTCATGGATTTCCTTTGTCAGAATTAAGGTAAAATGACACCAGGGGAGTTCAAACAACAATCAACTTTTATTCAACCTAACTAACCTTGCCCAAGTACAAGTGAACTT
>JANZLQ010000064.1:7017032-7028160 GCA_026212715.1 Elanus axillaris
CGGTCCCACCCTCCGTGGGGCCCCCTCCTCCGGCCACATTGTCCTGTTCACAAAACTCCAGCATTTTTACAGAGGCCATTTCCTCCACCAAAGTTCTTTAACGAATATTTGAGACATTGCCTATAATTGTCAGACCGTCACACCATAGAACAACCTATTCAGATATTCCCCACATACTCTGGTACTCAACACACTCTAGATGAAGGTTGCTCACTCTAAAAATCATTTATATAGGATGCACCCTGACACACTAATCCATTACTGGTAATACAACTTCAGTAGCATGGACAAATAACCTACGTATAGTCATTTATTTTTGAAATGGTGCAGGGAATTTTCACAAGCTCAATTTATCAAGACAGATCCCAGAAAATGGATGCAGGTGTCAGTGGGCATGATGGACACCTTATGAATATACTTCCATGCGTTAATGGCCATGTACCATCTCATTATTTCTTTTCAGAAGCAGTCTGTTCTCTTTCCATGGAGAAATATTTCCTCAGTAGAAGTAGTAAGCTGCAGTGGCTAACTGAGCAAATTTTCTTCTAAATGACTGACTACCCATTATTAATTATATCTTACTTGCATATTAACTCCTGGTGGCCTTAAAGAGTGAGACCAAAACATGAGTGTTATCCCAGTGACTAGGCTTTCTTCCTCATTAAAGACTTCTCTGTACACTCTTACAGGATGGCAGAACAACCACAAAGGTAGAGAGTAACATTGAGATGGATCTCATGAGACCCATCAGAATAACCCTTCTTGGATTTGTAGCTACATCACACCAACTTCCCTGGCCAACTTGTCCTCTCTGTGACTGACACCCCTTCCTGGAGATATCCTAGAGGAGCTTAAACTTATAATTCCTAAAATACGTTCTACAGTATTGATAGTTCCACAAAGTTCAGGATAATGTAGTATTTTATTCAGCCACAAAACATAAACAACTTTCTTTGATACCAGTATTTCTTAGAGGGTTCTTACTCCTCTTAGACCTTATTTGGCTGGGGGCATGGGGGGAGAGACTAAAAAAGAATTCAGAAAGGAGAACATTAAGAAAATAAGAATCATTAAAGAGATTATTTTGGGTCTTCAGCTAATAAGCTTTATCTTTGCCATGCTGTGCAAGTTCTTCCCACACATTCTCATTAAAAAGACAAGTTTTGCATTAGCCTTTACACATTTCCTTGTGGTGGAAGCTCTCAGGTGCATCAAGAAGGTGGGAAGGTCTAAGAGGTTCTTCCCCAGAACTCCTATGTGGACAAAGTTACATCCAAGAATCTGGAGCAAAGCTCATTAGTATGAGTGATTGGTTGCTGAACCTGGATCATTCTTTAACCCCAGTCTGAATTTAAGGACACAAGATATGCATGCATCTCTGCAGGGAGGGAAATTCTATCCCTGTCATTGAAAGCCAAAGCCTATCATAGTCCTTCTGCAAGTATTTCTGTGCTAGGTTGGAAACAAAGAAATTTCAGCAAGAAGTTGCTTATATGTTTAGCCATTGGCGGCTTTGATCTTGTGCCAACAGCTACAGAAGGATGCCATGTAGAAATGCAGAGATGCTATTAAAATGCAGGTATATCTACAGCTCTATCTTAATGTTTCCACCAGTAGCACTGCAGAGAAAAGCTTCACAGGGTTCAGGAGCCATAAAATACATACCCTGTGCTTCCACTTCAACCTGATGCTGCAAAACCCATGTTGATGCTGTCTTGCCCAGACAGATATAGGTGCACAGACCAGCCTAGCCCAGTACCTATCACATGCTTGTTTACTACACAAAAAATCCCTGCACTTCTGCTGGCATTTGTCCTAGTACCAACACCTCTGGCACGTCAAAAACTTCAATAAAACCAAACAAATTAAATACAACGTTGTCCTGTTTAACTGGCTCAGTGTGCATAATCTCACCCAAGGAATTCCTTGATTTTTTCAGAGCTGAATTGGGTCTCTCACCTTTTAGGGTTGGAGGTACAGGCCAGTTAAATCTATGCAAATGGTTTGGAACAAACAGATTTGGTGAGAAAAAAATGTAGTAAATTAATGAGTTTTTCTTTCCAGAGACAAAAATAAATATATCAGAAGCAACATGAAATAACAGAGAATAAAAAAAAGTTCTGAAGATATAATGGGCAAAATATTTTATCCCAAGGCCAAAGTTCATCAGTTTTCACTTTGATTTATTTATGCAGCACCATTTTGGGGTATGGTAAAATTACAGAGCAGCAGTCTTCTGAAATTTGACAAATTTGTCATATCAACAGATGGGCTGTAAGAACAGAAGATCTGAACTGGGATAAGGATGATTTGGTCTTGAGTGATTCCATCTAACTGTTAGTTACAGATAAAACAGCTAGATATAAACTTAGATTGCTAATCATCTATTAGAAATCATTCTGTCCATGATGTTGCTTGTTCAGAAAAACTACATATATATCTCCTTGTAAACTTCCCCCCACTGTTCTGATTATTTGAAAAAAATTTATGCTGGACATCAGGTAGGGGAATTAATATTGGCTGACCAGAAAAATGGATGCCTTACCCTCTTGACATTTCAAACATCATATTGAGTTATGTTGCTTAAATCTAATCATAGCATGCTACATTGTATCATGCTGTTATACCTGATGCAATAAATCACTAAACCCCATTAAAATCAATCTATGCTCAGCTGCAGTACTGCTATTGTACCCCACTGGTTTGTGTCATGTTTAAGACACCCAGCACCAAACTCACGCTGCAGCAGAGTGCTCCATTTTATGAGTGTTGGAATTGTATTTAAAGGCATACATTCAAGTGATCAAGACTTCATTTTATTTGTTTGTATATTTAGGATGAAGAATTCCTGGGACTTAGGTCCTTGATTGCTCCAGGAAAAGCAGGTAGTACTTAGGTAGAAAGGGAACTTTGGGACCCTTATTGGCTCACATGTTTACAGAATCCATGGTAGGTTTGACCTAAAGCTAAGTTTAAGCAAAGATTACATTCATATACATTCATGTATCCAAATACCACCACTCCAATTTAGAAAATCATATTCTTTTGCTGCATGAACCAGTTCATGGCTGCAAGGATACACACATATGAAGAAATCTTCCCATATACTGCATCATTAATCTGTATCTCTGGCTTCTTCATCCAGACCAATACAAGGTTGCTGTACCTATATGAAACATGCTTGTGCTTATGTAACACTTCATAGGCTACCATTTCCTAGTTTGGTTTTGCAGAGTGCTACTGTTGGAAATAGAATGTCATACATATGTGCATATGTGCAAATGTTATTTCAAGTCTAAAATCTCCAAGTACTGGAATGACCTAGAAAATAAAAGTTGTTACTTCACAGCAAGTCTAACCAGTAATCACACATAACTTTGGACTGAAGCATCAGAAAAAAAAAAACCAAACCCCTCTACTAATCTGTGACCACAGCTTCCATAAATAAGCCTCCAAAACCAGGCAAGGTAGTAAAACTATCATAGCTGGCATTGGGGATTACTAATAAGAAAAATTACTCAAATGCTAATCTGTTACAGTACTTCATTAATTAGATCTTCAACTTGTAGAGCATAATTTGCAGGAAATACTGTGCAGTTATGTACAGTAATTTACACAAAGGCTGCCTGTCATAACCTATTTGTTTGGCTCAATTTTGTTCTCTGCTCTGTCTTATTCACCCATTAACTGTTATAATAATTTTGAAGCATGAATCTACTGTAGCTTTCAAACAGTATTTGCACACCTTGAGGTACACAGACACTGCAAACTCTATGGTCAATACAAATAGACTTTGTCATATGTCAGTGCAAGGGAATAAAACCTAATCCCAGGCTTCCTGAAGCCTGACATTGAGAATCCTTCCATAAAAAATACACAAACAGAAAACAGCAGGCCAACCATTAAAAGGAGACAGGACAATTCACATCATCAAATGTCAATAGCATTTATTGGAATCTCCTTCCTAGAGCTAACTTTGCTAGTGCTCTTTTGTGTTCTATTTTTTAATCCTGTAAAGGCAAGAAGCATTCTAGACTCATCCACTAAATAAGCATACTTGTGTCTCTGAAGAGCCATGAACTCTATGCCTTGTCATGCTCATGTATCTGCAAGCTAGACCCATCAGTCAAACATGCATTACACACAACCACCCATCCTCCAGCGTTTGTCCCACCAAAGAAGACGGGTGTGACCCAACAACCATACCTAGGGACCTTGGATATTTAGCTCAAACTGTAAAGAAATACAGCTTCCTCCTCTGGCAACTGCCACTGGTGAGCAATATAATACCTCTTGTGTTAGAAAGTTTCTGACTATACGCAAAGCTGTAGGGATTCTTTGGCAAAATTAGGAGCTAACTTCAGACACTTTTGGTGAATAAAAATTTCAATGAATATGTAGTTTTCAGAGCTTTTTTTTGGCACAGGTCTAATAGTAAAATCTAAACCACATTTTAAAGCACAAGTGAGGCTATCAATAACTGCCTGCATGTCACTGGAAGAATATCCTTGTGGTTTGCACAGTGCTTTGCTCTATTGCTTCTTATAGCCTTTTCAAGACTTACTCAGCTGCAGATGGGAACAAAATTTTGGTTTACTTTTGGGTTTGCCTAATTCTGAATCCTCTAGAGAAAAGAGAACAGAATGGTATGATCTAAATGCTGTTTTCTAAAGCATAGTTCCAGGCAACATAATCAAAGCATTCCTTTGACACATTTACACAAAATACACAGCAGCTTACAAACAGTCATGCAAAGTGAGGATTCTGCATTGCATGCAAGTGTTTCCCTCTGCTAAACTGGTTTCTTAGTCAATGTGGGATTTTAGTATTGCCGAAACGACCTATTACTCTCTAGCTATGTGAATTTTCTGTCTTCTCAGTGCAAACAACCCTGTAGCAAGCTTGCAGTAGCCTTGCCTTTTTACCAATGATCAGGTGAACCGCTCCCCTGGCCACCACTCTCTGCCATTTAGGAATGGACCATTTTGCTAGCCGCAAGTGTCAGAATACAAATTTGTGTGGATATTGCTCTGACATGGTAATTTGATTCCTAGCAAAACTACTCCAGATCTTCCCATTGGATTGTTTCAGACAAGGCCCTTCCCTCTCCCCAGAGACACTGGCACAGCATTTACCTCCTAGGTGCCCACTCCTAGGGCTCTCTAGAGGAGCTATCCTTCTCTGTCGGGCCACAAGTCAGTAGGCTTAAAGAAAAAAATTGAGGTCTTCAACTGTCATGGATTCAGCTACAACACATGCGATCTTATGTAAACAAACCTCAGAGGGGGATAATGAGTGCAGAACTGCAAAATTTAATTTGAGAAAAGCATGATTTCATAAGACTAGATTAAATTAGTGTTTGGTTTTTGATGTACTATGGAGTGGGATGGAGAAGAGAGCAGTTGTCTAAAACAAGCTATTTGGCCAGTTTGGGACAGTCTGTCCTCAAACAGCATATTCCAAGTCCTAATTCTTGAGCAAGTAAATGTATTTTCAACCTTCCTACACTCACGGGAATTGCTTGACCGGATAGCTAACAGAGTTACTAACAGAAGCATTAGGAACAGAAAACTTTTAAAAAGTTATCAATAAGACCAATAAAAAGAAAACCTACTTCTATCCTTTATTGCTCAAGTTCAACTAACTTTTCCAAATTTAAACAGGAATGATTCAAGCTGCAGAAATTTAGTACACCTTTAGATAGGCATCACTGCAAAGAGATACTTTCCTTCCTTGCTTATACATGACACTTTTCCAACTCGTAGTGTCATCATCAGTGTAACATCACTGACATCTATAATTCATTTTAATCACACAGGACCCCAAAACTGTATTCCATGTGGCAGTAGAGAGAGTTGAGTGTATTCCCAATTAAACCTCAAGATTGACAAAGATGTATACACTGCTCATTACAAAAATACACTACGCATCTAAATCTGTCATGGAATGATTCATGAGCAATTCATCTGTAAGCTATGCAAAAACTGTCCCTGTTCAGAGTTCCTTTCTAAATTTAGATTCCGCAGCAGTACACTTTAAAAGAAATATTAAATCAGTGATGGGATGTGGAACATTATTCTTTTAGATAAAAATAAGAGGTTGTCTGGGGATTCTAATTAGTTCAATAAGCTATGAATGAGTATAACCAACTTTAAATACTAAGAATAATTTTGTGTCCCTGTTCCACTAATTAAGAAATACCTTTAGTTGTAGCTGAAATGAAGAGTTCTGTTAACTGTAACTAATACGCCTAGGCTAGTTTCAGTGACAATTCAGACTAGATAAACACATTAGAACTTTTTTTTTCTGTGTTGGAAACAGTAAAGATTTAGCTTCACAGTCTTGCCTTTAGTGATGCTTTACATAACTGCATTTTATAAAATGTCATCAGCTCTTTCAGTGCCTGAGGACCTACCATGAGGGAATGCCATAGTTCTATATTTGTCACGCATATTCTGACTACTTACCAAAATAAGAGGAACATCATTAACTTGATTGACTGCATATGGATTAAGAAGGGTTAAACTGTTCTTTCCACAACTTGACTCCAACAAAAATTTTTAGAGAAAAACCTTAATTAGATTCAAATTTCCAGACCTCAGTTTCCCCTTTGGATGTGTGTTGCAGATTTTGCATAAACTTGCATTTACAATTGAATGTCAAAGAATTTATTGTTCCTTAAAATCAGTGTATGGATGAACATTTTCTTTCCTTCTGCATGCACAGACCCCAACTAAATATTCCCATTTAACAAGGAAATTGTTTAAATTCAGCCCACTTTTTGGCAATAGAAGTCTTACATTACATTTTACTTCCTAGGTACTTGTACTCTCTGAAGTGGTAAGATTCCTAGGATGAACCTGACACTGCTGGGGTTTACAGGACAGATGATGAGGTATTATGGGCTGATGATCAGAAATTCCCTGATGACACTAGATCCCACAGAGAAGCTCTAGCATGAGACTGCAGAGATTCAGCATAAAATTGTTTCTGTCCTAAGCTTCTAGGTTTCCAGTTGTAGAACAGAAGCCTTGGCAGTCTTGGAACACTCAGCTCAAAATAGAGCTCTCAGTACTTTTGCCTTTTTTATTTTTAAGGTTAGTTTGGATGCCCTTGCTGGATATAGGATATAGTATATTCCAAAACATCTGACTTAGTCCCTCTAAAATAGACATTTTCTGCTGAAAGAGGCATTACTTAACACTCTTGGAAGCTAATTTTACTATAATGTTCTTAAGTACTTTGCACAAATGCAAATTGGAGAAAAAAATTTAATGATAAATTGGTATTTTAGGAAAAAATATGTAATGATTAATTAATAACTGCATTCCGATAACACTGCTAAGAAGGTGCCATGTAGGTAAATAGAGATATTATGATTCCATACTGCCAGCAGGGTGTAGAGGCAAAAGAGAAAACAGGGAAAGTATATCTGACAAAGGAGCCAGAAAAGTGTATTTACATGGCCTTTCATCTCTGGCGGAAAACATGGTGATCTGGGAATTCACTTTAGCAATCTTACCATTAGCTCACAACCTGCCTAAAATGCACAGAAGACTGTGGAAAAAAAATGCATATAGCTTGCAGAGAACAACATCTTGTTTCACTAAGATCTACGTATTGCAAAGGGACAGTGAGTTTAAAAAACAGGAAGACAGCCAACAGCAGCCCCTATAGCAAGTTTACGGTAAGAGCTTGAATGTATGTGTGAGCAGCAGAGAAATCCAGAAAGTAGCATTTGTTTCTTTGATTTTGTATTAGGCATTTTCTAGTAATAAGCCAAATGAATCTGAAAGCCAACACAAATCATATAAACTCCATGGTTTTTCTCTTGAAAAAAAAAATTGTACCAGGTCAGATATCTCAGCTAATTGAGAATAAAATTGAGAACTATGTCAGGGAATAAAAAAAGAACTTTTCTGATCCTGAATAATCCTCTCCAAATGCAGTTCATAAAGCACAGTGAATAAAGCACATCTGCAGTCTTCTATCCTTGCTTCCCAAGGCAAGGTGCCTCATGAATCCAACAGATAAATGTGTGCAAAGAGCTGTTTATTCTCACTCTAATTTTTTTTTCTTGCTTTTTTCATGTAACAGAAATGAGCACAGTGGTAGACTAGGGGACACAGAATGTTGCTTTCTTTAAAGATTTTATTTGTGAAGCTACATACCTACTCAGAAGTCAAAAGCAGCAGTCATTGTCTTTCACCTCACAGGATGCAGGTCAAATCCTCTCCTGTTTCATGCCTCAAATTCATTCAAAACTTGTGCCTGAAAAAAAACCAATTCCTTTCATACTCAGCATTACCTCTATCAGAACAGAAGAGCATGCAAGACCCAAGACACTGGAAAATCACATAAAGGTGATATAGGAGTCAAATATTTAAGCTATTCTTAAGACCAGAAAGAGGAACAACTGGTGAGCAAGTATGCTGTTACTGCGCATTTCCCCAGGGCTGAAAACCAGACCACAGAGGACACTTGGTGAGAAGAATCAGTGGTGGAAACTGCGTGGCATTTCAGGGCAAAGAGATTTGCACACAGACCAAATGGCCTTCAGCTACTCAGCTCAGCCAGTCATTCCTGCTAATACCATTTGGTTTCAAAAGTATTAAAAAAATATACTCAAAAAAATTTTAAAAAGGGAGCAGGGAGGGGAGAGAATAAACAGCCCAAGTTTATGGCATACATAAATTGCCAGAATGTTTTTAAGCTGCAACAAATATGAAAAAAAAATAAACTGAGAGCCTAAATGAACTAGAATTAGTACTGTGCCAGACAAGAATACGTCCATTGCCAAAGGCAAAGAAAGAGCTGATGAATGGTGCAACTACAGCAGCCAAAATATAAATCCCTATTCCCCACTTGAAATCTTTTTTAACAAATAAGTCAGTCATGTCATCAAAAGCAGAGATACCTGTGCCTCCATACTGGCTGATCCACAGGGATGAAAGCAGATGATGTTAGACATGACTGAGCAAGGATTCAAGATATCACGTTGTGTACAGTCATCAGGAAACTGAAAAGTTACTGCTCTTTCTGCTTTTGGTGCTATGAAATCCTCAGGATTCACTGTTGCCTACTGATGCCCTTTGCAATGGATCCTGAACAAGTTTTACCCCTAAATTATGCTTCCATTTCTCTTTTATTGTTATCATTCTTTCTTTCGCTAGCTTGAGTATCACAAGACAGAAGCAACATTTTTTCAACACTGATCTTTCTAGATCCTATGAACTAAACACAGGCACTAAACAATTGCTGCATGAAACAATAGGGTGCTGCTTTCAGTTCCAGCCTCTCCTGCAAACAACACACTCCTCAAAAGCAGTTAATCTGCCTTTAAAGAGCAGCCTTTTTCATGTAAAAGAGGCAGGCGTAAATTTGTAGCACTGGATTTCAGTTCTTCATACCAGTGGGTCAGCAACCAAGCTTGGTAGAAATAAAAGCCTGAAGGCTTGATCTTGAATTAACTGAAAGTCGGTAGCAAAACTTCCATTAATTTAAGGAACACAGCCTTCTAGATGATTTGCTCAATCCATCCATCAATACCCACCTCACCCCCTGCTTTCTATACTCGTAGGAGGAACTTTGCAGATTGGCTACTCTGACCCTTTCAATATCATAGTGAAACGTGTAGTATAGCCTGTCTTACCGAACAGGAATATTTGCTTAATTGAAAAAGATACAAGAGAGCATAGGTTTCTTTCTAATGTCTCCTACATACCCCGAAAGACAAAACGTTACATCCAGATTAAGTGGGTTATAGCTTCTGGGCTCCATTTATCTAATGTGCTATTGGAGATAATTCCCCATTCTCTGAATTGTTGTGCGGGAGTATAAATTCAGTTTTCATAACAATTCACTCTGATTGCTAAAACCATTCAAACTGTCTATGATATCAGGGCTACTAATCACATTTCCCCTCCATCTCCCTCCCTCTTTTTTCCTTCTAAAATCCAAAGAGATGCTTCTATATCAACATTAAATGAATTTGTTTGCTGCCCAGAAGCCAAATTAAATGTGTTCTTTTATACTCAGCACTCACAGAATAGGGAGAAATAAGAATAAATGAGCGCCATTAATTAAATCTCACAGGGAACCACATTGCTGCAAATGGAAAAGAAAACCTATTTTCCCCATAACTACTATTTTATGCTAAATGCATCATAATTGCAATTCAAGACCAGATGAAGAGTTTGTTTTTCCAGCATGCACTTTGTTTTTATTTGTGATCAGACTGCAGACTAAGTCTGACTCTCTGCATTCAAACCTAAACATGAGTTCTCTGAGTCATGGGTATGTCTGTGGTGCAAGTATGATTGCAGACCTAAGCAACAAGGCTAAGCAGTGTGGTTAAGGCTCATAAGGCTAAGCCTTATGAACCTCACGATGCAGGCTCTCATATAGGATGCCATTGTTGGTGTCATTCTGTGCTCATAATAAGCCCTTCTAAATTCTTTGTCCCGTGTTGCCCTTCCCAAGTTAAGGACGGTAGTCTCTACCAGTCAATAAATTGCAATTGCAGTACAGATGAATCCTGTGCTTTGTATGCCTTTGGGCACATGGCTTCATAAACAGAGTCTAGGCTAACTGGTTTGCAAGCCTTAAAGTCTTTTCTAGGTGTGGCCATAGAATGACCCTTTCGTTGCTAAAAGGCCTTCAAGTTTAAACATGGTTTTAATTTGCCTAACTGTAAAGCTTCCATTTCTAAGAAGTTAAAAGTGAATTTTGTTGAAATACCAAAAAAATGTCAGTTTTGCTTTGTCTTCATTTAGGTATCTGTCCCAGTGAACTTTCCCTCCCCTGAGCTGACCAGAGAGAACATCCTAAACATCTTAAAAATCATACCCTGTGAAACAGTTTTGTTTTGTTTTTTAATGAAGAGGTAAATCCATAAAGTTCCAAGCCCATCTTCCTACATTTTGTTATATTACACAAATATGAAAGCCTTTCTAAGCTTGCCACTCTTTTATGACATAAATTACATGCCATATAAAGCCAAACACGAGACATCCTGCAAAGCACCAGGAATCACAAATTCTGAAACACAGCCTGGGTTTAGAGCTAAACAGACATTTCTTAGCTTGCTTTGAAGCAGTGGAACCACTCCTGCCACTCCCACCCACCC
>JANZLQ010000064.1:7028229-7039244 GCA_026212715.1 Elanus axillaris
TACCTTGCAACCTGCACGTGCTTCCTTTGCATCACACAGGGATTACTAACAGACAGCAGTTGAAGACAATCTTTCCCCCATAGGCGTGCTCAACCCTTTTAATCTCCTAATCCCCAAAAGGCTCAAGTCAAATTCAAATCAAATAAGAAAGGATCTTTAATAAAGGGAGGATCCAAGATCTCCATTCTCAAATTTGAGTACAGAAAACCAGCAGAGGGAATGCAATCCTCACATGCTTGTAATCACAGAAAAAGCCTGGCAGTGCCTGTGAATGTCCCAACAGCTGCACAGATGTTATGTCTAAATTGTACTTCCCATCTGAGCAAGTAGTTAAACAGTATGATCCTATCCTCCAAAGCAAATAAGTTTCAAAGCCAAGTTCTAACAGATGACAGCCCAAATGAGACGAAAGAAAATCTTCCATTGAATACACAGCAGAAAGGGACCTTATAGTTTTACACTGACAATAACTGACAGGTATAAGAGTGTGTAGCCTCAGGAAAATAATACCCAGAAATATGTGACTGGCGAAGCAAAGATACTAAATACATGTATATGCCCCAGCTATACTCATCTAAACACAGAGCTCTCTTTCTGTACACATGCACACAAAAGATAGAAAATCCTATCGTGTAGTCTAACATTGTGTGCGCACACGTATGAATGCTATACCCAATATAACCTTAATTGTTTTGCCCATAATTCACATTTTTTGGTTCTGCCCTCTCACAGGCCCAGAAGATGGACTTTGCTGTTTTCTATTGTCTTAAGGGCTTTCTACCCACAACTTGCTTCTAAACCTCATATTCAACAGCCCCCAATATGTTTAACCCTCCATGAATTTCTCTAATCAACTGTGAATCCATATACATATTTGTCTTCACAGCTCTTTACAAGTGGTTCCACAATTTATGCTTTGCTTTACATGAAGAAATACTTTCTCTGTGATAAAACTTGTGCCATCTTGTTGTCCAGTTCAAGTCACCATTCTTGGTTTTAAAGCCCACTATGATTTGCACACATACACATAGTCTTTTCAAAGCCCGGTTATTCTATTCAGAATACCTTTATTTTACCCACATATGGAAGTCACTCCATGTCTCTCATCCCAGAAATCCCTCCCCTCTTTTCTACTTCTGTTTTATGATGTGATGGGAATCAGAATAATGTGCTGTATTCCACATATGAATGTACATATGTGCGAATGCAAATGATTCATAAGAGACAGAATGCAACTTCTTGTGTGTTCAACTTTATACAATAATTTCTAAGACTGTATTTAGGTTTTGACTACCAAGAAGCTCAGGACTAATGTTTTCAGAGAATTACCAGTCATTCAAGATCTTTCTCCCTGTGAGTACACCTCATCATTATGTGGGCATTGATGCATTGTTATTCTTCTACCATGCATTAAGTCTGCATTTAGCCCAAGGTTTTATAACCCAGTAATTCAGTATTGTGAGATTTACATTATAATTAGAAAACTTGTAATTCAGTTAATGACAAAGGGCCATTGATTGTTTTAAATAACCCTTCCCTTCTTACAATTACACTGGAATAAGGAATAAGGTTGATCATGGATAGAAGAACAAATAACCTTCCATAGCTATCTTCTCTACACGGCCACAGAATAACCTTAAAGTCTGGCAAAGCAGTGTTTTACATTACAACAGCCATTCTGTCAATACTTAACTGGCCAAAAACGAAATTTCAGTCAGTCACAACTTGGAAAAATACAATACTATATGCCCTGAGCTATCTTTTAACCATATTATACCAATAACATTTAACAAATATTCTCAAGCCTGTAAGTGCTGTACAATTTAACAAAAAACAGTGACTTTTCAATAGGTTGATCTAATTGTTTTTAATAACACAGAAAATTATATTGTAATGCATTCAAATCTTCTCAGTGAAATTGCCTTTCCAGCAGTAGTTTTATTTCTGGTTTTCTTATAAAGTAGGATTGATAGCACATTGCAGTGCAGCTCTTGAGTCAGTAGCCCTCTCCTGAATCATTCATACTGCCATAGGAGAAAAGATACACTTTTCAATTGTTCAGCACTGACCTTACCCCAAAGCAGTTTTACTATCAGTTTGAATTGAATTGGCATTATTTTACTACCAGGTTGAATGGGAGTAGCATTAGGCCACGGGTATGTCAGGCAAAATTAAGAAACGTGAGTTAGCTTCATCTGAGCACAGGAGAGCTGAAAACAGTGTGGATGCAGAGCCATAAAGCTTATTTAAAGTCTTAAGTAATTAAAATCTGATTTACTTTACTAGAATTATTTCATTCTCTTAAAATTTATTTTATTCTTATTGCATTTAATTATAATTTAAATATTTTTCCAAGCCAAGAAAACCGCCACTTGCCTGTTGAAAATGTTGAAATGAGATGCTCTCAGCAGTTGAAATCTGTTTCTTAAAGCTTTTTCCACAGAAAAAATGGATCAAATCAGCCATTTCCCACACAATTCCGGTTTTGACAAATTGGCATTTCTAGATGAAGTATGTTCTTCTAAAACTTCCTGTTCATTTCTATTTAAATACATAAAAAATGTGAGCAGTGAAACTATGTGATGAAGTATATTTTATCTGGGGTTCAAATCATGAAATATTGAATATGGCTACAGGAACCTTATTCAATAACAGCTCCAAAGAAACAAACCAGATGAAATTGGTTTGGGGAGTTGTATGGCGACATCGCTCAGAGAAGGTACCTGTGTTGCAAACAAATTAATTTTCATGTCATTACTACTCTCGCAGAGGTGTTCAGAATATCCAACTGCTATTTCAAGTAAAAGGGGTGTAAAATAGCATGGGTTTAAACTTGATAGTGTGAAGCTCTCTGCCATCCAAATACAGCCAATTTAGGATGGTGTTACTTACACACAGCTGGGACAATATAAACAATTATATTCACTTTTTACAGCTAATTTAGATCTGATTACACGTTGCACAAAATAACATTCACAACTAGCATAAGTTACTTATATTGTACCTTAATTTTTTGGATGTGAATTCTTTCTCCAACATCCAATACTGGAGAGGGCCATATGAAAATCACATCCATGAGGCTTCACTAGACTAATCAATGAATGAGCACTGAATAGGCTGAAATTTTAAATCTCAAGAGTTCCTTTTTTTTTCCCCAGAAATCCATAATAGAGAACATAATTCAGTTTTGTAGATCTTTGTCATTTTCTAGCCTTTATTTAGTTTAATAATCATGTTATGAATTCATCTGTTTTATGAATTTACTTAATTTTTTATTCTTATTGCCAAATGATGATTTTAAAATTGTAGCAGGCCTCTGTACATTCATGAAAAGATCTAAAAACAAGTAAAACAAGGAGATGATGAGGAATGCAGAGCTTAAAATGTAAAATTAAAACACTGATTTAAATTCTTAATAATGTAGGTAACCTATTATGTGACTAAAACAATGGGAGATAGATAAAAATATTGGCAAAAAAATGTAAATCGAGTAACCAAGATTCTCAGCCATATCTTAGATAATAGAAAATAATCAGCCTTCAAGACAGACATTACAGCAATCAAATTGAAAGAAAGTCCTGGTAAAATCTAAGACGTATCAGCAGCTGACTGGAGACCAGGTTGCAAAAGTTTGAAACTGGCAATAAAAAGTTTGTTAAGATTTTTGAAGATTAAAAGAAAAAGTAATCAACAGGAAAATCTCAAGTCCCATATTGTAGCCACAGTGGTATGATAACAGGCTAAAATTGAGGAATAAATATCTAAGTGCAGAAGATACAACCTTCTTAAATTAATATTCAATAACAAGCTTCAGCACACCTGTTCGCCTTTTCTGTATGCAAATTGCTAAACTTCGGTCCAGCTGTTAGATACCAAATCAACGCACTTTCATAACCAATCTGTGTGTCCAATTGAAGTCAACCCAGCAAACGCATCTCCTTTCTCTAGAAGTTTGCCCAGAACAAAGGAGAACTAGGAAGAGTCAACAATGTAAAGACAATTGATAGGAACTCTGGCCATAGAAATAGTTGGGGAAAAATCATAAAACATTGGAATAAAACTAAATAAATAACTTCTTGGTTCCTTCTAGACAGCTTCTCAGTGGTTGCTGAACACAGCCCACAACTGATCTGTCCTGATCTCTCAGATTACTCTTTCCCCATTTTTCTCAGATTTTAGACATTACAAAAAATCCCAGACATATGGGGAAGAACTTCTACATGTGCTATTGATTTGCAATTGCAAGCAATCTATTAACGCTCTGTTGCAAAGGTCACAGCAATAAGCTGAGCTAAGGAGTAATGATACATTGATTTGGTCCCATTTCAGGGATGAACTCACCGGAGGGTTCAGATACAAGCAGATGATTAACGTTAAGAGAATTCACGTAATCGAGTCTGCTTGTGACAATGAGAAAGTTAAGAGGACTAGAATGCTACTCTGCTACCACCTGCCCCTCGTGCCCCCAAATCACAGGTTTTGCTCCAGTTTGCGGACTTGTAACGTCCCTGCTCCGATTAACAAATTGATATGGGTTTCTCTGATGCATTAGCAAATATCCCCTGTAAGTGCATGTATTCTCGATATACCTGTGTGCAGTTGTATTTTTCTAGCACATGCAAAGCAGGATCTGAGAGCATAATGTAGCCAGAATAGAGAGTGTCTCTACTAAACAGAGCATCAGGAAGCAGTCTACGTTGCCATGTAACCTGATATAAAACTCATGACACTAATTTTCACATTTGCTGTTCTTTGCTGTTGATTATAGTGCAAATGATTAAATTCTTCAACTTAACTCCTCAAGCAGTGTTGGCTGTGTGACTGGTCAGGGAAATTGCATGGCATCATTTCAATCCACTTATTGCAGCACCTTTTTTTTTCTCCTGCTGCATGTGTGATAGGGTTTCAGACTGAGGTAGTAAAATTATTAATATTTATGATTGAGAAGTCTGGCTAAAGAAGTTATCTTTACCAAAGGAAGACTCCATTCGCCGAAAAGCTATCAGTCTGTGATTGCTTCCAACTCCCTGCTTCTAAGGTAGGATAATACTGGGTGTGCCACTAGGCTCCACCAAGAGCCATCTCTCCATATTGTCATGTTATTTACTGTTTGATTCCTTAGAATAGTGGCAGTTAGCAAGGTACTTAAGGAATCCATTGGCCAGGGATGGATACCTGGCTTTGTTAACATTTAAATTATTGTTTTTCATCGCCTCTTTCTTCTTTCTCTGACACAGTATATAGGTTGGGTCTGCAATCACTTGACAGAGAACAGGGCAGCAGGGGACAGATGCTGTCCGACTGTTCTCTCATGATGATAATAGTTAATAAAACTTCTGTCTGACCTGTCCTAAATTGTACTTGCTTTACACAGTTGCAGTCCGCAGATTCTCTGACAAGATGTAATCACTGTTTAGGAATGGTAATGTATGCAATGTTGAAATTCATACATAAATTATTTATATCACACTGATTGGGAAATTCACCAGATAAACTACTGATGCTTATTATTCTGTTGGCTCTAAATTTTTTTGTGAATTATGTACCTCTGAGAACAGATTGCTTGTAGTTGGGAGAGAGATCACTGAACCAGTATAATCTTTACTTGACATGTCAAGACATGGCAAGAAGTTTATACAAATTCTTCTATGATATAGGAGTGTATATCTCACAGAGGACCTGGGTTTAATATTGCCATTAATAAATATTTTGTAAAGTGCTTACAGGCCAGGATGAATAAATGCATGTTGCAGTCTATGAGAAATTCAGAAGTGGAAAACAGGCTATAAAATATAACAATGAAAATTATATTCAGCAGTGGAAATATCTGTCTGCATGTGCACTTTACTGATTTTATTAGTTTCCATATACCTGTAAAATAAGTTTGACCTTGTTCTAGCCCTCATATTATAGTAGCTCATGTTTGATCAATCATCCTTTTTATATGAATAATTTAGTTCCAGTAATAGCACATTACTCTGAAAAATACAACTACAGGGAGGTCTCTCTGTACTTAAGTATCTCAATAACTAATGTTATAAAGCAAGCTTATTTTCACCTATTAATGTTTTTAGAATTAGCAAAAGATAACAATATATCTAAATTCAGATTTTTTTTTCCAAAATATTTTCATAGTAAGGGCAAAAATATCTAAGCCTCAAGGAATTTTTTTTTAAAAAGACTTACACATATAAATATTCCTGGCATAGAGCTGAAAAGAAAAGCTGGGCAAAACAGCAATATTCTAGTTTGCTGAACAGCTGGGAAACAATAAAAAGGAAAAACGATTTGTTTTGGATCAACCCAATTCAAACAGCACTTGACCCAGAATAAAACAGTAAGTTGCTTCCCATCAATTTCCTTCAATATTTAATTAAGCAAGGAGGCAAAAATACATAAAAACTATGAATCAAAATACTTAGGAGACTTTTATCATTAAAAGGACAATGAATACAGTGAGGGATACAATCCTTAAGATTCTCTAAAGAACAAAACACTTCAGTTTGTTCATTCTTCCCCCCACCCTTTCATGAATACTGCCAAAGATCAGCAAAACTGTATGACATTTCAGTGGGCATTACATGAATTTCTTCCTCATTCACCCACTTGGTCTCCCTTTCAAAGGAGCCGCCTCACCGATTGCTTCAGAATCGTTGTGCTGTCATTCAGCAAGCTACTTAGGCCTAACTTCAGCTATTCTGTACTAAAATGTTCAAACGTGTCTGAAAGATGTAGTTCTGGTTCAGCTGAACTAAGCGTCCTGCCCTTTACAGCTTCGGTCTAATAGTATCCAAGACTATTTAGCATTGCACTGAACAGGAACAGAGATAGCTAGCTATCTGTCACACATCCATTTATACTGGCAGCAGCAGGAACATCAGCGTGGTTTAAAGTTAGCTCAGGATCCTTAGTACACTTAAAGCAGAGGTTAGAGTCATCTGCTGAGCTCAGACTCCAACAGCAGGCAGCAAGGTGGGGAATTAATATGAATAAATGCTTCAAATTAAGACAAAAAAGGGAATGAAACAAATAGTATTGTAGTAAATACACAAAAAACCTGCAGTGTTTTGTCTAGCCTCTGCAAAGGACAATAGACTCTTTAAATGAATTATTGTATCTAATTGGCACAGCCTGCAGATACTGAGGGAAAAATACTTCTAAATATATTCACCATTGATCATCTGGGGAAGAAATCCAGTAAAGCAAAACATTCATACACAGGTTTATTTTTTAAGAGCAAAAGCCCAGTGTTTTTAATGTGTTTCTAACACTGTATTACCAATTAACTCACATAAAACCCCTGAAGTACTCCTTTTACCTGGGATTCTAGAAACCCAAGTACTGAATTGTTTGGGCAGAGGGCTAACAAACCCCAACTCACTGGGCCTCTCCTCTGGCCCTGCCCCACAGGCTCTCCACCAGCCTGGCACACTTCTCAGCTCTGTGTACATTCAAGCTGCTCCTTCACATGTCCTCCTCCACCCCACCTTCCCTGCCTGTTTTTCTGTAGCAGCACTCCAGTCACACAAGCTGGCCTGCCAGGTCTCAGTTACTCCAATAATGCTTCATGCATTCGTGCACATACGCTTGAGATGGGCTCTGTACCCTGTTCTACAGTTCCTGAGGTTTCTCCTGCTCCTATCACCCTGCACCACTTGTTTTCAGTCCTGTCCACCACTGCCTCACTTAACTGCGGCATGTAACCTCCCTTTCACAGCTCCTAGTTTCAAGCTCTCCTCAGCAGGCTGGCAGCCAGCTAGTAAAGGTGCCCGTGGCTGTGGCTGTGGCTGTGGCTGTGGCTGTGGCTTTTCCAGGTGGATCCCATCAGGGGGAGACCCCACCTAAGCCCCCTGCCCAGGCCTCTTCAGCCCTGCCTTTGACACTCACAGGGGGGTAAGCAGCAGGTATAATAGCCCCAGAGCTGACAAGCCCCAGCAGCTTCTCCACAGGGTCCTGGGCCCCCAACAAGCCCCCCAGCCCCCCAAGGGAGCAGGCCTGAGCCCTGTGCCCTGCAGTGGGGGACTGCTGCTATCCCCCCTCACTGCAGATGTGGTGTTGGGGTGTGGCTGGCTCCGAGGCCTCCACAGAGCAATTTCACCCCTCAGCGGCTACCTACCACTGAGCCTCTTCTGCAGCTGCAGATCTGCCAGGGAAGGAGCTGCCTTTGACAAGGGCCCAGCCTCCCCCATTTCAGGACTCTCTGCACCCAGCACAGCTGTGCACCTTCCTGAGCAGCGATGGGGGTTTGGGCACTGTCTCCCCAGGGTTTCCATGAAGATCCTGTCAGCCTCTATCCCCTCTCACACCCTTGAGCCTGACTGCCTGCTCCCTCAGCTCCTGGCTCCTGACCCAGCACAGGTCTCCAGAGGCCAGGGTGCCCCTGGGCCTGCCACAGCCCCTGCGGGCCCACCATCCTCAGCCCCTCGGCAGCTGTGGGCCAAGGCCGCTGTCTGGCTGGTGCTGGACAATTCCCAACGAAACATGAGGAAGGCCCCTTCTTCCCATTGATTTCAGCAGTGCCATAATAGACTTGGAGAAGCCATTAATTTAGGCAGGAGCTGGGGTATTGAATGCCTTGCAAGATCAACTTATTCCACTGCAAAACCATTCAGAAGAGCTCATGACGTTCTCCAACTTCTTGTTTGCTGAGGTAGTTTCAGCAAGTTGGCATGCATCGCATGACTGCATTTAGGAGCCATGCCGGACTCAGGGCTACCCGGATAGATCGTTATCACCAGCTGCATAAGCCAACAATATATTGGTCCAGAGAGTTTCATTGATACAAATCCTCCTCTGAGGTAATTTCTCTGGATCAAACTTTGCCATGTCAATTTGTAACCTTAATTAACTGTGGTCTCAATAAAAGCCAAGATTAAGAACATAATGATTAATTAGATCCTTTTAGGTAATGCAATGTTTGAATTAGCTAAATAAAAATAGTGGAAAAGCTGGCAAGATAACGCTCCACTGATGAATGTAGGTTTGTCCCACAAAAGCAAATGCAAGAAGCATTATGCATTTACACAATAGAAGTAACTACAACATTAATCATTGGAAGTATGTAAGTTATACACAGCTCTTTTTTATATAAATGCACAGCTATTTTAATGACATCTTACCCCAGAAAAAAGGGAAGCTTCAGCCTCTCCATATGATGTCAGAATTTAAGAATTTTCTTTAATCTCAGATAAGGAATCAGGAACCAGTCCTACTAACCTATATTTCTGAGATAAGATATTACATAGATGAAGATAATTCACAATTTTTTTCTCATTTATGTGGGAGTAGTAGGCCTTTAATCAACCAGTATTGCACATCAATACCAATTATTATTGTAATTTTTAAAGCTGTTCTGAGACTAAGTTCTTTTTTGTAAATCCTGGACTATTTTTTATTTATATATTTTTTTAACATGTTAATATATGAACACACGCAAAATAGCAATTCCAAACATTCTGGTCACTGGCAAGAGATTTAGGAATAATGCAAATGCTGACCATTATAGCAGAAGCCCTAGCAGGTCCTTTCTTCCAAGTGTTTAGCATTACACCAATGTAGATTTCTGTGAACTGATATCTGAGACACCAGTTTCTCCCATGTTCCTTTTTAAGTCAAAGCTCTTTCCTCCATCTTTCGCAAATTTTAGCTTTAAAAAATAATTGGTTCTATCCCCTGCTTGGAAAGCATTTTAAAAGCACAGGGTATTATTATGTAAGAAGAGCTGCTAGACAATGGTCAGAATTTCACAGATCTGATTTAGAGAAGTCGGGAAGAAACTTCTAAAGCTTAAATACTCTTGGAGCATTTAATCAAGCCATTGCATATCATAGCATTTATAAACCAGACTACATTGGCAAATTGGATGGAGAACACTTCTTTAGGGCTGCAAGTAATTGGTAGGAACCAAACGGATTTGGCACTGGTCCAGATAGTCTATTCTGGTTCTGCAAAGATCTTGCAGGCATCATTATTCATTTGTCCCTCTTTTGCCTTCCGCTCTCTCTTTTCTCAACTTAAGACAGTTAGCTTGAACTAAAAGTGCTTGACTCCTATCAAAATAAGACTTCAGCATAAGTTACTTTTTCTTAATAGTAAGTATAAAACAAATCAGAAGATAAAAATGACTGATTACTTTCTATGTGCAGGTAAGGCGAGTTCAATCTCTTGCACTGTTTCTCTATTTTACACCACCATTCTTTAGACTAAAAAGATTTAGAGGATGGATACTTCTCATGAGGTTGATCCACAGTAGTATCTTCCTTACTTTGTTGAAGGAAGTCATAGCATTTGGTTTTGTTCTAACTCAACAGCATCATGTGAGTTACAGCAGGATTAATTTGGTTCCAGATGCTGGGGCTCCTCATTGTCACAGGCATTGTTCTTTTACTAGCCAGTATTGAAATTCACTGGCATTATTATTGTAGCATAACTATGCAAAATAAGTTTAGTTGTGCTTAATTGTTTCCTATATGCATTTAAATCTGCAACAGTTGTGATAACAGCTAATAAATTGTGAGACTGAATTTCATAGGTAAATTCTACAATTATTGTGGTCAAAAATGTGTGAAATGGATTGACAAAAGAAAAATCGGGAAAAATCACAAATCTTTAAATATTCAAAATTGCAGAGCTTTTTAGGAAAAAAAAAAGTAAAACTATATGTGCTACCTATTTTCTTTTATTCACACTACAGAAACAGAACTGCAGCTGAGGAGCTAACTCGATCATTTGCAATGAGTCACAATTAAATGGAGGCTGCCAGACTCAATTAACTTATCAGTTTAGTGCAGATATTGTTCTGTCAAACTGAAGAGACAACTGTTTTTTTCAGGTCCCAGGAGTTTTATTGCTTCTTGCTTGTGAAAAAAAGCATACTTTGTTTGAACATTTCCAACTTCTGTTGCCACTGTCTAACAGTACAGAAGCAAAAGCCTAAGAACTTGTCCTGGTTTCAGCTGGGATAGAGTTAAGTGTCTTCCTAGTAGCTGGTACAGTGCTATGTTTTGAGTTCAGTA
>JANZLQ010000064.1:7039344-7083704 GCA_026212715.1 Elanus axillaris
TAGAGTTAAGTGTCTTCCTAGTAGCTGGTACAGTGCTATGTTTTGAGTTCAGTATGAGAAGAATGTTGATAACACTCCATTGTTTTCAGTTGCTGCTAAGTCATGTTTAGTCCAAAGTCAAGGATTTTTCAGCTTCTCATGCCCAGCCAGCGAGAAAGCTGGAGGGGCACAAGAAGTTGGGACGGAACACAGCCAGGGCAGCTGACCCCAACTGGCCAACGAGGTATTCCATACGCTGGGATGTCACATCTAGTATATAAACTGTGGGGAGTGGGGGCAGGCGATCACCACTCGGGGACTAACTGGGTATCAATCAGCAGGTGGTGAGCAATCACACTGTGCACCATGTGTACATTCCAGTCCTTTTATTATTACTGTTGTCATTTTATTAGTGTTATTATCATCATTATTAGTTTCTTCTTTTCTGTTCTATTAAACTGTTCTTATCTCAACCCATGAGTTTTACTTCTTTTCCTGATTTTCTCCCCCACCCACTGGGTGGGTGGGGGAGTGAGTGGGCAGCTGCGTGGTGTTTAGTTGCTGGCTGGGGTTAAACCACCACAGAACTGCAGCCACTCATTAAAAAGTATATTGTCCAAAACCTGGCATAATAAAACACTTGTGTGTCTGTCCAAAATAAGTCATCTCAATGTATTTTAAATTCATTTTCTTTTATGCGTTAAATCTGATTAGTGGGGCTTTTGTGCATGTGTTCTGATGTGGTGGTTTGTTTTTATTTTCTTTCAAGCAACTGTAGTATATAAAATAACATTTACTTAAAGTATTAGACTAAGTCTTACAGGTCAACATATGAGTGGATTTTATGATATCTAATAGGCATTGAACGACGAGTCAAATGCACTCTATAGGCAACCATATGGTTTCCCTGCTCTACCCAGCCACATTTCAACAAAACTTAACATCCTTTGCTAACTGTGGTTCAAACTGGCTAGCAGTTTGAACTTGCAGTGACACAAAGGGCCAGTGGGCAGATGGAACAAAAGCCCATAACCTTCCTTCCCTTAAAGAACTGAGCTACAACATGGGGAAGGGGGTCAAAAAGTCAATGACTGCAAGCGTGAGGCAACAGGAGTTGGAAGATGCCACAGTAATGGTTGTTATGAGGCTTTTTTCATTCAAAGGCTTTTTTCATTCAAAGGCACAGCACAGGACTGTTTTCCAATAACCAATTTCCATGTCAGTCCATCCAGGCAGCAGCCTTGCTCTTTCCAAAACAGAGGAGTCTGTGCCTCCAGAAAGTTGAAACCCACCTGTGTCTTCAGGTATAAAACACCCTACTTCCATTTTCATACATCACTTTAAAAGCTACAAGCAGTTTGAAAATACTTATTCTCCTGAAATGGGGGGGGGGAGAGTCCCTCACTTTCCTAGCGTCTTTTTTATTAGAAATGTTTTACAGAAGCTCAAGAATACCATATAAAGAGAGGAGGAACTGCCAAACAATCAAGTCCCAGCATATTGAGAAGACAAACTTACACTCATAACTCACCCCATCAAGCATTTGGTTTCATGGTTAGTCTTGTGTCAAGGACAGGAGGAAAATAAAGGGAGCATTATCTTCTCCCCCAGGAAGGGGTGTGACAGGACTGTAAAGGAGCAGTAAACCCAAATGCTGCCAATTTTTTTATTTATTAATTTATTTTTAAGTGCAGTTGAACTCCCTTTAAGGCAGCCGCACACCTGTAATAAGAAAAGTTGATAATTTAGCCACTTAGCAGCACAATTTCAGTAAATCTGGCACAACCCCTACTCCTTAAGTGCAATGACTAGTGCTACAAACTTCAGAAGAAAGCTCCCTCACCAAATGACTGTAGAGGTTTTTCCCCTTTTTTAAATTTTTTTTGGTTTTGTTTACTTTTAACTGGACAAGGAATAGGTGCTGTAGCTGATGGCACTATTCTGACTGTCCCCTTTGGCAAAGAAGACACTAGCTTTCAATGCCACTTACCCTGTCACTTTTCATCCCTGTTCCTCCCAGCCATACAGACTCCCACTGCTTTCTGCTTGCCTTGTAAATAAGGACTGTGACTCCGTGTAAATAAGTATTGTGTCTTCCAGCTAATGGTCAGACTCCAAAGCTGACAGCCAATTAACCATCTTCTGGCGGCTCTTGTAGTGTGTGCCTTCTGCCAACATTCGAACCCAATCCATTAAATCAGCTCTAGCTAAGCACAGATGTTTTCCTGA
Organism: Elanus axillaris; assembly: GCA_026212715.1. Classification (NCBI taxonomy): domain Eukaryota; kingdom Metazoa; phylum Chordata; class Aves; order Accipitriformes; family Accipitridae; genus Elanus; species Elanus axillaris. The sequence continues at coordinate 7,041,553 of JANZLQ010000064.1, forward strand.
TTGCTTTCTGCAGACACAAGAGGACAATGAACCTAGCTGCCTGCGTGCAAGTACATTTCCCAAATGTTCACTGGCCTCTCTATGTGATCGTGAATTTCATATGGGAAAAGACATGAATTGCAAAGGTGCAATGTATTTGTAATCATTGTCCAAAGCAAATCTGGAAAAAAAAGACCCAACCCCACAAATAAAAATATTTTTAAAACTCCTTGAAATCATCCTACATGGCTAGTTTATAATTTGTTAAATGTTAGAAACTTTCAGTACATGGACCTCAAGCACGTTAGCCCTAGGGGAATCTCTTAATATCTATAATAGTCCTTATTTCTCACTAAGAAACAGATAAACAATTGAGAACACTTTGATATTACCCTGTCACAGTTGGGGAAAGATTCTTAAATCAACTATTTAAAATTTATGGTACCGTCTGCAGTATTTCTTGCTTTGCTACAACAACAGAATTAAAGGACAAAGGAAAAACGATTCTTTCCAGCACAACTGAATTCTGGAGCACATTTTAAGGCTCAAATGTTATGCACTCATGAAAGGATAATAAAAATCTTTAATAACTCCATGGAAGTATGCCCTGAAGGAATGAAACTAGATTACATGAATAGGTCATCTAAGGGAATTTCTTCATGTTTGAAACTAGAGAAATGTTGACAGCTGCAAAGGAGTAGTGACTGTGCACATTATCCAATGATGTCTTCACAGAAAATACTTAGACAGCCCTGGGAACCAGAGCCAGAACCTGGGACTAAGAAGCCTCAGGATGCACCTTCTCATTTTTTAACACTCTTTCTTTAGCAAGTTAACCTTACATTCTTAGCTGTGTAGCCTCAAATGTACCTTCATCTCACTAGCCTTCCATCTAGGGCTAGCAGGCTCCTTTTAGAAGCTCTACTTTCTAAGTCCTATTTAAGCTGCATAACATTTGCAAAACAATTAGGTGATAAGTTGCATGTTGCCCAGATAATACGGGAACACTGATATACGTTCATATATATTTTTTAATGTTATTTTTCTTTTCCCTCTGAGAGCACAATACATAGGTTTCACTGTTTTTCCTTTTTATTTTGAAAAAAATACTTAGAAAAAAAGAAAGCAAAACCTCTTTTTCCCTAGCTACTAGGAAAGGCTTGAGCTAAGACCCTGCACACACTACCCTCACACAATGTATGAGCATACAAGTAGGCACACACAGAAGCACTGTAGAAATGACTGGAAATGTGAACAGCACCTATTTTTTTTTCTCCTGCTGTGTCTACTCACATACAGTAATCCAGTGCCATGCTTTTATATAATTACTATGGCCAAAATCGATGAGCTTTCCACTTTTTCTTCTGATCTCTTATAATCATTCATATAACCACTAGGCAACACCATCAGCAACTGAACACACTGCATGTGCTCCACACACATTAAAGCCTTTTTGAGCTTTACAGAAATCTAGCAAATAACTCCACCTGAGAAGACCAAGCTACACAGTCAAAAACTAAGAGGCTTATAAGGATGTTGCACTTGTTCAGATCAAGTACCCATTTAGCTCAGTCTCCTCTCTTCAGCAGTGATCACAAACAGACCTCGATGCACTTGCAGCTTTGAGTGCTTCATTCACAGTGTCTGATATTTATTTTAATAAAGCCATGACATATTAGACAGTTTATAAGAATTCAGTCTATTTTCTGGGCCTGACCACAATATGGGGGGTGCTTTATAAAACAGAAATGCACAGCTATTGGCAGGGCATCCATCAACTTCAGTCACATTCAATCTCTCTTAGGCCTTAGCAAGTGTATGAAAGCCCCAGCACAAATAACTTAAATGCAGCTCAGGTGTGGTGTAGGACACTTCTCTTACTGCAGGCCTCAGCAGTCACAAGTGCTGGTGCCAAGGAAACCAACTCCATTTAATTTAATTTGCCAGAAACAAGTGCTTTTTATGAGAAGTTTCTCTTCCTAGAATAAAGGAAATTTATTATAGGAATGGAGGCCAAATCCAACAAAACCTTACAATCCAGATCTTCCATCATGGTTCAACATACCGTGGAGTAACCAGTAGCATTTCCATTTTGCAGGATTTTATACATTAATTGATAAAAAGTTTTACTTCTTGCCAGACAGTGAACAAACAAGATATCTGTCTGGAAACATTCAAGCATAGTTTAAACTTTAAACAATACCTGTTTCATTGCTGAGTCTTTGGTTGGGGAGCCCTGAGAGGTATAAGTAATTCTTAGCACACAGTGAATTCCAAATTAAGTTTATAGTTTGAAATTATTTTTCCTGGCAGTTATTGGTAGTAGACATTCCAACAGCTTGCTAGTTAAAATGCTATTTAAATAGTACTCATATTTAAACACTAGCACTACTAATTTTGAATGCGCATATTGACAAGTATCAGGAAATGACTGAATGCTGCAGAGCAGTTAATAGTGCAGCATTAAGAACAGGTGCGCTGGTTCAAAAGGGTTCTCAGTGTAAAAAGCAAAAGTTTCAACTAAAAAGAAAAGGCATGTTTTGAAGTGCATAACGCTATTTCATGTGAGGTTCATAAGGGAATCAAATTAACAGATACAGCTCATTGAATCAATAGAGCTCTTCAGTGAATTTGTCAGAGTATATTCTCACATATCACTAAAAGGCATTTGCAAATATATCCAACAGAGCAAAAAGTTACTTTCTTTTTCACTAATTTTTCAGATTTGTCCTGCCACACTTGGTAAACAGTGAAATTCAGACAAAGGCCTGTCTTCACATACCATTTGCATTCAGCCAGGGTGCCATAAAAATCAGGTTATGGTGTTAATCAGATATGTAGCTAAGCATTTAGAATGATCGGTATTTTATCATTATAGATCTCAGTTTTAACTTGAAATCAGTTCCATTTTTCAGTGACAAACTGGGAATTTTGTTTTCAAATGGAAGCATTTCAAACTAATTTCTTTAAAAGTTTATAAACATGGCATATAACCAAACATATATTATTCAATTTACAACAGGCCTAGTGCCAAGCCTTACAGGTATGATATGGCCAGAAGGTTGTTAGAAGTTAGAAACAAAGAAAACTGGAATTAGCTGCAGGGAGAAAAAGCAGACTAGAGGTATGGTGCACTTAGAAAACTGCATGCTTGTACAACTAGTGTCCCAGGGAAGCTAGAGGCTGTGAGAGGATGCACTTTGTTCTGGACAGAAAAATGCACAGACCTACACAGGCAGAAGCTCCTTTGCAGGTGTCAGGCATGTGGAAGTCAACCAGTCAAGTCATGTTGAGTCAACCCCCTCTTACAGGGGTAAAGCCCAAATGAACCGCCATGTAAACCTTTCCTTCATTTTACCCAGTAACTTAAAAAATTCTTCAGTATTTCTGGAAGAAGGAAATTCAAATCTGAGTGCAACATCAGGTGCTGTTTACATATAGTAATAATAAAATATATGTTAACCTTGAAGACAACACTTTTTCTTCCTTCCTCCCAACATCTTTATAGACAAATAAAAAAAAATCAAGTTTGGGGAAAAAAAAAAGACACTAAATAGCCCGGTAGAGTGACTCAGTGCAGCCAATCTGTCTGTATTACTATGAGCTGGAAAAATTTGTTATCAGAAATAGCCACTTTTCCCCTAATATTCACTGATTCCTAAGACTTTTATGCATGGCCACATCAAAGAATATCAGCACCTAAAGATGTTCGTATAATAATATTAATTCACACACACTTCACACCATCTTTTGATCAAGATTACTTTGATTATTATAGACAAGGTGGCTTATATTAAATTTTTCACACCCTCAACATCATACTGTGTAATTGTTTGGTCACCTAATTGCCATGAAAAATCACATCAGCTGGAAATAGCACTGGTAAAAATATCTTAAATCTGATTTTTAAAAAAATCACTCTTCCTATAGAGTAGGACAGAAAGTAGATACACCAAGATAAATCAAGAACATTCATAAATAATTCCAGTGATGACACTAATGAGATAAAATGCTGTGGGCTTCTCCTGGCATGTGCCAAGCTGTTAGATTACAGTGAATGGCCTACAGATACTACAACCTCCTAAAACACTATTCTTACAAGCTAGAGCTTCACCATATTTTTAGGATTTCAGTCACCATATCTTTAGGATATGGTCATTGTATGTTTTGTGTGTAGCCTAGTGAATGCAGCATAGGACCAGGACTTAAATTACAGTCTCATTTCTGCTCTTTGATGCTCTTGATAGGCGACGTTACAAAAAGTCTTCACAATCAGTTTGCAACATGGGGGCAGTGATACTACCTCTGTTATAAATGACTTTGAGATCGACTGACTGAGAAGTGCTCAAAAATTACCATTGTGAGGGACACATGGCATCAGCAATAGGCAGATTTTGTAGTGCCGGGATGGCGTGCTGTCAAAGTACAGCATGACCAGTGTGACCTTCTGACTAGAGGCAGAGTGGGGGTAGTCTCTGTTGTCCCATCTAGTTCATAGGATCTTGTAACTATCCTTGCAGGGTCTCCACAGAAAACCTAAGCAAGAATAAGGTGCTCCTCCAATTTATAAATGTACCAGTTTCCTACTCTGCACAGACATGTTCTCACATTCTGGGAGCACAGGAAAAATGGCCTGAAGAAAATCTTTTGGCTTCAGGGTGTTCACTTTCCTGCATGCAGACCTCCGAGATTCACGGGCTTGGAAGGCTCGGGCTCCAGACACTCGCTCTGCAGACCTGGCTCTCAGCCAGCACTGGCTCTGGATGCCACTGACCCCAGCCAGGCCTGTAGAAGATTGTCTGTCCACAGGCTAACCCTCATTCACCATCAGAGATGGGCAACACCTCTCCTGCAATGCCACAGCCAGCTGGCATCTCAGAGGACACACATCAAAGCCACCACCGTCTGCGCGGCGCAAAGCCAGAGTTACTGTGGGGTGGGTACTCCCTTTATGCCAGTGCAAAATTCTTGTGAACCAGACCTGTGCAACACAACTCAACCTCACAGGTTTCAAGTCTTACCTCAGTAGAAAGCATATGGGCAAATACAATCACAGATCCACTTTCACATGCCCCCATTAAAAGCACCAGTAACACCCAGCAGCTTCACCAGTTACAGAGCATCAAGGAAAGGCAAACAGCGGGCAGATGGTCCACCTCGAGGCCTTACTGTGAATCAGAGGCAGTACATCATCAGGAGTTGACTTCATCTGCTGTGGCATCACTGGAGAACAACCCAAGCAATTGTACAAAAAGCACCAACAAGAAATCCCATCAGAACAGATTGAACAATGCTCACGCACAGTTCTCAAAGAGCAGGAACACATAGCATCTCACTGCAAGGGGGGCACCCGTCCTGCCACCTCCCAGCACCACATGCAGACAATTACCTGTCTGCAGCCTGACATGATCTGTGGAAGTTCTCCAGAGGCAGAATGGATGCACTGTTGTTATTAAACAAACTAGGGAGCAGACATATTTAAGACTCTCCTTTAATTTTTCCTCTGAAAATCCATAATAAAATAGCAAAGGATTAAGATTTGGTGATTAGCACCTGAATAGTAACAAGTAATTAGAGCCAAACAAGGATAGAGTATCCTGGCTAATTTATACTGGATAATTAAGGTAATGGGTACTTGAGAGTCTATCAAATAAATAGTCCCTAAAAGTGTCATTTTAATGGGGCATGATTATAAGCAGCACTAAAGAGGATTGAAAAAGGTACTACATACCTGTTTCAGGCATGTATTTAAAAAAAGGCATATATCTCATCACTTAAGCTATCATATAAACTGATAATTGAATAGGGTCTGTTGCTCTCGACTTGTTTACATGGGCAAACCTACCATCAAATTAACAGGTATAATTATACTAGTATCATGACCTGTGTGAACATAGTTACTTTAGATGCTTTTTTGTTTGGCCTATCTTGCACCAATCAGTACACGATATAATTGGACGTAGAACAGGCTCCTATAGCATTTCCACCCACAGACAGGTGCGCAGATGGAGGGATCCCGGCAGAAGAGTTCATCTAATTTGCTATCTCCATTGGGACACAAAGGTAATATTCCACTTTTCAGTACAGTGACAGGAAAAGAGTGCAAGCATGGACTAATGTTTCCAATACCACACCACAGCAGGATAATAAAACAGGTAAAGTCTATTAAAAAAGAGTGCCCTGCCACAGGTGTGTTGTGTACTGAATCTAGCACTGAATCAATCCAGTTGTATTGTCTATGCCCTCCAGATCAGTATGAGTTGCTCAAGCAGCACTCTTTAATGCTCTAACACCCAGCATGGGCAGTGACTCATTCTTCTGAGTCCATTTGCATGCCTTGGCCAGAGAAATGAAGCTGCAGTAATAGTGAGCTCTTGCTGACCAGCTCAGCAAACCTGAACATTATTATGTTTTATAGGTCTCCTCCGCCAAATTATGGCCACTTCTTAGCACATTTTGAAAAGGGAGTCACTATTCCTCAATGCATAATGAAGGGAAAATACAGCTACAGAGGATTAAGGCATCAACTTGCATGGCCAGGTCCCATGCGTGCACCTGGGTCAAGCATAGGCACGTCCCCAAGTCCTGTGGCCTGGGAACAGCATGGGTCACATTACCAAGCTCAGTGAAATAACAATAATCAGTAATCCAGGCTTTGCAAAGATGCAGTATGTCCCCCTGTGGTAGGACTGTATTTATAAGTTTGAAGGTGATAATATTTGGAGGTGGCAAGTTGTTGCTAAATTATAAAGTTGAAAGGACAGGCTATATTAAAATTTCTTTAATGAAAAGCTAACTGCTCATATTATGACCTACTTCACTAGGAGAGTCTTATGTCCTGATTAATGAGAAAGCATTAATCTCATTGGTCTTCACAGGTAAGATGAATCTTTAATATACAATGAAATTTCTAACAAACATTAGAAGAAAACTGTAAGAAGCAACTGAATATCCACTTGCATGTTTGAATGCTAGTATCTACTGACCAAGTAACCAGTTTGGATAGGTTGCCCCATGCTAGCAACAGCCTTACAAAACGGGGGAGAAGAGGCTTACATTGTTTAGAAGCCAGTCTTTGGATTAACTGCAGTTTTATGCAGTTTTGTTTCACTTCTTCATTCATCTTTGTACCTCAGTTTTATAGGACTTCTTGGGATGATGTCCAGCTTGGAGTTTGGTCATGACTGATGGTTTGGAAGGTTTCATACATGGACTTCTATCTCTGCTTTAATAAAATGCTGAATGTGATGGAAAATTAACTCACTAAGCACCTTCCATCTTTCCTCAAAGACAACATAATCCTGTTTTTTTATTGCATTTTGTTGATTGATCAGAAAATTGGTGCTCCTCACAAAATTTGTCCCTATGTTTTCACTCTTCTGTGACTGTAAAGGTCTGGTTCAAAATTTTGCATGCCTGTTTGAAAGCACAATGAAGTCTGTGATTATCTATTTTCTTCCAGGCACTTCGCAAGTGTTGATGAATCCTCACTATTATTTTCCACAGAAATACAGGAGAAAATAATTCTGCTAGCTTAGAAAATACTTTATTTCTTTCTCATATAAGCACAAGCTATAATACTCAAAGTAATTTATTTCTGTGAAAAAAAATCATATGCTGGGAAAGTAAGTTAATAAGCTAAACAATTAATCACTACAGCAACTCTACCAATATTCTTTTCTAACTGGTAATTCATATATTGCTGAACATTTTTTGGTTTGTTTCTGGAAACAGTCCTGCAGGCTCCAGTATTTTCAGTCAGTAGCAGCACTATCCTTCAGGTGTTCATCTCGACAAAATCAGTGGAAATGTGCTTTCTGCTCTCTTCCTCTGCTTGCTGTGCACTACACTGTACAGCACTTGCTGTTCCCCTTGCCAAGTGTTTGATTCCCACCACCTTCTGATCAGGTGCTAAAATCCTCAGGTTAAATCAAAGATGAAGCTGGCAAACATAAGTTATCCTAAGAAAAAATGGTGGTATTTTATCTTCCTCTTTAAAGGAAAGTATAAAGTAGTCTAAAGTAGGAAATATTCCTATAATTTGATGTTATGCTTTACATAAAGTGAGTGTAATTTTGGCAAAACACTAAGATGAAATGAGCCATCCATAAAAGCTCTGCTTAGATTAAATGGCTCTAATCCAATAGGAGCAGTTTGCATTCAGGAAAGAAAGCATGAGGATTCATCTGACAGTGATATTTCAACAACTTCATCATGAATTGTCCCAGTGTGAAGTGTTAGCTGGTTTTGCAGCAAAGTGTAGAAAGTGTTCCTTAGTTAAACAGCCGGGGTTTTTTTATTTCTTCATTTAATAACAAATAAATTAGAAGGAAGCTTTTGTTTTTCATCAACTTGACTATCACTGTTTTGCTGGAAATAAGAGCAGTTGGCATTTTCTTCATGACAGTGTATGCATGTGTGAGTTGAATTGTCTCCGAACTACAAGCAATAACAAGATACATCTTGTGCCAGATAGCAGTTAATTATTGCACTACAGCCAGGTTAATCTCGTGGGTGGAAGCCCCTATCGCACGTCCACATGGCAGCTGCTGCTTGTACATTAAGGAAAGTCACCTCTGGGGTAACTGCTTAGTCACTTTAATGAGTGGAGACCTGCCCTCTTGGAAATACACCACATAATTTTATTAAAAAAAAACATTTTTCTAACCATATGGAAAAAAACAAAGAAATAAGGGGTGCAATCAGAAGACTGTAAATGGATTATTTGATTTTCCTAATGTTCAAAAGGATTTAAGGGCTAAGGCAACTTACCACTGTCATACAAATGACTTTTTGGCAGATTTTTTTCTGTCTTTCTTAGAGACGCAGAAGTCTGCTGTGAATTGGGATTTGCAAGACCAGCACAAAAATAACTTTTCCTAGAAGAGCAAAACCTATTGAGGTACCAGCAAAAACCATTGCAAACGCTCTCAGTGATGAGGCAGGAAACTCTGAGTCCCGCAGGAAATGTTGCACCCTCAAAGCAGCAAGTGTAGTGAGGGGGGCAGTGGCAGCCTTAAAAAAACACTTTTGTTTTCACTAACAGAGTACCAAATGTTGATAAACTGTCCAATCAACTACAAGGTTGAAAGCTTTTTTTTTTGAAGCCTGCTAGCAAGAAGTCCTCCATAACTGTGCCCAAATGTACAACTATCATCTTCTCCTACCTCTTCAGCAATGTCACTCTGGTTACATAAACATGCCGTGCACACTGATTTTCACATCACTGATTCTGCTTGAAGCATGCCATAACATTTTCCAGCCAAATATATATGCCACTCCAACTAATATGCATATACATGTATCTCCAGTACGCAGTTAATGAGATGCAATTATTCACAGCTGATAAGACTCTTGTTCTAAAACCCTCTACATGAAAGCAAGAAAACTGAGTTGTAGAGGGACTTCTCCCTTTCATCAGTACTGTCAATTACAATTCCAACATTATGTAAGAAACAGGAGAAATTGGCTCTGATCTGGCTAAAGGTTAATAGATGCAGTAGTTCAGGGAACTAGAGTAGAAGAATACTAATGGCTCCTGCACCTGGAATGCAGCTTCCCTCTTCATTCTAATTAGCGTCTCCCACATCAGTGCATTTACAATGCATTTGTGCCCAATGCATTTATGAAATAATGCAGGTGTTTGGCTTCAATAAGTCAAGTTCAAGTCAAACAGAAGAAACAGGGTGTTAACAAAAGACTGACCCTGTTATCACTACTTGGCAGAAAATAATATTGACAGCTCTTCTGCTCCTCCACCCCCACTTTAAAAAAAAACAAGTATTTTTCTCTGATTAATTAACAGATATTTTTGTTTATTTTTCTGTGTTAATATTTTCAGATTTTTTTGCAAATATTCTAACTTCTTCTCATGCACCAACAGGTAACAAAAGATTTGCAGCAATGCTGCATTTCTTGTGAAACCATATTCTCAACAAAACATGTGAAAAAACTAAACTCAATCAAAATTCTATAGCAAGAGATTTCCTGGCATTGAAGCAGTCAGGAATACACACCATACATTAAATTAAATGTCTGAGGGCAAAGGCAAGGGAGAGACTTGAGGAGTGATGAACCACTCACCTCTCAGAGTGCTGTCAGCAAGTGCGACAAATTACATGCAAGACATGCACAGGATGAAACACTGCTCCTTCTCCCTGTCACAGTGTCCTCCCCCGTGGTGGTCTGTGGCCGCTGTCATGCGGCGTCACAGAGATGACAGCCAGCCCTTGCACCTCTTGCAGCTGTGAGATGAATCATCTCTCCAGGACTCTGCTCACCAAATGACACTTCATCAACCACCTGCTTTTTGTCAAGTTAGTACCTCATCAGAGAGTGGCAAAGCAAACTGGTCAGAGAAGTTCAGACAGCATTTTTGTCACAATGTGTGCCACATCATTTCTTAATTGTCATTTTGGGTCTTTAGCTGTATAAACAATGACTCCCTGGAGCAGGAGTGCAAATCCAGGTCTCCTGGCTGACCACTGGGTTTTGGAGACATGGCCTCCACCACCAGCTAAATATTTCGTTATCTGTGGAACATGTTGTGGGGGGGGAGACACTACTGGTATAACCAAAAGTGGTTAAAGTTATAAATGGCACATTAAATTAGGTATCAAAGGGAAACTCAGTGGAGAGAGTCTGGGTTTAGTAAACTGCTTGTCTCCCAGCACTGTCAAAGTGCATGAGATGGAGCCCTTCAAACCAGGCAACCCCGGGAGGCAGGAGACCTTCATCCCTGCTTGCTGGGGCTGCCTTGCACCAGGCAGTGACCTGACCACAGTGGGACTATGGCCAAGGCTAAGGCATCACCCTCCAAACACCCACCAAAATGCCTGCACTTTAGGTAGGACTGTTATTTTCTTGATCTGCTTTCTTTTTCCAGGACAGGCAATCCATTCATCCAGCAACGGGAAGAGAATTTTTTGTTGGAGACAAGATGCAGGGAGCATCAGCTTCTGCCAGAAGGAAATCTTATGGAGAAAACCCGCAGCAGCAGCAGCTGGTGCAGCTGCCAGCATCCCCCGTCTGCTCCCCTCTCAGACCAAAGTCTCTCTCTTCAGGACTGAGGAGCTGCCTCCTCTTGTGACGATTACTTCTGCCAGCACAGCAAGCTGATTCCTGAGGCAGAGGTACGTAAAGCAGCAATTCAGTGAATCCCAGGCATATTTGCTATCTTTAACACCAGGGCAGGGGGTCTGAAAGTGGGGTAGTAAATAGGATCATGGCCGAGGGAAATGCAGACCTTCAGCCTGTTCCCAGACATCAGCATGAATCTACTGAGCAAACAAATACTTGCTTCAAAAGTAATTACTTCCATGTCACAATTAGATATAAACCAGCAGCTATGTGTAGGGGCTACTTTGGGAGGAACTTCTGACTGTTGCGAGCAGGTAATAGGTATTCTTAACCTCCAAATGGTTGTGTTAAACCTCTGGAAGGGTTTATTCTGGTAAAGTGTGAGATATACAGCTTTAACTCTGTATAACTGGTGTTCCTGAGGCATTTAGCCAGGTGTTTTTAAAGGGTTGCAAGTTTGTGGCCAGTGCTATGTAGAACTAAGCTTTACCAGTGATTTAGATCACAGCTTAAACGAATGACAAAGCAACAGTAGCATGCGGATGTGTTTCAAACATGCACTAAAAGTATTTTCATTTACTTGACTGAAAAAATCAAACACCTCCTGCCTATATTTACCTGACGTCAGCTCGTGACCTGCCCCATCCAGCAGCTGGTTTCTGCCATCTCTGTACCTGAGGTCCTCAGCTGTTGTTCCTCTGTACCTTCTTCCAGGCATGTGGTGAGATACAATTGCACACAAAAGTTCACTCCTTGCTATGAAATTAAGCACTGCTGCCATTGACACAGATTCTTCCCTGGGTCATAATCTTTAATACCAAGGAAAGATTAATTAAATTTTGTGGCACTATGGCTCAGGTAGCTCATTAGGGACTTGTTTCCTTCTTTTTATTTAAAATTTCATTAGTTTGCATTAAGTTATATTACAGGTTGTAGCCACGTTCCCCTTCTTGCACTCAGCAGATCAGCTTAGATGCTTCCAGGATTGTAAACAATGCAAGGTAGCTAGCCCAAGTAATACTTGCTCCCTCCAGGAGTGACTTTTTCTGTGGCATACCTCTTGCCAAAGGAAACCAGAAGCCCCAAGAGCTCTGAGGAGGAGGACTGTGCTGTGAAATTCCCCTTGGAGGCACATATTCACTATACAAAGTCAGTACAACATGCATCCCTCTGAGTGAGAAATCCCACCTCTCCCATTGTGGGAGGTGGTGAAAATTACACATACCACAACTTACATGTTTTAGAAGCCACAAATTCTGGAGACACTTTTTCATGCAGCTGGATGCAGTCACCAGCATTTGGGCTCTGTGTAACATCACAGTGTCCTTCAGGCTGAAAAAAACCCAAGGACCTGGTGCTTATGGCTTTGCCTCCCCATGGCCAGCTGATGGGGACACGCATCACCATGCCCAAGAACCTCCCTTGCCCAACCCACTGCTTGGGCTGCTCTGGCATGTACACGTGTGCTGCTGAGCAGTGACCTGAGCAAACTACAACTGACTGCATTGAGAAATACTTCCTTTTTAGCCTGAGTATGGCCCATCTGGTTCATGCCAGAGTGCTTCTGCACATGGGCAGGTCAAACAGAAAATCTCCTCAGCCAAACACGGCAGAAATACAGCTGTTCAGTCATGAGTGTGACAGACTCGCTATGTTGCTCTTACAAACTTGATTGAACGTCTTGCAGTCCTTTGGGACTTTTCCACAACTTGAGGTCTCTATGGCAGATGTATTTTCCATCAGGCAGCCCAGATAATGGGCCACAGACCCAGGTGTGGCCCTTTGCACAAACAGCTCTCCACCTTGCAAGTGCAGGGCAAACCAGGGCAGGAAAAGCCTAGCTAAAAGAAATAAGCAGTTTTATTTAGGTTTTATTTCCTTTGTGATGCCTGCAACCTGCATAGCCAGTTCTCTAATGGCCTGCACAAGTGTTTGTGCCAGAAGAGCAGGAGCTGAACTTCCCTGGATCACAGGGGAGCTTCTTCTCATGCTGCTGCTTCTCATCAGGGTCACCTGAACCCATGCTGCAGTTCCCCAGGGTCTAACCACACATTAGTTACCCTAGTTTCTTCACTTTCTCTGAATGCTATCCTCCAAGTTTCTCTCATATATTCTGTTTTGGACATTATGTTCTACTACAGGGTTATATGACTTCTTCCCTCTTTGCATACTTCATCCACCTGTTCCCGTGCTCTAGGGACAGCCTCCCCAAGCTGGTCCCACCAGTTTGTGTCACAGCCAACTGGTCAACTCCAAAGATGTGGTTTGAGACCCAGCACTGTCTGGAAGGTTGCAGCTGAGCAGGCCTGGCCGTAGGGCAAGTGTTGGAAAGAAGGATCAAAATGAGTGCTTCAGATAAGTAGGAATTTCCATCAACTTGCATTTTGGTGGATGGGTTCACGTTATCTAAAATAACTGAATGGATGATTTTCAATATGAGAAAGCCTGGTGATATGGAGAGAGCACAGATGAATGACAGCAAGAAACGTTATTTAGAAAAGCAAAAAAGGAGTGTGTAATGCCAGAGAAAAATGAAGGAATGCATTTCCAGGACAGGATGTTAATGGAGAGTTGCTATGAAAAATGATTAAAAGCTGGTAGAAAATACAGGCTGCGTAAAACTGATATTATCAGGTTCACTTTCATTTAGTCATTCAAGGTACTGAATCACAGTTATTATAACAACCAGTCAGTGATCTCAATAGTTTTCTCTGCCTGCATGTTTATTATCAGGTTTTTCAGATTAAGGCAAGCATAGTGAGCAGCTCATGTTAAAATACAAGGTTATGAGCACATTTTTCATGGGTTATAAAAACTGTATTTGCCAAGCTTCAAGTTGCCACATTGCAAGGGAAGGAAATTAGAGAGTGTAAATGCATTTGCAACAGCACTTTATTCCAAAAGTAATCATGTGGGAAAATACAAGGATTTTAAAACATCTACTATATGGTACACTCAACAGATAAGACATCCACACTGGGGAAAACAGATTTTTAAAGTTTTTCAGCCTGAACACAAAAGTCAATGGAGTCTACAGCATCGTCGGTACCTGCCTGTGTAATACACGCACTTCAGCTTTTTCCTTACACTGCACATACCAGCAGAACGTATAATCTGACAAGGCCTTTCATACCCACCACTTACAACCTACCGTGGCACCATCTGAACTGAAAGTTTTTGTTCCCTGTGCAACCTGACCTATTTTTTTTTTTTCAGGGTCTGAATTTAGTGTTAGAAGAAAGAAAGTAGTTCATTGTTCACAACTTAACTGATGTATTTCTGCACCGGCACCTGCATAGACAGTTTCTCTCATAGGTATGAAAGGACATAACATCAAGGATGGCTGAATAGAAACTGATCCTTCTGAGACTCCACAGCAACTAGGACAAACCTGATGCCAACAAGACAACCACAGGTGAGAGCATGCGTCCCCTCGCACAAGGCTGAAATCTAGTGTCAAGTCACCTGTGGACAAACCCCGGGGTGGTCCTGCCAACCCCACCCGCCGGTTTTCACCAGGTCCTCATTTCATCAGTTGTCATTGGAGATTTAACATAGAAGAAATACATATTTGAAGATGGGTGCCAATGTTTTCAAATGATTTACAGGGCCATGATGTACTTGAAGACAATGCTGCCAGAGTCCACTGCGTACATATAGCTCCTAAAAACCTAGGATGCTGTCTCTGTCTGTCAGAATACATCACAGTGCTTATTCCCAGGAGGAGGTAATGTATCACAGGAGAAAGGGTACTGGGGAAATGAAAAAAAGGAACTGAAATAAAAATTAAGTGTTATTTATTCTAACAACTTGGTTCTTCAAAAGAAAAGCACTTAATTTTGTTGAGAGCTAAAGTTCTTGCTGACGTATGTCTTTTTCTTCCTCTCTATACATCTGAGGACAGCAAGGTGCCATGTGTTGAAACAACTTACTTGGCCTCATCATATTTTACTTGAAATTATCTTTCACAGAGCTGGAAAGGTTGAAGAGAGTTTCCCAAATGAGTTAGGCTGCAATAAACCAGCTTCATTAATGTAACAAAACTTCAAAGTAGAGAATTTATTCCATCTGTAGCAATCAAAATGTAAATAAACACAAGAATTCAAATAAATCATCCAAATATTTGGGGGGATTATATCACTTTTGGGAGGTGGAATGCTTATGCTGGCACATCAGGGAATGGAAAACAGACTCACTCACAATCAGGAGATTCATCTGGATCAGCTGGCAACACTATTGAATTAGATGCTGTGTGGCAGGACAGCACTACATTTCCCAGTATTCAGACCTTAAATCAATATTGCTGTTGTTTAACATGTTCTGCAGCATGTCTAATTCAAAATACAATATTTTTATTCAGCACTTAGAAGTATTTATCAGTGTAAGGAGGCCTTTCTTCTGCTAGCTGCATGGGCTGAATACTGACTATTTTCCTCATTTAACAGAGAAATTTGAGTGGGGAACTGCCAGGTTGGACACTACACTAGTAGCAGCTGCCGCGTAGCTGCTCCATCCTGTCCCCAACACTGTCACGCTTTGACCACTCCTCTTTCTGCACTGGTAAACGAGTCTCAGTAGCAAATACAACTTACTCACAGTTTCTGCTGAGGATTTTTTCTTTGAAACAGCCACTTGATACTTTATTTTCTGCCAGTGAATGGACAGCTTGTGTCAACCTATTGAGCTACCCAGTGACACTCATTCCTCCTGCTCCTGCCTCTCACCTGCCAGTTCAATGAACGGCTCCATTAAAAGATGCATTGGGGTTTTTGGCACAGGCTGTGCAGGTGAGGCAATTAAAAGACATCACAATATTAAAATAGGACTGTCACCATCGTACATCCACAAAGAGATCTTTAGTTTGATTGGTGGACCATTAAAATGCAGGCCTTTAATGAAGATGTAACTCTGGCACAAATATCAGTTTTGGAATATGAATCAACTCTTCTGATTAAATCTCTGAAACCATGATTACAGGACTTTTCTTTTTATAACCTATCTCATTAAAAAAATATTTGGATCCCTTTTGTTATAGTTAGCTAAAATTCTCTCATTAAGTGCTCTTTTACTATACTTTTTCTCATGCTGAAGCTCTTAAGGGGAAACAAGGTTGTTTCCTCCGAAGGGCTTTTCCTTCGTGCCCTTGTAAGGAGGACAGAGCAATAATGTTCGGGACAGCTGCTTTGCACTGGACACAACCAGCTAGCCAGCAAAACCAGCAAAAAAATGAAGACAAAAAAAGAAACACTTTCATATTCATAGATTCCTGAGGACACTTCAACGAGTTCACAGGGGTCTAATGTTCAGCAAATGTCCACTGAAAATAGCATGTGGAAAAGTCTTTAAACAAAAATGATCTAACAGCATAACTTATACCAGGTTAAAAGAAAATGAAGCTTCTGTGTAAGATCAGGACAAACAGTCCAACAAAGGTCAAAAAGACTAGCGTTCTCCATGTGTTGCTGTTAATTTCAGGTCCACAGCTTTAAAAATGATACTTCCTCTGTGTTCTTACACTGCAAACATGTGTCCTCCATATGAAAAGCAACATGGTGTCAGTCCTGTCAAGAATTTGCAGTTTGTCTTGCAGCAGGTTGTGGAATGAGACCAATTTGGAGGCCACTATTTGTTGTTACTGTTCACCCTAAATGTGCTCCGCTTTGTTACACCTCTCTGTACATTAGGCTTCCGTTGACAAATGGTCAGATATGGTGAAGTTATGCCAATAGCCTTCAAGGTAGGGGAAAAATTAGTAATTGAGTATTTTTAGCTATTTTATTTCTGTAAAGCCAGTTGGCCTCTGCCAAGACTTTAGTATCTGCTCCGTATCAGAAAATGGGAAGAGTCATTAACTCCAGCAAAGACCTTACTTACAAACTGAAGCAGAGCTACAGGGAAACAAAAGAGGTGAAGTGACTCACAAGATCCCATGACATCGTAATGCCAGGGCCAGCATTAGAAACTAGTCTTTGAGATTCCCAGTCCAGCATTCTGATTTGCTCCCAACCAAAAATTAAGCAGGACTTTGATAAAATCCTACTGTCAGGAAGGCGCAAGATTTTGTATCTTCATCCAGGACATACCAGCAGCGTACAAACTAGCCAGCTATCCCTGGCACCTGGTGCTATCAGGGTCTGTTTGGCACACACAGGCAATATTCTTCCGGCCTTACTGAGCCATCCGTCCCCCTAAAAATCATTCATATGATTGCTGCTAAAATCAGCAATTAAGGGTCTGATTGGGAGCATTGCAATCACATTAGAGAGGATTTGAGAAGCTGTTTCTTTAAAATATGCACACATACAAGTGTGCTCACACACGCAGAGTCACTAAAATATCAGCAGCCCTGACTTAGTCTCAGTAACAGTCACATTTCTAGACTGCTCAAGCCCTACAGTGTCTGGTAAAGACTAAGAATCCAGGACCAAGTTTTCCCCAGGTCACACCAGAATGAGGAAGCCAGTAGGAACACTTTGCAGTTAGGAGGATCAAAGCATTCTCAGGTTGTAATTGGTCTTTGTGCACATCAGTGTGGCCGTTCATACGCAGGCTGCCGAGCCAGAGTTACTCTGCATGCTCACCGGGGTAATAGCCTGCAGTTCACTCTGCGTTGTTTTGTATTTAATTCATCGTGGGTTGGCAAGAGTAAATAACTACATCTCAACTTCCTATCTAAAATCATGGGATTTTGTTGTTACAGCATCAAGGCAAATATGGTACAGCTTTGCAATCTGAAGCAGTAGCCCACAGACAGCAAGAGGGTACAAGCATCACACTGCAGACAACCTCACATCCTACTTTCTCTCTCAGTCCCAGGAAAAAGAAATGTTTCCACAGAAGTATGCAAAACCAGCTGGGGAATACACTGATGTGAGCCATGAGCTGGCAACTCTGGTTCATATACACTCCAATCTATCCACCCACTGCTCTGAGAAACATGTAAAAATACCACAATCAAATGGGGCTTTCACCATTGACTCGATTTCTCCCTATAAGACTGGTTCTGCCACCTGCATACAGCTCCCCAAAGAAGTAAACTTGTGATTTTTTTAGACTGCATTGTGAAAGAAATGAAGACGTGCCATTTTTTCAAGGTATCAATATTTAATACCTTTCATAATAGCCTAAACTTATTCTCTGACTTCAAAGCATTTAGTGGTCTAACCCACTACATCACATTACATAATCAAGCTTCTTTTTTATGTGGAACATGAACTCCAGAAATCATCAGCACATGGAATGCAATACCATAACATGCAGGCATTCAGGCCACAGAAGTATGTAAATCTATCCAGCATCCCTTAAAATACACAACTCCTAGCCCTGGTCTGTAGATAACCTATCATTTCTTTGCTATTCCAAGCTAGATTGATTTGAAGGAGATCTAAAATGATCTATCAGACTCAAACATTAAGCAAAAAATACGCTAGTGTTTGGAAATGCCAGAAAATAAATACACACAAGGAAAAATAATTTAAGTTATCCAAATGTTTTGAGTGCAAAACTAACATCTGAAAAAAAAAAGGTTATGGATATTGTTATGCCTGAGTACTGAAATCATCTCATTGCAGAGTGGCAATGTAGGAATAAATGAAATGTTAGTCTCTATAGAGACAGAAATAGAAAAGAGCATGGAGTTTAAAATGCTTTTAACTAACACATGGAAATGTGCTGACCATGCAGGTGCTGTTCAAGGTGCAGCTCACACTTCCATAATGTTCTAGCAGGGACAGAAATGGAGAAAACTGTTAGGAGTAGACAGAGGGAATGGGAAATAAGAAGGAAAGTGGTAAAATCAGAGCTGTTTAGTTCAGAGAAGAGATATGTGAAAGCAAACAGAAGTACAAATATAGTTAAGGTCACATTGGGTATTTCCATTTGCTAAGAGAATAGTGCATCCATGGGAAGGAACAGCAGTGGATTTAAAGCTGACTAAAATGGGTCCTGATTATCATTCCAGCATTTCTATTTAGGGTAAAAATCTAAATGGAGTAACAACTTGAAGTTTGATTGTTCATTACAAATAAATTATTTTCTTGGTTGGTTAAGACCTACTGCAAGCTGTTCTTGCAGGTAAAAGGCATGTTCCAAGAGATTTGTACCACTTTTTGCAGGATGCTTAGAGTGGCCTAGTCCTATTTGAGAGTTTCTCCCATAGCAAAAACCCTCAGCATCATCCCCACTCTTATTTTTAAACATAAGCCCTTCACATACATTTGCGTATAAAAAAAAGGGTAGAAAAAATTAACATGCACTGCAGTTTTCAAAGCCCATATTAGGAAGCACTCACTGTGGCCAAATCAATGCAACAGCAGTTTTGTTCTTAGAGGAAAATCAAAGTTATTCTAGTCATCCTCATTCCTACTACTTTTATCCTCTCCAAGGTACACAAATAGTTCTTCTCTTATAACTGCAGTAAAGGAACTTGGAGGCATTTCAGCTAGCAGGAGAATTATACAATTTGCCATATTTCTCTTGCTGGGAAAGAGGAGGGTAAAATCAGCATCATGATATTGTGATACCACTGCAGAAGCCTTTTCTTCATTTGGCAAACCTCTCAACTGATAAAGCTAATACCATCTTGGAAATTGGGAGTAAAGCCTGTCCAAGGTCTGTGTTTTCCCTTGAGCATAGAGAAATGCCTGTTATGGTTCCTACTTGATTTGCTTTTCCCTGTGCAGGATGGGGAGAGAGCTGCTCATAACCAAGCCTCTGAAGTGTCAATCATCATCAGTCTCCAAAGTAATTAGTGGAACTACAGACTTCTATAATGAGAGGGTCTTAGATGTTCAACCCTGGTTAATATTGTATTTTTTCTCTCTAGAGTCCTGTGCTCAGATTTTCTGCTCTTTGTATCTTTCACATCTCTTTACATACAGTGTGAAATGTTACCAGCCTTACCACAGTATGCTGCGTATGTGATCTTTGAAAAGGTTCAATGATCTCACTAGACATATCACAACTAACCAGCAGGCTAAGTGAGGTCCACTCTAAAAAGAGAGAAAGAAACCACCAGACCTTGTGCTTTTGCAGCACAAAGCGGGTTATTGCTGTTAAATTACACCTGGACCTGCAAGGATACCACTGGAAAATGTCTTTGACCTTGCAGTAACCTTGTGTAAACAATGTTAATCATTATTATCTTCTATATTACCATCCTCTGTTGCCTACTGCAATGCTAAGAAACTTCAGTGCATTAAAATTGTTATTGCCATGGTTATGGAACAATCATTGCTTACATTATAAACATAGATTATTTTTAATAAGTAAGATTTTAGCATACTGATTTGAACAGAATGCAGCCAACCTCTGTAATGATCATTCTGTGTAAGCTAACTAGTGGCAAATAAATAAGTAAATAGACAATAAATTACCCCCACAGAAAGCTTTTGGGTGAACTTCTGGAAAGAAAATATGGAAACCAAGGCAGAGACCTTCAGTGCATGGAACTTCCTTTCTTCAGTGGAGAGAAGGACCCAGTTACAAGCTGTGCTGTACATGGTGAGGTGCCTGCTGAAGTAGACCGCCAACTGGGAGAAGAATAGCTGTGGCAGAGGATCACACAATAGATCAATAATGCAATTTGTGGAAGCCATGGTTTGCTTTTTGTACTGCAACAAATCTGCAAGGGGAAGTTAATGCTGTTTATAAACTCTTGGAAGAAGTAGAGAGACAAGTGGCTAGTGTGATCAGTGGGAAAAACCACCATGACAAGTGAGGTGGATGGTGTTTCTGTATATAGAGACAAGCAGCCTTCAGCAGTTGGCCTTAAAACAGGTGGGTTTGCATCCAAATTATGGGAAGACACGTGTGTTCATACCAGGTGAACTGCTCAGTTTGATATGAATGCTGTTGGCAGTGCTCTGCACAATATGTCAGACTTAAAAAGCTTCCATTTCCCAGTCACCACTTAAATTTTACTTTTTTTTTAGTAAGCAAAGTCTTAGAGGACTGGTAGTTGCCATAGACACATCAACAAATACTCAAAAGAATGATCTGGGAGAATATAACTCTCTTTGAAGCAGATCCCAAAGGGAATCAAAGCTGAAGCTGAGATGACTGACAGACACACAGAGAGAAATCAGCCGTGCTGGCAGGTAGAGGTGGGAGGATTAGCCTGGATGCAAACACCAGCCCAGCTCTTCACAATGGTGTTTCCAGATCGAGTTGCACAGGCTGTGTCCTGCATCAGCCATTTCTTATGAAGTCCCCAGTTTCTTTTACATGACTGAAGGACTTGAATTGGGCCTTTGGTGGACATCACTGCAGGTGAACTAAAGCCATTCAGAACACCATGTGTTATTGTGCAGAACAGATTAGCCTGTCCATTGCATAAATATAAAGATTCAAGATCAGATAAAGATTCAATAACCTGGGCACCCTTCATTTTGTTTCATGAAATGGGGATGTTTAGATAAAAATAGACTAGGGTCCCTTTAAAATGGCTTTCTAGCAGAGGGCAATAAGCCCAGCAGTCTTTACTCATTAAAAACCTCATTAAGGGCAGAATTCCCATTTTATCTCTCTCATATTATCTATGCAATCATGTTTATCTTGGGAACAAATAGATTGGACTGTTCTGCTGTGAGACATCTGTGAGCAATCTTTCACCTCCTGTAGTTATACTTACATGCAAGCCGAAGCACATTTATCAAAATGATGCTTTGGATTTATATAATGTCTGTCATCCCACTGCCTTGAAGAACATTATTCTAATAGCCAAGGGTTTGTTTATGCCCATTTTGTGGAATAAAGGAAGACTTTCATTAGTTGATGAGACATCCTGGAAAATCCGGTCCTACAGAACCACTTAGGAGTGCCACGTGAACCTTGCTCCTTTAGCTCCCCTGGCCAGGCAAATGGTAAAAATCTTTGAAAAGATCTTAATTGTTCCACTAAACCCTCTGTTTTGATTTAAGTCTTGATTAACCAGAGCATTAAACAAGCTTGCTGATATCAAAGTCACAAAAACATGAGATATTGCTGCCATTTTTTCACCCCCTGATTTGCTCTCCCTTGGCCTCCTCTGACGGCCCTCCGAGAGCGCTGCCGCACCAGGAGCACTCCACAGCCCCGGCTCTCCAGCTCTTCTCAGGGACAGCATCATCTTTGGTGGGACACCTCCTCCTCCTCCTCCATGCGCTGGATGCTGCCTCCACCATCGCCCAAAGGGCTCCTGCATTTCTGCAGCCAAGACCACCTCTTCATGCAGACCCACCATGTTTTGTGCACCTGACGTATTTCAGAATATAGGAAAATGGTGCCACAGGTTAACGGGCCATCCTTAGTGTAGCCCTCTGCTGAGGGAGAATCATTCAAGGAAGACTTCTCACACTGAATGAATTTTTCATAAGTTAATTGTTTCCATCCTTTTCATGAATTCAGTTAAACTCGGAACATCAAGCATATACTGTCAGCTTTAGATGATTCAAAACATGTGGCTGGTAACACCTTTCAAATCAAATCAACTCCTAAGGAAAAAACAAAGGTAAGCCTTATTCATAGATGATGCTTCATCTTGTACCATTTAACAAGAAAGACAGACACAAATGATACCATTGTTCATTTTCATATCAATTGGCAGAAATTATCTTTATTAGAAAAATGAATTTTTCATATATTTACAATTTTTACATCATGTTATACTTGGCACGTGTGTTTTCCCCAAATAGTTATATACATTTCAGTACACACAGACATTTGAGTCCCCCGTTCCCTTAATGTTTTTCTACATATTTAACAAAAATGAAGAACACAATACAATTTGTAAGACAACCATAATAATCATATATTTCTCTATCATAAAAAGTTTAAAGCAAACATTATTTTTAGATATGTCTCAAAATATTTATACAGTATTAGCACTCAGTCATGCACTGGGTTAAAATATGTTTGGGGTGAGCTGCTGTGAGATGGTATGCGTAATGTGGGAGAGAAGTGTGTGACTCCCAGCTCCGTCAAGCTGCAATGTGTGCTGTTGGGTGGCTCCAACTACCACCAGGATTTCAAAGGCAGGGACAGATGGGTGTAGGGGTAGCCAGGTGTATGTGTATCTCTGTAACACGACAGTTAAAACTGGGTGTGTACAGATACTTGTGTGTTAAAATTCATTTCAGTTTGCTACACCTATCTGATAAAACAGGCCATAATTGGAATGTCAAAACTAGTTTTCAATTATTTTCTTTTTCCACAAACCCTTTCTTTTGAAGAATCCATTAAACTATGAATTTTATAATGAAATTCTGGATTCTTTTAAAAACGAATTATTTTATGCTTGATTTCATTTCACCAATATTCTTTTATTTCTACTCTAACATCCTGATTTATTTCCCCAGGTGTTAAGAGGTCTTCAAATCTCTACTATTCTTTGCTAGCAATTGGAAATTTATGATAACCTTTGGTTTGAAATATTACACTCTTGAGAGTGTTACGGTAAATTGCACTAGTAAATAATAGAAGTGATAGGCTTTTTAATTTACTGTGTATGGAATCAAATAGTTCCAAGATTTCTAGTAAGATGTTATTTATGGAATGCCAATTTCTTCTACTGCAATGTAGATTAGTGCTGCCTGTAACCAGTATAAATTAGTACACTTGGAGTTTTTGCACCCATCAGAACAAGAATACTTTTCCAACTGTACTAATAACTAATTTTCTTTCTGAGCAAAATCCTTAGTATTGTGAATTCTTATTGTCTAATATGCAAATGAAACTAAACTGGTCTTAGGATGATGACTAAAGATCCAATACTAATTTTCAGTTATATCTCATTTTTCAGAGTTCAACTGCAATTAAGTTCCAATCAAACTGAAAATAGCAATGCATTACTTGAAACTATTAATAAATGGTGGTAGAGTCTTTGTCACAATGCTGTATTTTTGTCTTGCCCCTCATTCTCCCCCAAAACATTATACATATACATATATATAAAGCTTATATATAGCTTTTATATATATACATGTATGTATACAAAGACTAATCAGGACAACACATTAAGTTTACATTATTCAAGTAAACAGGTAAAAATTTTTTAAAAAGTGTAATTTGAGATTTACAAATATTTCTGGTGGTTTTAGTTTAGCAGCACAGAAATATTAGTGTTTTATCTAAGCCAGCAAAAATCATTAAACAGGATGAAAGGAAGCATGAAATGCCCTTCAGGTTTAATGTAAATTTGAATCTGATTAATTAAAATTAACATTATTAGCTCACAGGTGAAGTGCTTCTGAGAGAACCTGAAAGGTATGGATGCAAATTTTGCATAAAAATAGCACACTTTGTTAAGAATCAGGTACGAGTTTTCTTGAAACATTAATGAATTCTTTTTGTACCTTCTGGTTTCAACAGGGAAGACACAAGATATACTGTGCATGTGCATGTGGGTGTGAGGTGTGAAGACAGAGAGATCAAGGTGTTCTTCATCAGTGTAAAATGGACGTTCTGAAGTGAATAGGACTATTTCAAAATATTATAGCTGGTATCAAGTGTAAACTGTAAACAGTTCTTATTAAAAATTGTGCTGGTTTCCTTCCTAGTTGCACACTATTTTACATGATGCAACTTCCATAGCTTTACTACATGAGGTTTGGTTTTGGTTTTTCTTAATTCTGAGCGTGAACTGCACTAAGGATCTCTCTCGTCACTCCCTCACATGTCCCTATTTAAGTCAAAAGGTGTTTTGCCTAAGTTTGGAATCCAGACCTAGGCCAGGTAAAAATAACCAAACGAAAATTTTCTTGTTGCAGATGAAGGACTTGGAACCAAGTTCTTCTCCAAGACACACTTGCAATGAACTGTAGACAAAACTTGACCCTACTGAATTTTCTGTTTCTGGGTTAAGGTGGAAAAATTAATAACTATCCAACTATCCCTTTGAAAAAAGGCTCAGAAACTACTTCAAACAAATGATTCCAAGGTATTTTTTGTCGTAAGTTTTGGTTAGAGCACTGTAATTTTAGAAAAGAAGCCAAATACCACAATAATTTCTTGGTTAGAATCTCCACATGATCAGTAATAGCAAGCTCAAAAGCCTGTGTGTTGCAAAAAGTGATTCTGACTTAAACATCACTGCTAAATACTGCCTCTGTGTGCTAAACTTTGAAAACCGCCCAGTCTGCATGGAAGAATACATGGGCAGCCACTGGTGCACACTCCAGCTGACCTTTCCTGGGAATGTTTGGGTTTTAGTATCCTTCCTCAGCTACCTTAAGTAACATGTTTAATGACCAGATGTGGATCATGTAACCTGGCACAGAATTTTAAAGTCAGTCACCAGGCCAATAGACCCCCTCTGGCCATGAGTTTTCAAAACAACAGGAGAAGAAATCCTTTCCCTATGGCTTTGGTACTGATAGTGAGTATCATTTCCAGCTCATTCGGACAGGAGCTCCCCTCTGACCCCTTTTCATGTGTCCTGGCACAATGGAATCCTGATCCCAACAAGGCCTTTAGCCTCTTCTGTAATAGGTATCAAACACTACAAGAAATGCTGCTAGAGGCTTTGTGGACCTAGGAGGTTTGGAAAAGAGAGAAGAGAATCACTTAAAATAAAGCACTGCTGAAATGTGTCCCATGGCTTTGGGAGATTACTCACACATGACTAGGTTGGAAAGTGTATGCACGCACGCGTGTGTATACTGTATATATATTTAGGTTAACAAGTTTAAAATATTGATAAACAAATTCTTATGGTATTTGGTAATTAAAACATCAGGCTCGTATCATTCAAAATAGTGCAACCTACATAGCAATATAGAGGAAAATTACACACATTGTTCCTATTACCATTAATATGCTTGTGCATATCAAGATGAGAGGATACCCTTTTCCATAGGATTAACCTTTTGCATATTTAATTGTATTCTTTGGCCCATTTTCCTGTGAAACCTCGTATGACAACATAAAGACTTTGGCTTTAAAAAAAAAGAAAATTTCCATTTTTTTCAGTGACTTTCAGAAACTTAAGTAGAATTCAAATCACTTCAGTTAAAAATTATCGTTTCCTCCAGAAACCACCCCCCCCAGCCTGTCACAGACCACTCACTAGTGTGGATAACTGTGAATCTCCATTTAATTTTTTTCACTTCTGAAGATCATCTACATTTCAAACATTGCATAACACATCCTCCAAAATTTTTCTCAACTCCTCTAATCTTGTCCCAACAGTGAACAAGAAAGGTCTCCTTCCTCAGTAGCATGGGAAGGCACAGCAACCTCATGACAGCCTTCGACTGCATCACTGTGAGTCAAAATACAGGGTTTGCAATGTGAAACAGAAGCCAAAATATATTTCCAAAAGGTTTTTGCCATTAAACACCATTATTAAATGGGCTGCATAAGAAATTGTCAGACTAAAGAATCCTGTAGTAACGATGTAACACAAATCTCTTCAAAACAGCTATTCTTATGTACTGCAATGCACAAAACAACTTAAGAAAAAGTATTCTCATAATGCATTTGCTGAGGAAAACATATAATTTCTTCAAATAGTACTAGAAGTGCAAAACAAGACATTCCCAGTAAAATTTCATGTCACTGTAAATATTACCATTTGCCCACATTAAAGCTTAGTACCATTTATGAGAAGTGAGGAAACCTTCATCAATTCCCAAGCAAAGTATCGTCTCACTTGGAACTTTACAGTGCACTGAATAAGTATCACAATATTTATTGGTATTTATTTTCACAGTTTTCTAACGTGCACATAGAAATATAATTTTTGAAATATATTAGTGAAAACAAGTACTAATACAAAAGGGAAAGGACAAAACATCTAGGAGTATAACTGCTTATCACCACTACTTTTTAAGAGTTGGAGAGTCAAAACCATCTCTCTTTTAAATATGTAATACTATATTTAGTGTGGTTATCTACTAATAAAGGTATTGCATGACAATGTTACAGCATGGTTATATTTTCTACTAATTTAGCATTGTTTTCAATACAGGTAAAGAACTAAGCAAAAGGAGTAAAAAGTGTCATTTAAGTGCAAAACAACAAAAACCTGGTAAATAGTGAGGTAACTTAATTTTACTTATATTATTTCTGGTTCTTAAATTATAGATATGACAAAATCATCACAAAATCACCAGTGGATTCTTACAGCTGTTAGACTTTCATTCATTTAAAAAGAAGAGTTTCAACCACAGCAGATATATTCTGCAGCACATAACAAAAAAGCTCAGGAACCTGCGAGAGGAACTAAATGCATTTTCACTGCACAGCAGGGCGATACACACTTGTAATCCTGACTTCCAAAGTTGCAGGACATTGGAAGAGCACATATTTTTAGAAAGCATACTCTGTACACAGGTTGAGAGAACCAGGGAAAAAAAAAAAAAAAAAAAGCTTGACTGAGGTGAAATAAATGAGCTTATTTACAAAGAGCGCAGTAACCCTCCCCAGCAGAGCAGAGAGAAGCAAGACAGGATTTCTGCTCCCATTTAACAGGGCACCAGACACCAGAGCACAAACAACAACCTCTCCATCCCACAAATATTGCTGCGACACTGTAATGAAGGTGAACATGGGATTAATTCCACAATGAAAGCTGAGCATCAACAAGAGTTTTACACTACGTACAATATGCACACATCAGACAGAAAAGTCTGCATGACCAGAGCGATGCAAGAGGCGTGACGGTCTTGAGGCTACTCCCACTTAACCACAGCTCCACAGGTGACTCCAGCCAGAGCAGGCTGAGCCTTTCCTCTATCATACCATACACCTGTCTGTACTTGCATATATGTCCACAAACACAGCTGTGATTAAACTGTGCTCCTTCCTAGTGATCGTAAATACTAACAAGTTGCTAATATATTTAAATAAGACAGTACAGGTGAGCTTGGGCAGGGAAACGGCTCATACCATAACTCATACTTTAAAAGGCCTTTTTGCTCTTTCAGAAGTTCCTTCAGTGCTGTTATACTTTGAAGGCTCAGCTCTCAATAGGAAGGAAGATTAGATTAAAAAAATAACGTTGGTAAAACAAAAAATGTAAGTGTATCACTGGAAAACTCTTCTTACTTTGCAAACCAGATTGCCCTATACAGGAAAGATATCTACTTTAAAAGGACTCTTGAGCTAAGATAGGACTAGAGCTTGGAAAGTTTAGAAAGGGAATGTATGACACTCCATCTTGAAAGAAGCACATGATGTGATGATTAACACTTAACACAATCTAGCCAAACCACAGGACAGTTACTGTTCCATATCAACTAAGAGAGGATTTTGCCATAAAAGATCTGTTTTCACGAGGTTTTATATATCAGACATCTTAAATGCAATGTAAAACAACAAAAAGAATCACATCTTGAATTCTTCCTAAATCCAAGCTGACTCTTAGACCCTTAGATTCATACCACAATTCCTGTTCTACCTTGATGAACCCAGCAAGGGAAAGAATAGTACCAGAATATTGCCCATCACTAAGATGCATATGCTGCGCTGCAGAAATATGAAAATAACGAGCTATTCTACAAGGAACAGATTCTGACACTTTTATTTCATGCTGGACAGTAACATGGTATAAAGAAAACAATGATACCAACTAGGCTGGGAGGACTGCAAAACCCACAAACGACAGGTGCTACCTTAGTAACTACTTGCATAAGCACAGGAACCCATATGCACCTGCAAGGTTTAATTTGGTACTCGCAGATTTTTGAGGCTGGGGATAAATAGGCCATTACTTTTCTAAGCCCACCTAACTGAGATGGCTAAGATGGGAGCCTGTACTTTCTAAAAAGAGAACAGAGTGAGGTAAAATCTTTCAGGACACGTCACACACATAACTGCTCCCAAGCCTTCAGTGCTCTGAACTACCACGCGGAGGGAGATTTCTCTGTCTCCCCACTGGCAACAGAAAGAGCTTAGCCTTTCAGCACAGAAACCCATAGCTACAAACATAGCTCTAGGTTTTGCTTCCTTTAAAATTACATAAAAAGATTTCTTTTGACCAGGGAAAAAAAACCCCAAACACTCCTGGTTTCCCTTGTGAGACTTATTTCACCTCCTAAGTGTTCCTGAAAGATCATAGAGAAAGAGACATGTATTTATGAGATGCTGCCAAAACATGGTGGAGCTGGTGGTGATTTGGTTTCTGTTTGTCCACAGCACTCTTTCTCCAAACCAAGCTTCTTAGATAGCAGAATAATGAATTCTGAGCAAAAGCTGCAAAAACATTAAATGAAATTTTCCAGAAGTACAAAACCTCTTATTTTTCCTTAATTTTATCTTATATATTAAATACCTTATTTCCATGCGTTTAAGTTAGTGGGTGGCTACACTGCTCTAAGAATTACAAGCAGAACACAAAATCCATTTGAAAGGAAAAAGGAAAATTTACTGTGGTGAAAAGGGAAAGACAAAAACATGAAGAAATTCTACAATGTCTTTAAAAAAGGAAAAAAAGCAAGAGGCAGGTATACCTATGTAGCTGTTTTTACCTCCATGTACCTACTCCATTCCTCAGCAATTCAAACTCCTGCCTCCATAAAAGTTGTCATCCAGGAGCAGTGTAACACTACAGGACATGCTACCAAGAATGGCTCATTTCATTTACAGCCTGATTCAGTTCCAGCTGGAGTCACGGGAAATCTTGGTGATAGGAATGACCAACAAACTGCTAGAGCTGTAATCAGGAAAATGTAACAAGTCACCAGCACCATCCAGAAAGGTACAGAAAGGATGGCCGCTTATGCAGGAAGATTCTTTTCTCCTCTTCAAGAATAGCAGCAGCTAGAGTGAGAGAGAGGGAAATACAGAAAGTCTTGATCTCAGTTTAAGTGAAAGTCAGTGCAAATATATCAACAAAGCTCAGGCAATATTCAGAATTCCACGCACTATATGGCTGAGCCTCACAAGCTGTGGCTTGTGGCTCTACTGTTGAAGATTTTTCTTCAACTTCTCAGCTTCTTCTTCTTTACACGTATACATCTGCAACCACACCAGCTACTCGCCTACATCCCTACACTTTAGCCTTTTCTTCCTCCTTTATTCACTCATATTATATGCCAAGATCAAAACAACAAATGCATGCAGATTTTTGTTCCCTCTACTTTCTGTATCTCGTATGCTTTTTTTCTCCTTTAAGGCAGCACCTTTTATTTCCATGTGAACAACTGCTGTGCAACATTACCAAGTCTTCCCTCTGTCTCTAATTTGTTTTGCTTTAGGGGAGGTGGTTGTATTGCATATTTGCAGCTAATAATAAATCTCTATGGTCACCAGAAATCTACTCAAATCAGAAAAAGCAAATACCGCAACGTATTTTTTAAAGCTAATTTGCTTGTACATTTCACAGGAGGAGAAATCCACCTGGGTTTAAGATATTTACACTTGGATCTCAAGTTCACTTAGAAAATGTTGTAAATGGGAATTTTTCTTTCCCACAACTTCACATACAGTACTTGTGTATATACTGAATTATGAGTGTCTAGTTAGATAGAGATGATGATACAAATGTCTTGGAGCAATCAGCAAATATTTTCAGAGCTTTAAGATGATGCAAAAGACAAGACCCACCACTGAGTTCTATGTTTCACTTGGTAAAAGTCTCAGTGACTTGCATGGCAGTTTTTGGTATGATATCTGCAAATACTGTATGTGCTGAAACACACCAGATAGTTCAAAATACTTAAGATTTTACTTAGTGTACTGTGATTTGGATTGGAAATCAAAATTTGCCTGAAATACTTTTATGAAACTCATTAAAATAATATTTATGTTTTTAGTGCATTTGCCTTCCTATAGACCTAAGATAAATAGTATACCTATGTCTTTGGAAAAAGGTTTTGGCTCATGAAAAGTAGTGTTCATCCCATAAACACCGTAGCCCTGCTTACCTCATACAGGTATTCCTAAGAAATGTGAATGTCTCTAAAGGCAGGTAAGGATCCACTGTTCATAAAAACTACATCCAGTGAGAAACCAGAAAGCATACCACATGAATCAGGGCCAATAATTGCAGCCAAATGTTGAAGAAAGAATACTCAAAACATATTTGCTCTGGACAGTGTAGAGATATCCATAGATATGCTTTCTGAACGTACTTATAATAAAGTATACTGAGATTTTTGGAAGCTGGAAAGGGACTCGGAAACCCAAATCTCATTACATTTCATTCCTTCAAAAATATCATCTTCCACCATCATGGTGAACACAAAAATACATTTGTAAATACCAAGAACTTTCTGGACTGTTTGGCAGTTAAAGTCAACCTAACTCTGTTTAATAAAAAACTTGTAAACAAAACTCAAGAAGCTATATTTTGTCTATCCTTATACATCATTTATATTACCTCTCCTTTGCAACTCTGTTCTGCAGTATGCTATTCCAAATTAAACAACTTGCATGCTGTACCTCTGGCATGCAGATACTACAATTACAGCTGACAGGCATGATTGTATTGAAAAGAGTTTCAGTTTAGAGAAAAAATAGGGTAATATTCACATTCCAATTCACAGTGCTAATGGTTTCCCTGCTCACTGTTCTTCAGTGAAATGTAGAGAATAGTGCTTGAATAATCTCAACTTCCTCTACACAAAAACCTAAAACAATTCTCAAGAGTAGCAGGAGAATGGGTGAGCACCACCTGTTGAATGTTTCAGTATTTAAATATATTAGCAATTATATTTACTTCTCTAGTTTAAATTACATTTACACCTGTTGACTCTACTCATGAAAGGCTTCCTTTCTTCCCTTGCACACTCCCTTACAGTTAAAATCTACTGGGTTTTTCTTTCCACTGGGGGTGAGGAGGGGTGTATAGCAGACATTTTATTTGCAAAATAATCTGATTATTCTTTACTAGAAGTAAAAGTCATATAACAACGCATCGCTGTTATGTGAATATGTTTGTATACCAGTAAGTGGTAATAAAGATACTGTTCCTTAGTTATGTGTGCATATATTCACTTTATATAACAGACTTGATTGGAGAGGTTGAAAAAAACGGTCTGATGTTCAACAAATATGGACAATATTCTGGAAGGAAGAAGTCCCTCAAAAGCTGGTAAACCTTCACTGTGTATGCAAATAAATGGTATTGCACTCCTCACTGACTACACTGAATGTATGGCTGTCAGTGTTTGATACTGTATTAACAGCTTTAAGACTATTAATATACAATTAATTAGATGCCACTAATACACTATGAACAAAGAGCTACAGTGGGTTGGGATTTGGTCTGGGAGGTGAAGGAGTAAGAGAAATACTATACAGCCCTGAGTAATCACCAGTAAGGGGCAAATGCAAACTTACGTACACATTAGGCCTCAAGGTTACTAATAAAGTCCACAGCTCCATAGTAAGTGCCATATAGTGATATCTAAAAATATATACTCTGGATTAGGCAGCTGTGAAATTTCTGACAAGATGACTGCAGACTTTTCAATGAACTTAGTTTGTAACGGTAAGTGCAGAAATATAAGAAAAGCATTTGTACCTTAACGTTAACCAATATCTGTGGGGCTTCCTTTTGGCACACAGCAGTTCACATGTTTGGGCCTACAGCCTTCCCATTTATTTTCTGTCAGTCTAGAATGAACATACTAATTTTGTGCTAACACACTGTATTTTACTTATTAGGGTCCCAGGGTTTGGGGATTTTATTATTATTAGGCTTTGAAAATGATTATGAAGCTACAATATATCTTTGAAAGTCTAGCTTTCTGTTCTTTTAAAGTCTTACTTTTGAAACTGTGCAAATGCATTCCTAATTCTTTTTGTCTGTTTCATACTACATGCATACCATATTGCTTATCCAGTACTAGAAAATCATTAAACATTTCTAAGGAGAAAAGTACATTGAATGATACTTAGCAACATAACTTAGAATAATCGAAATAGTAAAATAATTAGATACAAATAAGCATAGTTGCCAACATATATTGGGGCTATTTCAGTACAGCTTGCCATTTATATATAAAGCATACATAAATGGCTATTTTTTATCCTTTTCAACAAGACATTTTAAAAGGATAGTTAAGACCATACCAGTTTACCTATTCATGTACAAAAATACATTGGGAAAGGGAGAGGTTTACGTATCATTTACCATAGTAGGATACTGTTAAAGGATAAATTCTCCCTCTAAGATGGTGGCAACTATTTTTTCCCTACAGATAAAGTGTTCATGGAAAATTTAAACATCTGATTCAATGCTAGGCATTTTCTTATACACACGTCTATTGCTACAGGAATTTAAAACCCTTGGAGTTGAGTACAAGCTATTCCTATTTGCAACATAAGGCAAAACATGCTCTGAAATGTACATGTCATTATGGATCCGACCATCCCTGGAACAGTATGATGCTGTAGACTTTATAGATGACCTTAAATAATTATCATTTCTTCCTCTTGTTGGTAATGAATGTTTATAAAGATCAGCTGGACTTCGCCTAAGAGATAAGTGCTGGTCATCACGATACGAGTGCAGAAAGGGATTATCATCTGAGTGAACAGGATACAGGGACTTGCTCCGCTTACTCTCCTCTAGAGCATGAGTTAAATGTGAGGCCTTGTTGCTCAACAGTTTGCTTGAGGGAACACTAAACATGCTTGCATATGGACTACTTTGTAGAAATTTCTCTCTTTCTTTCAAGCTTATACTACGAGAAGGTCTTCCAATATCAATTTCCCTGGATTTATCAGCGATATTATCAAAAGAATGTTGTCTGCTAATCCTCAACTTATTTTTTTTATGATATTGCAGAGCATTATTTTGTGACCAGCTATGCTCATATATTTCTTCAGGAAGTGATAAGTTCGTAGTATCCTGCAGCATCTGATCTTCTTCAATATCATAGAGGTTCCCCATCCGCAAGCATGCATCGCATTTATAGGGAGATCTGCTCAAATAGTGTCCCGCATAAGTGGGCAAATTGGAAAGACAGCTCCTGCAGTGGGTGGAGTTCTGTCTGTATCTATCGTTCATGTCAACTAGGGAAGCATTTTTATCTTTTAAAGTGTAGTGCTTTGCATATACTTTATACTGGTCATTATTTGGAAGACTGTCTTCATTATGCAAGGGAGTCCTATTAGCATGTTCTGCTTTCCTGTAGTTGTCATTGTGATCTTGATAAACATCAGGAAACTCTATAGTTTCTGGAACGACAATGTTTTCAATGTACTGAGGTGTGTCCAAGCGGAATCCTGGCTCCTTGTCAGCATCAATTGTGTAGATTTTATCCCGTGGAGAGCTCTGTTTGGTTTTCAGATATGTCAGTTCCACTTCACTACAGTCTTTTGGGTATTTTGATGATACTGTCCTTTTTTTAAAATTGTCCTTGGTTTTGTGGTGCTTGTTGTTGTTTTCACGTTCCATATGGCAAGTAGCTCGGCTTGATGTCTCTGATACATCTGAATGGACAATCTCTTCAGGAAGGTATCTTTGGCTTTTCACTGAAAGCTGCCTGTTTTCATCTGACCCATCTTCTTTCTGGGAACCTTGGCTCTGACGTACAGATTCTTGACGTAAAGATTCAACAGATTTCCTCCAAAGCTGCCTGGGTCTGGAGTTCACTTTTGCTTCTGCTGTTACTGCAACCTCTACTGTATTTGGATTGGACTCATTCAGTGTAAGAGGATGCTGACCTTGGAAAACGTAATTGTTAAGATTGTCCTTGTGTCGACTGCCAGGAAGCGTCTGCAGTTCACTCATGTTGTCACCAAAAAAGTTGTCCTTTGTCTGAAAGGATCTGTTATCAGAAAATATCAAGTTTCCCTTATCCATGACCATGTCCATAATCAAGGAACCCCTGTGAATAAAATCAGGTGTTCTTTTGGGGGAGTTAATTCTTGAAGGATTGAGATTGGTCATATTTTTCGCAGTTCGCAGTAGTTTTAACATGTTGGTTTGGGAATTGGTTAAAGTAAAGTCAGGAGACTTCTTTTTTTCTTCAATATGTACTCCATGAATGCAGCTGTAAATACCCTGTAATATGAGTAATACAAAACAAATCAAATCACTAGGTGCAAATTTTAAATACTTCCATTCTATTTTTAATTGGCAATAAATAAAATTTAAACATTGCTTATCTAATGATTGGAAAGATTAAAATGATATATCTATCCTTTTAGCATTTCCCTACATGGATATGGAAGAATAATTTCTGCCATATGTTGGAACTGTAGAGGAGAAAAATTGCCACTATTTTACACACTAGTGGTCCGAGTTGGCCTCCCCTGCTTATTCCAGAAGACAAGATTAGAAGGGACCCCAAAAGGATCCCTAGTCTCATCACAAAATGTAACTAACATTCAGTAATGAATACTCTGTTATTTTAAACCAGTGATTAAGTTACCCCTCTAAATAAGCCTGCAGTCAGCCTATTTTCTTTGAAGTTAAGGTACTTTTCACCTTCACTGAAACACAGAGGCTTCTAGTCATTGTATTCTAGCTTTTCTGTCTCCTATGCTAGTACCTAAGAAAAAATCCCAGCTCTTTCTAAAGCCTGAAATTGAGGTCATTTTGAGAAAAAGGCTGAAGCCCATTTTTTAACTCCAACCTCTTCGGTCACTCCTGTGAGCTAAATTGCCATTTCTGACCCCATGAAGTTGTAATTCTCAGAAATTTGCCTTTGAAATAAGTACTTTTTTTTCCCCTGCATTGGTTAGGGGAATTTCACATGTAAAAGGCCAGTTCAACTGTAAAATATGGAGGTTAATGTGTATATGCTTTTCTAGACAATCCCCAACAGGGTAGGGCAGAATATTTTTAATGCAGTTCCAACAGAGTCCAATTTACTCAACAGAGTAATTTCAGCACATTTTAAAGCAATTACGAATTTTAGTATCATTTTCAATTCTCCACAGCTATATAAAAGATCCAGCAAAATCAATTGCCTAATGAAAGTACTATGTGTTTAAAAAAAAAAGACAAAACCCAACTAATTTGTCAAAAATACAACAACAAGCACATACTTCCCTTTATGAAAAGTACCTGTTATTTGCATATGTAAATCCATTGTGGGTTTGGTAAAGTTATCATTAAAACCTGTCTTAGTGTCTAACCAAACATCAATGACACGTTTGACCTTTTCTCATACGGTTTATTCAAATTTGCTATCAAGAAAAGCTTATAAAAATATTCCAGTATATTTTTATCACTTAAAATCCACTTGTTTAAAATACACAAAACTGAGAGATAATATCTGTCATCAATTTAGTATTTATTTTGTTCCATTTTTTTTTTGGTGGAAATTAATCCATTTCCTGCATCTGAGCAGTTCTACCATCTTTTCATCAAAATTTCCCCTAAAAGTATTTGTTTTCAGCATTTGATTACTGATTATCCTGGCATATGATAATTTGTACCCTAGAATGATCCAATGGAGAAAAGACTTCCCATGGAGTGCAAGTACATCCTAAGCCCTTTGACTACTTACTCCAGAGCATCACACTGATTGCTCTAACATGTATTTCAAATGTCCAAGTGGGAATAAAAGGAAAGATAATGTTTTAGGGAGGTAGCGTTTATTCTGTCTGTTGCCTGAAGGAGGAAAAGGAAAGTAATACTAACCCTGCTGATTGAGAACAACAGTCCTGGCCTATCTGAACAGACTCCGGTAAAGCAGAACCTAAGTTTCCAGTAGAATAAGTGCTCCCAGACAAAGGTTATTAAACTGAGTGCCATGGCTGCTGCAAGCATGTAAAACACTCCCGCCATGTTGTCAATGTCCAGCTGGCTGCTCATGACTTCATTCTTCTCGTTGTGGCAAATACCAGTCAGCCACAGGGTTTCTAACTCTTCCATTTCCCCTAGGGAGAGCAAGGAGTCAAACCAGTTAGAATGCAAAAATTACTGCTCACATTATTCAAAAGTCTTTCCAAGTTTAAAAGTACAGCACTATTTAATGCTTCATTAGTGGAGCACTTTAGTCTTATCTACTAAGGATTTGCAAATATGGCAGATTTCAACTTGCAGCACCCTAGTTTCAGATGTTCTCAGATTTCATAAATTATGTGGGAAGCTGGCTGCTTTAGAAAGCAGGATCTGTGATTTGGGTAAAACTTTCTTCTGCTTGCTATAACTAGCATCGCTTGTTACAGAGAGCGGAACTGGAGGGTTCCAGCCTAATAGGTGCCACCAGTGCTGCTCCCTTCTACAGGTCCAGCTGGTAGCAAGCCTGTGTTTGTAGTCCAGAGGTGCCAATGCATACACAGATCCTCACGGACAGCTGTATCGTTAGCAGCACCCACGTGGCACTCACAAACACAAATAAAAACAGCGTCATCATCCTCCTCCTCCCCAGCTGATGAGGACTGAGGTTTGCTAGTGAAACACAAGCACGCCATCACTCACGTGATTCACAAACACACCAGTACCTACAGACCCCTCAAACATTGGCATGGGCTAAGTCTGTGTAATATCTGTGCCCAGACCCTATACGCTCCTTACCCAGGCACTGGGTTGGACCTTGGGTCTTTCCAGAAGTCCCCTAACAAATCACATCTGCCCCCACACTCATAAACATCGAATAGAAAGCAAGATCACATCAAAACCAGGTAAGAATTGAGGTTAGCAAAGAGACAGGACACACTATCGTGATCAGACACAGAGCTGTCAGACAAGCATCCTGACACATAGCCAGACTTTTATGCCCCCTTCTCTCCATTTTCCTGCCTGATCCACTCTGACCCCTCCCTTTGGCCCTTCCCTTAAACATCACAAAATAGATTTCACATGTTCTCACAATCCCTTTAAAACATGTCATAAGAAGTTTGTTCTTTCTTTCCTGTGAGAGCCATGATAACCTTATTTCCCCTTTTTGTACAAGTTGCAATGTTCTGGCTGAACCTCTCCTGACACGTCTGGTCTCTGCTATCATTTTTGGTATCTCTTGTTCTCTAGTGTTTGGATATCAG
This sequence comes from Elanus axillaris, assembly GCA_026212715.1. Taxonomy (NCBI): domain Eukaryota; kingdom Metazoa; phylum Chordata; class Aves; order Accipitriformes; family Accipitridae; genus Elanus; species Elanus axillaris. Next base: position 7,079,479 of record JANZLQ010000064.1, read on the forward strand.
GGGATTTGATTTATTAGTGTTCTTGTCTCTTTTTTTTAAATGTTGAACAGCCACTAAACAGATAACCTTACGATCCAGGTATCTACACATCCTTTGCATCCACGTATCCCTTCCATATTTTCACTCTAGCCTCCTAGCCCAAGAAGATGTTTTTGAATGTTAAAAGACAGACCATCCAAACAGCAAAGATTAAATGGCAAGCTTAAAAATTCAGCATGAGCAGTAGTAACCAGGTCCAGCAGTTGGCTGCCCCTCGATGCTGCACTGGGCCATCACTGCTGTAGTCATTAGCCACATTTCCTCTCATAGTTGGCTGCATTTCCATAATAGGTGAACCAATTCAGAGATGCAGTTTTAAACCACTTTCTGATCTACAAGCACTTTAGAAAGAAAAAACATTCTTTATCAAAACTTTCTGTTCTTCTTCTGCATAATATTTTTATTTATGGAAAAGCAATGACAATCACCAACACTGGGTGTAAAATCACCCAAAGCATTATGTCTGAAGGTTACAGTAACATTTTATTGGAAATGGAAATCTTGACTAGCTTTACCCATGCAGCATATGCAGCAAGTATGGAAAAATAGTTGTATATGATACAGTATTAACAAAGTCTATTGTGTTTCATATATCATCTGCTTCTCTATAGAAAATAACTGTCACTTAATGCCTGGATACCTGCAGGAATACAGTAAGCCCCTCTTCTTGCTGAAGTTTCTTTTAAAAAAATTTTATTGTAACTAGCAGTGTCTTTTAAATAGAGTTCTTCTGGCTTTCTGTCTCTCAATCTTCTGTTTTCCCTCAGAGACCTGGGTGATGCAGTAACTGCAAACCCTTCCCACATCATGTACCCTCAGCCTTCTCTCTCGTGGTGCCCTGGACACCTCCCTTTGCTCCCTCCTGGCCCTCTGGATCACCTGCCCTTTCTTCTTACAGTGTTCTCTGGCCTTTTGCTGCTGCCACTGCTTGCGTCCTGGGCAGCAGCAGAAAAATAAATGGCATCATCAGGTACCTGAAACAAAGCATTCCTGGTTTCTGGTTCTGGCTATGCCACAACCTTACTGCCATAAAAACACTTCATTTACTTAAGGCTAAGGACACAGATCTGCTCTCTCCCTCTGTTGCATATTCTTAGACTTAGAATCCATATTTCACCAATGAGATTTGGCCTCAGATGAAGGACACTATCACTTAGCAGTGGTTGCTAACTGTCAGCATGGTCAGAGGTACAAGAAACTGTAATTGTTCCTGACAAGATTGGTTTTTATATTACACGATATATTAATTTTCAAATGTTTAGTGTTGTTCTTACGGAAACATTGCATGTGCACACATGCCTTTTTACTCTTTTGGGGTTATCGTCAGCTGAGTAGTTCTATTACTATCTTTAATGACATAAACTTCACTGTTTCTAGAAAACACAGCAGGCAATACAGAGGGCCAGAAAGTACAGTATTAGCTGGCTTGGTGTGTTTCCCACTTTGGGATATGGGTTCAATCTGGGGGAAGAATTACTATGCTACAGATACCTAATCCTTACCTAGTGATTAGGGAATACATTTTCAGTATTGTAATCCATACATCATTGCAGTAAAGATCAGAAAAAAATGTCTAGAAGCTGTATTGACATTTCGGCTACTTTCAAGCTAGACTAGAAGATCAATGACCTGCTGTGTAAGAGCATTTTGCAGGACAGAGTGCCAGGGCACTAGGAAAGCTGCAGCCCACAAGTAATTTGGATGCATGAGTTGGAAGTGGAACACAAGACTGTGATAGAGAAATTGCTTCTCGTAGAATGTGAAGGAAAAACTGAAGTAGAAAGGACAGGACAAGTACTGAGGCACTTTAGCAAAGGCATTTCACAAATTTGTAAGAGAGATCATTCAGTTCCTAGTTAATTCTGAGTTTAGTTTTGTGCTTGAAGCATGAATTGAACCTCTACATCTGAAAAAGGCAGTGTATCTTCTCCCAAATTACGGTGGTCAATCTTCAAAATACCTAAGAGCATCCCCAAAGAAGAAAGTCAGTCCTAATGAATCTTTAAAAGTCTTCTAATCCAGGACATAGGGACAATAAATTATTAATTGTAATAGTATAGATATTGCACACTGTCACTACATAGATAATTGGGGGTCATTATTGCATTTCCATATCTTAGAATGGTTGGATTTCTATTGTTCTGCTAAACCTCAGTGGACTGTTACCCTCATCTCTCTTTCAAGTCCTCCCTAAGGTCTATGAATAAAACTTACAGAGGCTATAGAAGAGAAACGAACCCAAGTCCAAAGTGAGTGCAATATTTCTGGTTTGTGCATTAGTAGCTGAAGCTCTGACAATCAGCCCTCATGACTTCCCACAGGAAAACTCACATCTCCCAAGATTGTCAAACATCAATTTGATTTGACTGCTCTGCCCTTTTACAATTCATAACAAAATTCACGAAGGAATTTAAACCTCTTTTTTTATTACTGTTTCCTCTGTGTTTCTTTCCCTTTGGCATGTACATCTAAAGTAACTATTGATAATCCACTAACCTTTCCAAAAATGTCACTACAGAAACCAACCAGGCTTGTTTTGACTCCAGATAAATGACAGTGCCCTGGCAAGCTATGAAGAACAAAGCAACCCAGAGTCTCACAGATCCTGCTGTTGCAATATCCCTTCCATTTTATCTGACACTGACCAAAATCATTATTAATTAATACCCAAAAGTAACCCACAATTTTATAGATTGCAAAGCACAGTGAATCACTGGATTGTCATATTTATGAAATTATATTATGTGGGAATAGACAGATTAGGCTGGTAAATCTGGTCTATATATATGTATATAAAAATCATAGTTATAATCTATACATATAAATCAGTTACCACTTACAGTGGTATATATTTATATACACCTGTGTGTGTATACACAGAAACACAGACACACAGATAAAAGAGTCACTAATTTAACTGTAATAACACTTCAGCATAGCTGACCTTATAAAACTGGCAAAAATGCCTAATCTCTTTTTTGCTTTTCCTGCCCATTACATTTTTCCCACGATACTTACAGAAGGCATAATATTTTTATCACAAAATCCTCAGGTAAGAGGAATTTTTTAACTGGGGTGTCAATTCATTCCATATAAAAATCAGCCACTTCCAACTTTGGTGTGGAGCTGGAATTCAAAACATTGAACTTGGAGGCTAGTTAAGCTTTGGTTCAGAAAAAAAATATTGAAAAGAATCAAGTCCTTTTGGAGGAATGTTGTAATCTTTCAAATCCTTTTGGGTAGTCTAACTTGTGAGGTGAATGTGTAGGGTGATGATACCTCTAGTAATATACTAGTCTTGGCAATTGAAAGACCAGTAATTTTTCATTACCAGGCATTGGAGAGTTCAGTCGTCTCCATGTGTGCATAATTCTAATTAGCAAGTAAGAACTCCAAATATTCCATGAGACCTTGGAAATCTAAGTCAGCAACCTCAATATATATAAAAGCCAGGACTCAATGAACCAAGTGTTAATGGAGTTCAAGTCTGCATCTAAGAGGGGGGTCTCAAGTTACTTATAAATATTAATCAGATTTATTTTTATTTTTTGTTTTCACTTCAGGCACTTACTAAAACAAATGTAATGCCACAATCATTTCCTACCTCCGTCCATGTGTGGACTAGAATAATGATTAAATGAATAATTGCAGATTTCAGCAACAAAGTACATCATGACACCAGCACAAGATTAGAAAATGAAGAGTTCCAATACATCTGACCAAAAAAAATAGTGTTTAGTTCCTGTTTAATATGTTTACAGTATATTTAAACCACAAAATTCACAAACAACTGCATAATGCCTACATTAAGATTTTTTTTTTAAATTTCTATAGCACCGTATAATAAAAAGCCTGCCTCATTTTCAGTGTAAGATTCAGTATAAGCAAGTATTTTAAAGATCCATATTCCAAGCAGTGTTGAGCCTCTGCACTACTTACTCAAAACAAAGTACAGTCTTCTCTAATAAATTTCAAAATTCTAGCTCTCTCAGTGGTCATTCAAGATTATTTACAATGTTTTCAGGTTACAGTGTGTATTGGGTTTCTGTGGCAAGGTTTTGGTAGTGGGGGGGGTGTTACAGGGGCGGCTTCTGTGAGAAGCTGCTGGAGGCTTCCCCTGTGTCCGACAGAGCCAATACCAGCCGGCTCTAAGATGGACCCGCTGCCAGCCAAGGCCGAGCCCATCA
>JANZLQ010000064.1:7083804-7096981 GCA_026212715.1 Elanus axillaris
AATAAATTGAGTTAATTTTCCCCAAGCTGAGTCTGTTTTGCCCGTGATGGTGATTGGTGAATGATCTCTCCTGTCCTCATCTCGACGCATAAGGCCTTTGTTACATTTTTCTCTCCCCTGTCCAGTGAAGGAGGGGGGAGTGATAGAACAGCTTTGGAGGGCACCTGGCATCCAGCCAGGGTCAACCCATCACACAGCACAAACAGTACTCAGAACCCTTTGTATTTCTCTTGGGTTTACTCCTGTGACTATGGTGCTCTCCGCTCTGACTGCTTATTTGCCCGGAAACGTGTCAGTTGGCCATTCTGACTGAATATCCCAGAAGTGCCTTTCTTTCTACATTTGAGTTCAACACCACTAGCACATTTCACACTTTGTCATTCCAGGAAGGAGTGATAAACTGTCCAGTGTGTTCCCTGAACAATTTCTTCACAATAAAAACATGATTATCCAGACACAGAAAAGATTCAGATCAAAGGGTAGAATTACATGCTTTTCCTCATCATAGCCCTTAGCAGTTTTTGCAGGCTGTGGTAAGTGTCATCTCTTCCTGCCACTATCCTCTCAGAGGTGAAAAACATGCTGCTCCTTTGCAGTATTTGTCATTGTCTCTTGGAGGTGTGTGAGCTCTCAGGCTTCTTTTAGGTGGGTTACTGGTATCCCCAGATTCCTTTCATTTCCTAGGCCCAGCGTCTTGTAAGGGTCTGGCATCCTCCCTTGGTTCTCAGCTTTGCTCATTAAACCACCTTCCCAAAAGAGGCAGCGTCTTCCCAAGTGATGGGCTAGCCATGAGATACTGATATTTTGTTTTCTGAGTGTTTTTTTCCTCTACATCTACACATGCATCCAGGAAGATGCATGCATACTGAAAATTACATGTTATTTATAAAAAAGAGAAACGCCAAACCCACATAATCCATCGTTCTCCATGGGTACTTCTAGAAAAGCAGTTTGCGGCAAGATTTTTTTTTTTTTTTGAGAGGGAATAATGGTTTTTCAATACTTGCCTGATGCCTTCCTCATGATTAGTAAAAAAAATAAAATCTTTCATTATTACCCAAGTATGTCCCTAGTTACAAAATTGCCAGAAATAAACAAGCACAAAGTTTTATAATTACATCTAAAAGGAGAACAGGCAGACTAGGATAACCTTCTTTGCTGCTTATTTAAAAAGCAAATAACATAATCAACTTGCTGCTCCAATCCAGGAAAGAAAGCAAGACCTCTGAAGCTTGAGTGGCACCTGAGCATCTTCATCCCTTCTCCCTGAGGGTGACTGAGGTGGAGAATCTAACCCTGTATCCTCCTGATGGCAAAACCAAGAGCGTACATCAATAGTCAGTAAGTAACAAGCATCAGAAGTGCTGCATGCCTGGTAGTGCCTTCACCCCCCTTCTCCAAGTCCACAGCCACAGGACTTTTACCCATCTCCTCCCCACAGCTGCTGGCAAGCAGCAAAGGGCAGTCCCAGCCAGTACAGCTGTGGGTGAAGCTTCATCCTGGTAGAAAACCACCCCCAAAATCAAACAAAGCCCATTATTACCTCCTTTGATCTTCACTTACTCGGGAAGTAAGCCAAGCCTGGGCTGGGTTTCAGTGTGACTTGGGAACACAGCCAGATAAAGCACAGACTCATACAGTCCAAGATAGCAGTCAGAAGTCTGAGACACCATTTGGTTTTAAAGGGTGTGCTGCATTCAGCCAGCCCCAGGGGGAAACAACACCAGCAGAAGTTTGTACAGAGTGTTTGATGGAGGGAAATTGAAGAGATAATAACAGAGATATGACTTTGGAATTTGTATGAGAAATGCTTGTCAAGCAGCCATTAAACAAAAGTTATGTGAGGGAAGTATAAGCAGCAAAATATAAATAGTGATTACAGTCAAAGCATTGACTAAGTGGAAAAGGAAACAGAAATGGTCCTTGTGAAGAATTTACTATTTACTTGTGTTTCACTTATCTACATTCTTTGCAAGAACAGTCATCCTATCAGATGAGTAATTACATTAATTTTGCAAGATTGTAATTGGAAAACTGACTTTTAAATTTTGATTCTCTAATCCTCCAAATGATCAAATTGCTAAATAATTTGGTTTAATATTTTTATAAGCACTGATGTCTATAATTCACCGAGTTCTTATTCTTCTTTAAAAGACAGTGTTTTTCTGCTCTACTTCAACCATGTGGGTTAAAGCCGTAGGTTCCTGGAGGTAATCACTGATGGTTCACAGGCTGCCTTAACTACTTCCTTAAGTACTCTGGAGGGGTATTTTCATCAAGTTCTTACCTTAATTTTAACCTATTTAATTATTCTCACACATAAAGGGAAAAGAAATCCATTTTATATGTCCCTTCTGGATCCAGAAAAATATTTTTAACACTTCGTGTGCTGTTCACAAATGACAATTTCAGGATGGTTCAGAGTGCCAGCCTGTACCTTCACCTTATCACAAACCAAAACCTGGCACTGAGGTGCCAACACAACACAAGAAACAGCAAACCTAAAACAAACTGAGGAAAACAATAATCTAACAGGGGTTTCTTTGGCAGTGGCATTTCTAAAATGGGCTACTGCTCTCTTGAGCATGGGTGAGAGATTGGATTTACACAGTGAGGTCCATTGCACAAAGGCACTTGCAGCCACCTGAGCTGTGGAAAGCCCCAGTGCCAGATACGCCCGCAACAATGCCAGGTCCTGCAGCGGGCATATCAGGCAACCGCAACTGCATGGAAAGTCATTCTCCTCTGACTCCAAAAAACATTGCTTTGTATGCATGAGAGTTGTCTGACAAAATTTTTCTCCCCTGTTTTGTGTTGCTTCACATACTGCAACCATCCCTATCTAAGTGTAGTCTGCAGGAGCATGCCTAGGGCAAGCAAGGAAAGGATGCTCTGTCCAACTGGAAATAGCCAAGCTGCAGCCCGATGTCTTTGTTGTTTTATTAGTTAAGTACCACAGACCTCTAGTGTCAGCACATCCCCATGACTTGTATAAGGTGCAGGGCAGGAGGAAGGCGCTCCAGCAGGAGATTACAGTGCATGTCACAGAGCAGAAGGTGCAAAAAGAAACAGGCTGGTGTTGACGGTATAAAGGGTGGTGACTCTTGCACAAAGTGTAACCTGAGGTTCAGCCTGAGGAGCCAGCATGCAAATAAAGAAAACTGACATGTACCAATTATCGATCTTGAATAAAAGGGTTAAATATATACTTTCACATTGGCCAGATATAGGGCATCATCTTCAAAAGACTGTGGCTGCACTAGCAGAATCATCTGCTTATTCAGACTGGACAAACAGTAGTTTTAAGATTTGGGGACAGACCGTTACACACTTACAGTGGTGAGAACTCCCACTAAGTAATGGAGGAGGAAGGTAGCACCCCATCACTTGGAGACGCTAACATAAGAGGGTCTTTATTCTGAATAGAGGAGTCAGAAGCCAAATGGGCTGATGTATATTTGGTTCAATAAGCTCATCTATTTCGATTTGACCTACTTATATGATCCATACAGCATGTTTCATAGAAGAGATTATATAAAAGCACAGCAACTTTTTGAATTCAGTCTGGATCCCCCAAAACAATCTCTCTTACTCTTACTTTCTATTTCCCTCTGTAAAAATAGCAAGAGGAACACAGATGACTGACAGCAATAAACTTATTGAAAGCTAATGACTGCACTCTGCATGCTCCCATTAGTTAAGGATGAATTAACAGAACTGCTAAGCACGATTTTCAATATTATAATCCCTCTAAGTCTTGTTCAGCTACACAAACACCCTCCACTTATAGACTCACACTCTCCAGCCACATTTGTTCTACCCACTGCTTAAGGAGGACACTAAATATATAAACAGAAAATCACTGGGACTGTGGGTGTATTCCGCCTGAGCAGCACGCACTGAAAATATGTTTTGATAATCACATATATATTTCCTTCTTGGTCTTTAACAGCCAGTGGGAATCACACTGCTACACTTCTTTATAATCTAGACAGCGATTTGGAAGGCTTATGCCAAAATATGAAAAAAAAAATAGCAAAGAGCTTTCCTCTTCCAGATCTAAGGGGGCAAATCTCATTTCCACAGTTACCTATTAGCCCTAAAGAGTGGGAAACAATTATCCACCCAGGAAAATAATTCTTAGTGTACTAAGCCATCCTAAAACCACATAAAGATTAACCAGAATGGAAAGTTATTAGGAAGGGTATAACAGACTCTCTGTGGAAACACAAACCAAAACCAGTTTTCTCCTTTACATCTCTGTGTCTCTAATTGCTTTAAAGGTTGCAGCTTTAAGGGTTAAGAGCTTTCCACCCATTTCTGCTGTCACCTGTCTCTTATCCCTCTATTTCTGCTGCAACTGCCATAGCTAAAGGGTCCTTGCTGTCTTCATCTCCATCCCATGCACACTCTGAAGCCCTCTTACTCTCTTAATCCCAAAGCAACCTTGTCGTTTGCAGTTCAATACTCTAATTTGCTCACAAATAAAAAAAAAAAAAAACATAAAAAGAAAGACAGAGAGAGAGAGAAAGAGAGAGAAGGAGAAAGACAGGGAAAGAGAGGAAAAGGAAGAGATTCTCCTCACCTACTAGGCACCAGTGATTCTGGTCCAAATCCCAAAGACATGATGCTATAAGTTTCAGAAGCTATGTCTTTCAAACTACTACACAGGATATTTTTAGAAGAGTGCCACTCTGCTTTAAATGGCACCATGCAGCTCAAGGCAGAGGACTATGAGCAATACCTGGGCCTTCAGACAGCTCGCCAAAAGTTCCTACTACTGAAGCCTGAAGGAATATGGATGCCTTCACAAATGTTGCAGCCCAGCAGTTATAGGCTTGCTAAATTACGCAGGCTGTGTCCCTGAGCCTTTACTGCACTTATCAAATGGCAAGCTAGCACAAAAAAGCAGTTGACAGCTGCTAGGGTAAGATGGTAGGTAAGATTCTGGGTATGTTAGCCTGCCCAGCTACTCTTTGCAGAGGTTTATAAAAGAAATCAGAGAACGTATTATGCGATTCTTCAGTGCACAACATTTCTGTTCTGACACATTCCTGTGGCTGTGGGCAGAAGATCCAAACAAAATTATGGTGCTGCTTCTTTGCAGCCATATCATTTTAGTTGCTTTTGAACTCCTGGGTCCTTCTATTTCTCAACAGAAGATTGAGAAACAGTCTTCTGTTGTCTCAGTAGAAATATTTTTATTTCTCTGTTAAAAAACAATGAAAGTTTCATCTTGTGACCACAGCAAGCCAAATACAAACAAAAAAAAGGACAACCACCACTGCACTTTAGGGAATTACCCTGATGATCAACTATTTTAAGCAAAACTGTAGATGCTAATCATCAGCTGGAAGTTTTTGCAGATAATGAGACGTGATGTACAGATAGGAAGATGTACAAAGCCAGGAATTCACTAGTAATACACTTCACTCCTATCCTTTATAAACGAAAAAGCAACTCCTAACTCTTTATATTAAAAGCAATTAATCTTATACTAACAAATGCATATTCATCTCTACTTCCTATGAACTGGGCTATGTATATGAACCTGCACAGGCCAAGTGATGAAACATTTGGGGGATAATTCAATTTTTGAGACAACTAAGTAGCTATTATTTTAATTCCTCAGCAACTCCTTGCCATTTTCCTTCCCTCTGTCCCTTTTCCTCTTTGTTACAGTAACAAATTTGCCATCTTGTAGCCTGCTTCCTTCCACTGAAATTCGGAGTCACTTTCACAGTGTAACTGTTAATTGTTAGTATAATTTGCCCACCCAGTAGAACTATCCTCAGGATCAGAACACTACTCATGTAGATACATATAAACCACCCAGTCTAAGCTTGAAGTTATCCCTAACACAAACATACATCCCTCTATAGTTACCTTGATTTTTTTTTTCCCCCCAGTGCCAACAAGATAAAAAAGAGGGTTCAAAGCCATGACTTTAATGCAGAAAAAGCATCATGTTTTGGAAAGGATGAAAAGATGCTCCTGCATGAACAAGTCATTAATACTTCACTTGGATGTTTGACATCAGCAAGGAAGGGCAAAGAGATTCCTATCCACTGTGCAAAAATTTCATTTCAATGTGAAAGTGAACTGGCTTGGATAGGAGAATGATATGAAAGAAGCAAGGAAAAATCAAATGAGAAAAATCACAGGAGCAAGACATATCCAGAGAAAATAGAAAGCTCTGAAACACATTTCAAAAGGCTATCTCAGTAATGTGTAAACGCAAAAGACAGATGAAATCATGGGGTTTTGTAAGTGCAATCAGTTATACTTTTAAACAAACTACTTGGTCTTATGTAAATATCTAGTATCATCCAAAAGGTTCTCTCCTCTCCTTCATATCAAGAAATGGTGTTTGTTCAACTCATTAGGATTTTTTTTCTTACAGTTATGAAACTCATTAGATTTATAATCATTCAGTGAAATTATTCCACACTGTGATGAATGTTCTATTACATATACTGAATAATAATTCAAGACTACTAGGCACTTTGCTGTTTTATAGGCTTAGTCTTAGAGACTAATAAATTCTGTAGAGGTTATACCTGTGAAAGAAATATTCCTGCCTTTGTTTGTGTTTGCCTATTTACTTAAACAACCTCACTCAGACTCCACTGAGGCTTTCCCAGGAGTATTATCTTGACATGAAACTTCCCCCCCAACCATACTTGCTTTTAGTCTAGATAACTTCAAAGAGATTTCTAGTCATGTGATGTTGGTCTGAACTCTGGGTTCATCCCTTCTAATTCACCAAAACAGTTATATAAATTCATAGCTGGAAAGATTACTCATCGAAATAATGAATTTAGCCATAGATTACAAAATCAGGTCATGCTAGTTCCAGGCAATCAGTCTTTTCATTTAATATCTTGGTGTTTTGTTCCAGTTCACCCACAATGTACTTTATAAATTAGCAGAAGAAATTTCAACCTCAATATCATTCTTAGGAGTTTTTTGGTTGTGTTTTTTCTTTTCTTTTCTTTTTTTCTCTTGTTTGTTTGGTTGGGTTTTTTTTTCTGAAAATTATCATCTAGACCTGTGACACAATGAAGTGAGACAAGGTAGCAAACATTTCTAGGACTAAAGGAAACATACCTACAATAATTCCTACACATCATGTAAGTCCAACTGCTATTCTCTTTAATAGTGCCCACACCATTTTCTGAATAAATTTAGGGACCCTTTAAAAGAGAAAATGAACATTTTAGTATTCATGGGTTGTCCAGAGTACCTTTGAAAGGTATCGAAAAATACCACTGAAAAAATGCCATAAACACATTCACAATCCCCATGCTTTGTGCATTCACAACTTTTGCTTATCCTCTGAAGTAATATCTGAGCAAGGTGAACATGGGAGCAGACATTTCATGACAAGGTTTCATTCACCTGGGTGCCATATGTATCTACTGCAATTCTGTAAATTATTCATATAGAAGTTTTAATACCGAGTTTTGTGGCTAATTTATTAGTATTAATTTCAGCTACTAAAAATGAGTTAAAGATATAAGCATTCATATGCTATGTAAAGCCACAGGTCAAAGTGTAAATACATGATAAGATTTTCCCCTTTCCTCCCATTCATTTTGCTTTCTCCCTGATACTCAAAGTGATGCATAAAAATGCCGCACCCTTGGTATTTTGACGAGTTTTTTCTTGAATAGTTTCCAATATTTTCCCTTCTATTTAATTTATTTTCTTTCCCTGTGATTTCCTTTCTTTTTGTTGAATGAGAAGTATCAAAAGTGATGAAGGGGTAAGCATGAAGAAAATGCAAGATGAAAAGAATGAAAGCCTCAGCAATGTTTTGCAACATCTAGAGTGGTTAGCCCACAACTGAGAAAGATACCTCAGATCCTCCTTTAGGCTACAGAAGCATTTTCTTCTTTAGTGTGGGACAAAAAATTCAGCTTCTCTAATTCAACTTCTCTGTCTAAAAATGGGTCAGAATTACAGCACCTAACACTCCTTAATAGTATTATACAAATAGAAAAATATTCTATTCACAAAATATTCACAAATAGAAAAATATAGCAGATTTTAGCCAATTAATTGCAATTGTTTAAAACAAGAATATGTAATTGCTTGAAACCTAGCTATTATGGGTCATATATTCATTCCTTAGCAGAAATAATCAATGTTTCTTCCATAAGCCTCTCTAAATCCAACAGATCAATAATGATGACACTAGTATCTCTATATAGGTACACCAGACAAAATGCATCAGTCATGATGATTACATCTCTTCCAGTCATTCAGTATTCTAATAGGAATAAAATCCATGTGCTGCAAGACTAACATACTCACTGTCTCCAGTATGGAAATTCATGTCTTTTTTTTTTTTACGGAACAGGAGGTCACTATGCTAAGGTCCTGCACTTTGCCATAAAACTGCCCTATTATACAGAAATTTGCCATTCTTAGTCTCAATGGCATGCTGTTGGTGACCTTAAGTGCATATTTATTTTTCAATAAAGCCTTCTTTTCACTGACAGAGAAATGCAAAGTGACATATATGTCTCTGTAAAAAAAAATATCAAAATTATTAGGTAACACATACCATATTCCACTCTAATGGAGAATTTTAGTCAGTCATAACACCTAAAATTTTTTTAACCACCATATTTTTATTTGCATGCGCATGTGAAAGGCTTGAAGTTTCCCTGTGGCAAAGGAACATTTCTACAGTCAAAATGTAGCTCAGGCCCTATGTGGAGAACGAGTCATTATTACTGTCTACAAATAGATCGAAGATGTGCAGTAAGTTTTCTTCTTCTGCAGGGCAGAAGTGCCAAGAGGACCTCCAATTCTTCTGTTGTGTTAGAATGAAAAATAGCTGTTTGAAATCCAATAAAACCAGTAACCCTACTTCAATTCTGTAAACATTCTTTAACCAGAAGTTTAAATTAATCTATCCTAGATTAGGGATCACTCACACCAGTTCAGAACTGAGCCAAACACTTTTAAATTGCAAAACAGTCATGCTGAAAGATAACTCCTCAGGAACCGCTCAAAGGCAAAAATAAAGAAAAAAAAACACATTTAGAAATGGTCTTTAAGATTGAGGCCAGAGTTACTTTGAGATGTATATGAAAACACTTTCTGAAAATAGATGAAAACGTCCTTGGAGGTGAGGTGAGTTAGAACAGAGTAGAAGAGAATTCCCATCTCAGCATCGAGAAATAATTTTACTCATTTGGTTTGTATTTTTTTTTTCTAAAGACTGTAAGAGAACAGTAGTAAAAGGCTCAGAGCTACTAAAACTGAATTAACTGTTCATATGTAAAGAAAGAAAAGAAAGGAAAAAAGATTGGTCCCTACCATCTCCAACAAACTGAAGGAGGGCTAGATCAATTTGTCTCTTCCAAGGTGATCCTTTCTGAAGTGCTATTCCATAGCCTGTAGTGGCAAAGATGTATCCACTCCCTATCGTGACAAGTTTGCAGCCTTCATCTCTTCCAGCCTTGTAATTCAGCACCGCTGCATCATAGATGAAAGCATCTAACTTCCTGAAATGAAAGAAAACATTACAAACCAAATCATTGGGGACAGCTGTTGTCAGACTTATTTTGTCCTTGATGTTAGGACCCTGTTGAACATCACATGGATTCTTTGATATCATTAATACATACCCTGCTCTGCTGTATCTAAAATTAACAAAAGGATCTATTTTAGTGAGAGGAAAGTAGGACACCGAGTTTTGCTTTCTATTTTAAGGGATGCTGTTAAAAAATACTGAGCAGGAGAAACCAAGCTACGAAATGTCTTGCCCTGTTATCTTTGTATCTTTGCTCTCAGAATGGATAATAAACATCTTGAGATGCAAAATGATCTCCAAAACCAGCACAAAATACAATAGAGAATTTAGAATTGAAACAATAACCAATTAGCTTATTTAAAACACTGAGACTGAAAACGTGACTTCACCAGTTTTCCACACACACTCTTATTTAATGTCTCTTTCCAAAAATAAACAATGAAGCTGGAGGTTAAGTCCTTGCTAAGACAGAGGAAGGTATTGAAGCATATCTGATATAGCTATCTAAATCCTGCTTTAAAATTATAGAAAGTATTTCCTTATGATTTGAAGTTCCAAAAGTATTATTTGTGTACCCGGAGCACAGCAGGAATAAAGGAGCTTGTGGAAAAGTTCAAGCCTTTCAGCCCAGTCACCTAAAAATGTAAGAATGGGATAATCCCATTCTCTAAGGTATACAGGGAACACAACAAAACAGAGGAAAGCAAAATCAGTAAGGAAAGGAAAAAGGCAGTGTCCTTCAAGGATAATTTTTAAGAAGCACTGTAAAGCAAGAGTTAGAAAAGACAGGTGCATGGATATTTCACAAATTAAGCCAATAAAAGTGAATATACAAGAAGAGAAGGCCATTTGGAAGGACAATCACTTGCCAGCAGTAGACCTCAATCAAAGAAAAGACATTCTTATACCTACAGAAATTCATATGTAATCTTCAAAAAGAAAAAGCTAAAACTTAAGTTTGTTTTGTATTGCTGCCCTCATCTGCAGCCAAAACCTTAAATTAAAGATTTCTACCGCTTGCACAAGACTAGCAGAATACAGAGGTAATAGGAAAGAACTATCATCTCAGCCCAAACCCCACCTAAATGACACACTAAAACAAAGTTATTAGGTCCTCCAGTAACACACTCTTCCTTTTCAACATCTTTGCCCAACCCATAGGAGTCAGAGGAATGGGGAGGACATAGCTACACAATCGGCTTCACAGGTTGGTGCAGGAGGAGTCTTCAGCCTGCCACCCTCACTGGCACTGCAGCTGCCAGGCACTGCCAGCACTGCCTGCTGTGCCTTTGAAGAGCCACAGTGCACTGCTGTGGAGCACTGCTAAAATTTTCTAACAAGATGCAAAAGACAGAGGCTGGCAAAATACTGCTCATGAACAATTGGGACCTGTCTTCATTGAAAGGGAAGTATAAAAATAAATTAACTGTGGCACAAACAGGTACAAGAGCATCAACTTCAATCATATTATATCAGTATGTACCAGCTGTGAATTCTGTTGCTGTTGCAGTTTTGGAATCACACTTGCCACTAGCTTAAATCAGTTTATGTTGATAAAGCCTTTAATTTATATCCACAGAACAGAGCAAGACCTAGGCATATCAGATTTTGGCTACTGACCGAAAAAAAACCAACAAACACCTTTCATGCACAACATAATTCAATGTTTGTGCTTAAATAATCAATCAACAGATTCACACAGAACCCTAACTTTTGTGGAATTCTAGATCAGAGAGCAAAGAAGTAGCACTAAAAAATACCCCTATCCATCTCAAATTAAACCAAGAGAAATAGCAGGAGAGAGTGAAGTTGTTGGATTTTGTCTGCTGTCATGAAAAAGTGAAGAGTGATGTTCTTGTCACTACTTACTGTACTTTATCGCTTCCCTTCAAGGGTACTTACCCCAACAGTCATCATTCAAGTCATCAAATTGGATTTTAGTGAAGTAGTTAATTTAGAGAAAGTACGGGTGGCTCACAAAACCATTAAAAGAAATAGCTGGGCCATCATTTCCTTTGTTTTTCCACTCTTCCCTAAAACTCCGTTGGTGCAGTCCTCAGCTTAAAAGTCAGTTTAGCTCCATCACTGCTAAAAGTCTGACTTTCTCCTTCCTTTAAATGGGTAATTTAACACAGAGAAAACAATTGCTAAACATCTGGTAGGCAATGTGTCACAAATTCAATCTGGAAATAAGATATGGATGGCTACATAGCACTGAGGCTAACTAAACTCTAAACAGCCGAGAGGGTGTTAGGGTACCGCCCAAGTCTGCAGTCTTCAACACAAGACCACACAGTTTTCTAAATGATGTGCTTTGATTCAGCACTTTGGAGACAATCTTTGGCTTCTGTAGAGAGAAAGAACAAAAATCCACATCCTTTGGGTAGGTGCACAAGGGAAAAAAAGAAAACTGCTTGCCATACCCTCAAGATGCTTGTAACATTTCTGATCTACAGCAGAGAGTTACCATAATCAATACAATCCAATCTTACGCTTTTAGACCTCCACGGTTATCTGTGGGGAAGGAAGGATACTTCTTTCAGTGGATGCCTTTGGCTCAGGCAAGGGTAATGGAAGGTAATGCTCCTCTCGGTGGCTACTGCTGCAACCAGCCGACCTAAGTTAAAATACACTCTAGAATTTGTGATCTGTTTATTCTGGGATTTATAGTTTTGCAATGTAAACATATAAAACACATGCTGGCAAACACAGAGAAAATATAGAGTCAGCTATTCTTCTGTCAAAATAGACTCAGTCAGAAATACAGAGGAAAAAATATATCTTTGCTAAAGACTCCAGGGCAAAAGCCTTGTGCTACTTCACAAATCACACTTCATATGCAGCTTGCCTCCTTAGTTACTGAGCAGTGCAGTAAAACCTTGGGACAGAAAGACAAGGCACAATGACAGTTTCACTCACTGTGGACCCACCTCCCCAGCTTCCCAGAGTCTGGCATCAGCTGCAGTGGGTACACACAAGAAAAGCAGGTTCTGAAGATGCAGAAGGCTTTAATTCTGAGGGTTTTCTCTGTAATACTGTCGTGGTTTAACCCCAGCCAGCAACTAAGCACCATGCAGCTGCTCACTCACTCCCCTCCCACCCAATGGGATGGGGGAGAAAATCGGGAAAAAGAAGTAAAACTCATGGGTTGAGATAAGAACAGTTTAATAGAACAGAAAAGAAGAAACTAATAATGATAATGATAACACTAATAAAATGACATCAGTAATAATAAAAGGATTGGAACACACAAATGATGCACAGTGCAATTGCTCACCACGTGCTGATTGATGCCCAGTTCGTCCCCATGCGGTGATCCTCTCACCCCCACTCCCCCCAGTTATTTCCTGAATGTGACGTCCCATGGTCTGGAATACCCCGCTGGCCACTTGGGGTCAGCTGCCCTGGCTGCGTCCCCTCCCAACTTCTTGTGCCCCTCCAGCCTTCTCGCTGGCTGGGCATGAGAAGCTGAGAAATCCTTGACTTTAGACTGAACACGACTTAGCAATAATTGAAAACATCAGAGTGTTATCAACATTCTTCTCATACCGAACTCAAAAACAGCACTGTACCAGCTACTAGGAAGACACTTCACTCTATCCCAGCTGCAAACAGGACAACTACTTC
>JANZLQ010000064.1:7116086-7211982 GCA_026212715.1 Elanus axillaris
CATTCTTCTCATACTGAACTCAAAACACAGCACCGTACCAGCTACTAGGAAGACACTTAACTCTATCCCAGCTGAAATCAGGACAATGAATCAGATTATATTCCCATAAATTATCCTTAATTATTTGAATTTTTAAAATCCGATAAGCCTCAGATTGTGGAGGAGGCAAAACCTGTGTATGACAAGAAGAATGTTTTGAAATAGATCATTGCTTTTCTGGACTTCTGGCTTGTTTAGTTTAATCAGAAAAGGCATGGCTCCCCTGATTTATCTCTATACACTTCAGGCAAAATTTAAAGAACTGTAAAACAGAAACAAAGGTAGTAGATCAATGATGATCAAATGATCAGCAGTCCAGACAAAAGCAGATGGTATTTTTCTATTTTTATTTTGCTTTTTGTGGAAATAATACTCTGCTTAGCAGAAAGAACAGAAAAATGACAAAAATAAGGAAGTTATTAGCCAAAAGCTACGGAACAAATACTGACATTTTCCCAGCTTGTAGGTGAAAGAAGCAAACAGCTGGCAAAGAGAGGAAGATAGGGGTGCACTGGCAGACCTGAATGCTATTGCTGTGCCAGGTGAAAGCCAAATCCTGCCAAACCCAAGACTTCCCAGGAAAACGCCCTGTACTTTCTCACAAACAGGAGAAAGACATTTCTCAAATCCCTTTTTTAAAATCCTCAAGAGAATAATACTTTTAATCTGTCTTTTACTAAGAATATTAGCTTAAAATAGAGATATATTTAACAGCCTTCATACTCTTTCAAAGGTTTTGCGACAACATAACTTAATGAAAACAAAACTACTATCATTTTTTGTTTCTTTTTACCTGTCTTTCCTCTAGGCATGCTTGCAATTCATGGTTTGATATGTCAGGCAATCAATCAAAGGCTGGTCATAAAAAGCAGTTAAACCAAAAAGCAGACACAAGGCTATCTGAGCTGCCTTCTTGCCTTCTTTTGAATAACAATTTCCTTTATTTTCTGTCCTTTGAGAAAATTCCCTTGTGAAGTTCTCTGCTGTGCTATGCTCTATTTAAATATTATTTCTAAATGTCAATATTTAGTTTCATTTTAAAACAACTGGGCACAAACTTGAAAACGGCATGCCCTTCATGTATTTTGTGCATATCCATCACAACAGTAATTTTGCAAATGGACTTCAACGCCTCCATGCAAAACCACTATCACAAAGCAGTCACACAAATGAAATAAAGAAGAATTACTAGGTTTCTGATTTATGAGACAACTGATTAAAATTCAAAAGTACTAAGATCTGGGAAGTATACTTTCAGCAGATGATGAACAGTCAAGCTAGAACAATATGGAAAATAAGCATATTTATTATTTGTCAGTTTGTGTGAAACTCGAGTAGGGTTTAAGTGAACTATCAGAGACTACTGCTCAAAGTGAAATCCTCACAAAAGTTCTTGAATTAGGAAAGCATATTGCACAAACACATCAAAATTCTGTGCCTTATCCTATGTAATTAACATCTCAGTTCAGTGTGATAACACAACTCTCCCAATTTTTCTTATTTGTTTCTTTTTCCTATTTACTCCTGCTATTTTATACAAGGAAAACATTCAAACATCCACAGACAGTATGTATCACTTTTTATTACTTCTCTTTGCTTATTTGTGCAGGCAGCACTTTAAATCTGAACTCTTTCTATAACTTCCTTGCACGCTACATAGAAAGCAAAAGGACATTTTTTCAGGAGCATTAACTAGTTTCCCATAATTAAGGGATATTTGCTGGGTTTATGAATATTTTTTCAATTAATATATTATTAATATTCCACACAGAGATGTTCAAATAATTTTCAATATGCCTTCCCTGCATTCAAACTGACTTTTTCATCTTTCAAGCTTTTGTATATTGGTAGAGGCATTCCTTTTAATCAAACAGGAATTGATTTCCATCACAAAATAAAGGTAATTTTCAATTAATGCAGTTTTGCAAAGGTCACTCAAAAACTTTGAAAACAGTCTGATATTTTTATTCTTTGGGTCTTAAGTTAGTTAGTAAAGGGTTACACTCAGAATGAAATAATCCAGTTTTAGCTTATTATCTTGCTCAGAGTTTTTGTAGCACAAAGCACAAATTTGTAGAAGGTTTATGAATAATAGACACCGACATCTTTTGAGCTGAAGACCTACCTTTTTATCACTCAGTCCAGTCACTTGGTCAACAAATTCTTCTTGAATCATAAATGCAGCTAAATTGGCAGTATAGCTAGCCAGGAAAATGACAGCAAAGAAAGCCCAAACCGACACCATAATTTTACTTGTCGTCCCTTTGGGGTTTTGCACAGGCACAGAGTTGTTGAAAACCAAGCCCCAAAGCAACCACACTGCCTTTCCAATGGTAAAGGATGGTCCATGGGGATCTGTAATTGCAAAGAACAGTTATTTTAGTTGCAGTTAAATTAAACCTTGCCAAGATACCCTACATAATAACAACAAATCATTCACAAAGACAGCTAAAGAATGTTTTGATATATATTCACTGTACTCCTAACGGAATCACAGCATTTACCATAGGTACTCTCTGTATGTAATGTAATGACATTAATTTCCTTATTTGTAAAAAATAATTCAGTATTTTCTATGTGGCATTTAGTCCAAAAATTTTAAGAAAATGGAAAGCATAGGTTTCGAGGAGAAGAAAACTGGTATGTCTTGCAGTAAGGTATGTGCACAGTATTGCCCCTTTCAGTCTTCTGTGCCTGCAGACAAGTAAAATGGAAAACTGTGGGTTTAAGTCTTATTGATTCAATTCCAGTACTTTTGTCACGCAAATTATTTGTTATCATCTTCAGTCTTCCAAAATTATGCTTTTTAAACTTTATGTAAGCATACTGAAGATCCAAATGTGGGAATATGTCACCACTTTTAAGCAACTTTGCACTCAGAGGATAAATCAGTAAGTCAACACAAAAGAGCTACCTGCATAGATGCGTAACTTAGAGCAAACCACACTGTGGCTACTTCACATGTTCAGGGTCAGTTCTCTGGTTTCAAATAGAAGCAGTCAGCATGATGCCCTTATGCCCTCAGAGTGGCAGAAGTGGATTAGCAATGCTATTATCCACTTAAAAGGCCTTATTTGTAGAGCCCTATGAGAATAAAGGGAAGTTTGCTCTTACCCAGCTCTAGGTAAGTACAGGGCAGTCATCACATATTGCTCATCATCTAGATCTAGATCTCCATCACAATGGAGAGAAACAGGCCTCCCCAACTGTGACTCATTTGACTTTTTTATAAGTATCTCTTTTTGAATTAAATAGCAATTCAGACAATAAGCTCTGATGCAGACACCTGTCATATTACCTCCTTTCCTGCCCTGTCCCTTTATCCAAGGGGATGGACATTATGAACTCAGATTTAGTTATTAATTTAGATAATTTAAGTATTATTAAAAGAATAAACCCCAAATTGGGTATACTCAGTGCATGTTCTCATTTCAGTAGAAATGCTCTCTAATACAGTGCATATTTTTCACAATGCAATCAAGCACAACATCTTAGTTTATCCTTTCTATTCTGCATCAATGCTAAGAAAATAGAGTGCAGTAAAATAAACACAATGGAGCTGACTTTTGGTTTATGAAACTACTTTCTAGAGCCAATTAAGATTGAGCTGGTACAGGGATAATATGTATTTTCTGAGGAACAATGATAAGGAAAGTATATGCCAAGAAAGCAATCTAAAGTTCTGTTTATACTACTGGAGATTGTATTACCATTGAGCTTCATCCTGCCAAAAATGCCTAGGGAAAGGAGTAATCTACATAAAAGATTTCTGTTTATTTTAAGCTTCCCATGTTTCAAATGAAGAGCAGCTGGATTCATGAAAAGTTTCTAGAGCTAAGTTAGGGTGGTCTAGTGCCATAATATGCCTTTGTAGCCATAAGTATGCTAAATAATCAATTCCAGCACATGAGGTGGCACAGAAAAGAACAGCCTAGTCCCTAGATCCCAGTGTCTATATTCATTTTTGATATCCCCTTCCTAAACACAGTGTTTATTTCGGACAGAGGTTACACATTAACCTTCTTATTGAAATGATAACATCGTGTGAACATTGCAATAATCCTCTTTTCAGGGACCAAGCCAATCATAATCTACAAGAAACCATTAGTTTGTAATAGTCTCCAGAACTATGTTCACCAAGCTGGAATATCACTCATTATAAAATGAGGCAAGTATGATTTAGAAATTAAAAATGGGCAACAGTCTCAACTGTAACTAAAAAAAGGGAAGGATGAGGGCACCACAATACATGGAATCCTCGTTCTCAGGTCAAAGTGCTAATAATATATAATCTGCAGCTTTCACTGAGAAAGACAAACTTGATATTATATTTGTTGTGCTGGTATATTTTGAAATGAAGTTTCTATAACCATAGATGCTACACAGAAAGAAGAGGTGCCCTTCTGTCACTGGCCTCATTTCAAGGCTGAGTTCATCAGACTTTTTATAGGGACTATATAAAACTATATACAACATAACTGCTATTTTTCCAGATTATCCACCAAGCCACACCAGTTTAGATCATTTTCTCTGAACTAACTGTGAATTCATAGGAGTCAGGAGTCTGTAGAATTTATTCCAATGCTTTTTTAAGCTGATACTCTACAACTGATACAGCATACTAACCAAACACTGCCTGAATACAACTCTCTGCTATCACTTACCTTTCTATATGTCTTTACTCCAATGAATGAGAATACAAACGTGAGCATATAAGCCCTCAAGAAATCATATTTTAAATGAAGATCAAACATAGTTTCATAGCTGCTTTTACTGTTTTATTCCTATATCATGTTTATTTTAAAAGATGGAGGGCAAAGGATGGGAAATACATGATTTTTGTATAGCTTTAGTGTTGTGTAAAATGCAAAGCTTACCTCTCCCTTGTGCTAAGTTCCTGTTATATCCTACAGGACTAAAGTACTCAAATATAAAGACAGCCATGGCAGACACAATGAGAAGCATCACAAACATCATCACCCAGACAGAAGCACTAAAAGGCTCTGCAGCAAAACAGACAAGAGAAACAGAAACAGTTCATTAAACCAATTTCAGCACAAGAATTCTAATGTCTTTGGCTAGGCAAGCCCAGCATAGTTTCTTTAAACTAGCATTCACCAACCAAAGTGCTAGCAAATAACTAAGTAGCAATATATAAAGAACTGCTTAGTTTATATATGCAAAATTCATAAAGTCAAAATCTTAAATGTAAGTCACAATTCAAAAACAATGGCTACACACTTTTCTTCAACAAATCCTTCACTGACACTGAGTGGCAAATAATTGGTTTGACTCACTGTTTATTCAGTCTACAATCAGGTAGCCCATTTCTATTTATCCTATGTTATATGCATTTATCAACAGAATGATCCAACCATTATGACTCTGTTTCTGCAGAGCAAAAGCAATTAAGCATATGTTTAATACATTTGGTAATTCAGTGAAGTAGACTTCTCTCTCTTTTTCTATCCAACAAAAAGTGCTAGGGAAAAAAGCTAAATACTTGCATTCAAACTAAATTTTTTTGTTTCGGAATTTTTTTTCTCTCTATTTTCATCTATCTGCAATGACGTTTTTACCAATCTCAAACATGTCCTTTTGAAAGTCTCATTCTCATCTGGGAGCAAATTTCTGAAATCAAAAGGTTTTTATGAAAAACTGAATGTGAATTTGAAAGACAGAAAAAACATGATTAATTAAAAGAAGTAGGCTGGAACAGAAAACTAAAAGCAGTTTCAAATACCAGACTAAGCACCAACTTTTTGAAAGGATTGGATAAGATAATAGTATGTGATAACACAAAGTTCTTAGATATCATCTTGCCCAATCACAAATTCTATCTCTTTCAGGAGTCCATGTAGTAGCTGTCATGGTATAATAGTATATATAAGAAAGGTTTTGTATGGCAAAGTAGTATTTCTTTATCATGTCAGCTTATTTGGGGACATTTTATATCCTAATTTTGGTAGATAATGCAAGTGTGAGTATGCTCTGAAGTGTGAGAAAAAAACCCTTAGTATACTATTTCAAATTAGGACAGAACCAAGAAGCACTTCAAATGACAAGAAAGTAGTTTTTCAATGTTTTGCCTTTTTTTGAGAGCCCAAGAGGTTCCTCCATCCAAACTTTTTCCATTCTTTGAATTTAAATTAAGATTTGAACCACTGAAAATTCTTCCATCACTGCATGAAATGACTATGAGTGAGAGCTGGCTGAGGTGTGCTAAGCCCAATAGCCCAATCTAAACCTTGCCTGAGTTAGCAGGAATGATTCACCCAGAACTAGAATGAAGTGCAATAATTTGAGCCCAAGCATGGAAATCTCATGAGATCATTTGCCTTTGCTACAATTTTTTCAGAAATTTGGAACCAGAAAAAAAGTAAATTCCAAATAGCCCCACTGGTGATTTTGGATGTGAACAAAAAAGTTAAGGCAGGGAAATTGTAAGCCAAACTGTTCTCTTTCTGTTTTTAAGATAAGGTTAAGGAACAGTATTTTTTAATTATTTTATTTTTAAGAAAGGTTATAAAGTTCTCTCAATGACTATAATTATTTGTTTGGAAGAGAATTATTAGTTAGCAAAATAACAGAATTCTTAAAAGGCAGAGAAAGATCTGTTCAGGTGCAGGCAGGTAAAGGACATTATGTAGCCAGAGTTAATAACAAATATTCTACGAAATCACATATTAACTGGATTGAATTGGAATTCACATAAAACTATCACACAATTTTGACAGCATTCTCATAGGAGAAAGCAAAGCTGATAAAACTCTCATCAAAAGCAACAGTGTAGAAACAGCAATGGTAATTTGACAAAATCTAAATAAGGCAAAGGGCAAAACAATTCGATGTGAAAAAGTGAGCTATAAACAACATTTTAAGCAGAATGCTCTTTAATAATTTAAGCAGTCTGGTAATGAGGTGGAGGATTAAAAGAAGCAATAGGACACTAAAAAGCTATTTAGAATAGCAAGCAGCAAGATTGAACAAGTACAAAATCAATTCAACAAAGTCGATCTTCCTGTCATATTAGAGATCAAATTACACATTCAGCACGGTTCTTTATTCTCAAAGGACAGAAAGAGAACTTCCCTCAGGCAAGCAGCAGGTTTTATAAGAAATTTCAGTAAAGCTATGATATGGCAGTAAAATATTAATATATGACTTGCCAGTGTATGTTTCAAATGACTGGCAATAGAGAATATCGAGCAATGGAAAAGATGTTCTACTCCACTAACTTGGAGTTTCACCTCCCACCACCAAAACCAATACCTAAACAATTCATAAAATAAATAGGGGCATAGATTTCCTATTGCATCAATACCTCCAAAACCAAAACTGACCTCACCTATGAACTCTTTCCCTCTTAAAAATATAGAAATTTGGATTTGAGGTTTCCTTTATTCTGTTTGTTTAAATAAAGTTGAATCAATTCTCAGAATCTTTTAAAAAATCTATTTGTGGATCTAGCATATATAAATTTAATTTTAGTATTATATGATAATGTTGTAATGTGGATAAAATTCTCATTTGAAGGAGACACCCACATCAGAATCAGAACACAGCAGATAATGAGGAAGAGGCTGTCAGCCCATCAGTCACTTAGATCTATTGGACACAATCACTGGATGAAAAATCTAGCGCAGACAAAATCCTGTACTTGTCTACATTCAAGTAACAAATCTAAAACCCAGATATTTCATAAACTGTAATCAAGGGGTGTTAAAAAATAATATTGTATTTGACAGATTTTAAAAAATCTTTTCAAAGAATTATGTAAGATGACTCTGTTCTTAGACATTCACCTAACTGAAACAACATCAGTCTGTGAATAAATTCAGTTATCTGCCTGATAGTATTTTACATGGCAAAGCATTTTACTACTATGCACACCTTATTGAAATACACAGTCAATTCCAAAAAAGTGGCAGTTTCATCTACATCTAAAAAACCAGAATGTACTTCTGAGACCACAGGCTTGATTTATTGGTGCAGTAAATCAGATTTCTTCAAAAGGAATGCTATTCTATAGAGCTTTATAAGAAGGGGCTATTTTTGCTTTTTGAATTATTTGTAAGTCCAACTAAACCAGTAACATTAAATGCATTTTAGAAATCTAATAACTATGTTCTTGTGCAAAATGCAAAACCAGCCTCTCTTTTGATGGAAGCTGTAAGCATGTTTGTAAGAGGTAAGTAGAGTCCATAGTAAAAATCAGCTGCACTTGCAGCACATTTAGAAAACACCCCAATACTTACATTTTAAATACTTTCAACATTCTGCAACTGCAATTTTAAAAATGAATTAACTTTACAAGTCAATGACTTATAAAAATTAAAAGACACTATTTGAATATTTTCATTAAAAGTAAAGCCTCTTATAATTTCATTAAAAAGTCTTTCATTCATTAAACAAAAATATTAACCACCAACAAAATATGTTTAGGTACAACTATGTTGGTGAAGTTATTTTATTACTCACTGTGTTATATTTATTTGCATCATCTCTGTAATATGCCTTTATGGAGCAGGTACGAGAAATAAGCTCTGTGTCTAAATGATGATTCTTGAGCAAGAAAACCCAGTTATTTACCTACTCGTAGCTGATACTACACCAACACTCTACTCCTCAATGGCTACAAGTGATTTCAGTGGAAGTGAAGAACTTACACTTGGCAATCTAAAAAGAAACCATACAATCAGTGATGCAAAAATGACATCACTGATCACCCAATGGACCTGAACATCCTAAACTGTTCTGTAAAATACCTGTAAAATACTGATTTTTTTTTTCTTAAATTATTTTAGTGTCACTAGCACTGTTTTCCTGTGCAAAATGCTTTTAAAAATACTGGGCCCAAATACACCATGAGGAACATAACAGCATTCTGGGCATTTTTGATCCAACTCATGGTTCATTCTCTTTTCAGCTTCATGTAAATTCAGGCTAATCACTAAATACAGAAGTAAACAATAAGCACTTAAAAAGAAGGAGAGGGAAATAATGAAAGGAGAAATGAACAACTGAAACAAGAAGCAAACAAGGAAAGGAGACCAAAGTCTGTTTCTTTATATCCCACCTCCTTTCTGCTCAGCCTTTCATTTCTTTGCTATATCTCCACTGTGCAAATGCATCATCACAAATCCACTGTTCAATTGCATCAATGGATAAAACACTCAGAAGTTCTGTAGTGCAGTAGAATGGTGTTCAGAAGCCAGAGGTAACTGTTATCAAATTAGCTGTCAGATCTCTTCTAATCGTAAGGAAGTCTCTTTTTCTTAGCTATTCTACAAGGGCTTTTAAAATTATTTTGTGAATGTAAATGTTTAAAAGATATTAAACCATTTATAATGGGCTAAACAAGCATAAATTACTTTGTAAAGAAGCAAGTTTGGAAGAAGTAATTTTCTGAATGAAGATTTTGGAGGATTCTTTTTCATACTGAAATCACTATCATTGGTTTTCACTTACTGCATCTGAAACCAACAGCACTATCTTCATGTGCTAATAACCATGTTAATCAGCACATCAACATGGCACAAACTTCCTAATGTAAAATTCAAAACTTGACAGAAGCATGTCAATGCACTATATAGCTTAATGAACAACAAAACCTACCCAGCTCTATAGAAATGCAATTAAATGATCTGGATGGGTTGGAGAATCATACCTAGAAAAGCAGATGGTGAAACTGTGCCATTGCTCCGTGACACCATGACACTAATCCCAGTCTCAACAAATGGCACTGAAAAGTCAACCACTTCAGAGCGCTCTTCATTAATAGTGAGAGACCCCACAGCCATAACTGCACGATGATATACCACCTGATCCACAAAGAGAAGACACCACCAATATTACTCAGTAGACAATACCTCATTTCTCCAAAAGAATTAAAACAAACATTGCTAAGTTCTTACTTAAGAGCTCTTTTACCTAACAGAACTTACTTCACCAATCATTCCATTCCACACATTATTGACTTTTTTGCCATGTTTCCCATTAGTCACCAAATACAGGTCATATGTGAACTTGACAGTTTTAGACAACTTCTTCAAGATATCAATGCAGAACCCTTTGCAGCACTTCTTTACGTTAGTTCCCTCATTAGTTGAGTTGCTGTCAACAGAGAAGACAGACATAAATATTTCTACTGGGAAAAACAGAACCACAACAGCAAGATTCAGCATACTGTGAAACAACATCTTGTCATACTTGTGAGTGACCATGTTTTTCTGAATTGACGGAGAAATAATCCACAGGATGCTTTATATGGTGTTTGGAGCTCATAATGCAGTTGCTTGATGAGAGATAAATAGAAGATAATGATAGACCTTGTACAACATGCTTTCTGCTGCAGTACCCAGCCTACTGCGCTTTACTTCTCCAGCAAGACACACAGTCTCCTCTTACTAATCTTTCTCTTAGGCTTAGATTAAACATTCATTACTTTTATTCTTAAGACATAAGGCTACATGGCATTTAGTTATTAGAGAAATTCCCAACACATACAGTACACAAAGGCACAGTAGTTCACCAAACTGAAAATGGATGCCGCACCTTTTCTGCACTTTGAGAAGGGGAATTTCAGGGCACCTTTGAGTGCAAAGATGAGGGCTTTCCCTTAATTTTTTTTTCTGAAATGTTCATTGCATGACCTCTAGAAATTTTTAGTATAAGGGTCTTCAGAAGCCAAGGCAATATTTTACAGCCTTGGAAAGAATTAAAAATTAAAATAAAACTAGTTTGGAACTTGACTAAGTACAGTTATGTCAAAAAACATGTTTCTCCAGACTTCAGAAAGCATGTGCACAACCATTTAGCAGTCTCTGGAAATCTTCAGAAACATGCATTATATTTCCTAACATCTGCTCTGTAAAAAAATGTTGTTGTTATATTCAGTTCATAAATAGATAGACTGAAGCACAGAATGGGTGAAACAACACTAATAAATGCACAATGAGAAATTTTCCACTGATTTCTAAAAACTGCTCCAAAATTATAGAGAAATCAAAGCAGAGGACTTTTTTCTAGATGGTATGTCACAGTGGTATTTTTTGCTGGAGTAGTTTATCCTATACCAAATTTCAGCACAAATATACATTGTCAATAGAAGACATTCTCAAATTGTTAAAGACTAATATAAACAGGCATATTTCAACATAACTGGAAACAATTCAAAGGGAACTCATTAAAACAATCTTATTTTAGAAGGCAATCTTCTTTCATGTGACTGCAAACAGCTAATTCTAGTTGACTTTGAATTTACTGTAAGCTTACTAACTTGTTGTTATTCAGTGTGACTTACATATATATAACCAGAACCTTTCAACTTATTAAAAAGGAAGATGTGCAAACAAGAGCATACCATGTGGGAAAGGTAAAAAGAAAGAGGAAATGAAATACGGAAGGAAAAGCAAAGACAGGAAGCAAGAGGAAAAGAACAGCAAAGTATCAGAAAACAATTATACAATGAAAGAAAAAAAAGGAAAGAATGAGAAAACGGGAATATATTTTGCACTCAAAAAAAAAAAAAGAGCAATGCTGTGTGTTTACTTACTTAATTTTGACAAATTTACGACATGGCACAGTGTTTTTTTGGCAGCTTTCCATCAAAGGATCCACATCCTCAACAATGACAAAGGGAGCCTCCTCCAGGGTGACAATACTCAAATGATTATCATCTGGGTCGCTGTCTGCAAAAGAGCTGTACCTTGGCCAGACAGAGTACTTCAGGCTCAGTGAGTTGTTCTCCCATCTCCCCACCTGAAATGCCAAGATACACAGGCTGCTGATATATGCTTGCTTGTTTCTGACAAATGACATTTAATATTAAATGTGCTGGGATACAGGTACAGGAAATTACATTGCAAAGACAGCTGTCTTGGGGTTTTGTTATCAAAATTACTTTAGAACTTTTTAGTAATTGCATGAAGTGAGAAAATGCACTGTGGTAAAGACAAAAAAAGGTAACGTTATTTTAAGAGATAACAGCTTTATAAAGACTGGATGACATCAGTTAACACTATCTACCACCTGGCTAGAGCTGCAGTGACATTTGACATGCATCATTTCCATTTAAGCCAGAACACCAACCAGACTTGTAATCAGAACCCATTTGCAGTAATAAGAAAATGGTTCTCAAAAAAAGAAAAAAAAAAAAAGAAAAAGAAAAAACTAACCCACACATACACATCAGACTGATAACCAAAATATCATAATATCATTTCAGTATCTTCTCAAAAGAGAAGACTCTCCTATTGTTATAGTTTGAAAAGCCATTGTGAAAGCCTTTACCTAGGGCTCCATCACACCTGAGCAAGGCCAAACCACATTTTAAACACATGTTCAATTGTGCATGATTTAGCTCTTATTAGAAATAATGTATTTTATTCTGCTTTAGTTAATGCCAACCGCTGGGGGAGTTTAAGAAAGCATACTCCACTTTACATTAAAATTATCTATTTATTTACTATTATAAAATATCCCTTCTAAATTAACCTACATTTCATTCTACTTCCAGAAGACCAGAAAGGGGCTTATGATTTAAATATTTTGAAAACTCTAGCATTTTCTTCCTCAGGTTGTGTTTAACTACTTTGTATCCATAAATCTAATTGCATGTTTTATCTGAGTAGTGATGACAGATAATATAAATGAGCTAGCAATCCACAAAATCTATAACCTAATGCATTTTAATAATTCTTAAGTCACTTAAGCTAAACAAATTATAACATAATCGTGAGACTGCTAAAATATGTTTCGCAAGGAAAATGGTGGGAATTAACAGTACAATAAGACACTCAGGTCCTAAAAACACCTGTAAAAAACTTTTCACCTACCTTCTGTCTTCTAAAGACTTTAAAATGAATCACAAAAACTCCCAAAGAACATGATTTATATCCATCCCTATTTAGGGAAGCATATAAACACATGCCCTTTGCAGTTTTCTTTCCATCCTGTTTATAAGTCAAGATGTTTTGCTGAACTTTAATGCAGGAGGCAGAAATGCCAAATCTCTATACACTTAAATTAGGAAATTCAAAATATCTTAAAGGAATTAAGAATTCATACCTAAATCAATGGGAACTGGGCACAGAATATATACGTACAGATCTAGTATGAAATTTAACCAAAACACACCAGATGAAGCCTTTGTGAGAAAAACTATTTCATACACAGGGAAATAAATGTATTCAACCCTGTATGAGGCAGTTATATTGCAAAAATAGTTTAATTGTCAAGTTATGGTATATAATTGCATTCACAGGAGGGTCTGTGCTGGTTTATGTTAGCTTACGTGGTGCTGTTCATATCTATGTCCTAAATACGCCATGAAGTCGGCCATCTGGAATGGGGAGATTTCCAGCCAGTTCAGTAGCTCAGTCAAACAGGAAACGTGCCAAGTAATACGATGAATTTCAGAAGTGGAAAATGTGCCTGACCTTCTGCCTATTCCAACCAGCAAGAAGAAATGAAACATGGCTGAGGCTCAGTTGCATTTGTGTGTTCAGGACTATAGCAGTGGCAGCACCTGCCTTTCTAAATTACCCGATACAGGATTCTGGGAGGAGGCAGATCTGCCTAATCCCGAAGCACATATTTTTAAACAGCTGAATTTGGGGAAATGCTAATTTCTTTTGACGGTTGTATCTGTATGGAAGTGTTATGTGTTAAGCAAATCTCTAAAGTTAGGTCCAAAATTTTTTGTCTGTTGCCTTCCATGGATTTATCTCAATATTCACTCTTTGTAACCTTATTTTTAAAAAATAATTAAAAATTAGGACCTTGCCTTGGGCCTTAGGGGCACCCCTACTTCTCTGTCCAAAGAGGTGTACTGCTGCAGTCCCAAGGTGTCATAGTGACTTCATCTGGTCTCTATATGGTGCAAAATAGCATGTCCATTGCAGGTCATCCTGCTACCACCAGTACAATGAGTAACTCACAGTGTCAGAAAGCACAATGAAAAAAAAGTACAAGAGGAAGATATCAATGTCATGAAGAAGAGCAGAAAAGCAAAAGGCAGAAAAGCTCCGAAAATCCTTGCTGGTGGGCTAACAATGGCAAATGAGGAAGGTTAATAATTAGAAAGAGCCAATAGGTCAGTCCTTTTCTTTGGGAAATGTTTCTCTTGGATTTGTTTGTTCTAATTAATAAATGGTTAGCACTGGCACAGGATTTGCTCTGCTGATGGTGCTGGCCTCACAAGTGAAGAGTTTCCATGTTTATTTGGCATTTTGATTTTAAAATAGTCAAACTGTTGAGAATTACTTGTTACACTTCTATCATTCTGCTACAGTTTTTAATGATCGAAACACTTTTTCATTTATTTTAAGAGGAGGATGAGAATTTAGTTTTATACAATTAAAACACGTAGTCAAAATATGGAGGATTTTTATATTTGTATTAGAAGCCTTTTAGCTTGTACAGAACTAATTATAGCATTATTCTTAAGAATATGAATGGGATTAATTATTTACACAATGGTTTGTATCTTCATATATTATTTAGTTCTTTTAACATCCTTGTGCAATTGATAGCATCCCTTTTTTATAGGGTGAAGGGTTGAAATGACACAGAAAAGCTGTCGAATAAGCAAAATTAAAACATGAGCAGGTTCCCATCATAATAAAGAGAATTTATGAAATTGCATCCACATGTAGGTGTCCTGCAGGATCAGCATTTATGTCACTTATTGAAGTCAGATCTAGTATTAGATCCAGTCAATATCTGTTTCAAATGCCTTTAAAACCTTCAAATGCTTTGGGGAAAAAACCAGCAGGTTATAACAACTACATATGCTTATCATATTTCAGAACATTATAGAGAGGTCTGCTTATAAAGTGTAAGAATTCGCATGCAAATCCAAATGTTAAGTCCTTATTCAATACTGCCTGTTAAAATGGCTTACCTATGACAACAAAGCAAAATATCTGAGTTAAAAAAAGCATGCCAAGTCCTGGTTTCACCTGTGAAGGTCATTATAAATGCTGTAGAATATGAAAAAGTTCATATGTAAAATATGAAAAGTAGAATATGAAAAGTTCAGTTGCTGCTCTCAGTAGGAGGCAACGATGATATTTGAATGAACCATTTTGCAGTGAAATAGTTTACCATCCTGGACAGCTTCAAAATTCAATTGCCTCCAGTGTTTTGCAGCACTCATTTTCAGTTTGCTACTTTGTGATCATTATAGCTAGTGATGAAATGAACTAAACATGGCATCCTCTGACCAAGTCCAAGCATCTAGATTTGAGGTAGAAGGGGTCTATGTTTAAATTAGTATGCTTACCTACTAATATTGGTATCCCTGATACAGATATTCTTTATGCAACATTTTCTAATTTTAATGACAAATGATCTCAACACATTAATTTTCAGGTGAAATCATAAGCCTCCAATAGAGAACAGCAGTGAACTAACTCTACATACTCTTAGCAGAGACCATAAACAATTTTCATAGCCAGTCTATCAAAGACTAACAGGTCCACAAAAATAAAATAGCGGTAAACTCACATGTAGGATAGAAATGCACTGCCTCTGCTGTGGAAATGTTTTCACTGCAGTGAAGACTTACTATCTTATTCTTCCATCTGCAGCCTAAAACTTCCTCCTTATACATGATCAATCTCAAGGGAACTCTTTGCCATTCAGAAGCTTTTTCTTACCTCCTCAGTCTTCAAGCCATCACTGCTTGGAAAAGGGCAACCAGAGGACAACAGGGAGTTAAAATACTTCACAGGCCTGCCAGGTTGCCAAAATTATAGTTTTATAGGGTGGGAGATGGCTAGAAAAGAACTTTTCTGAAGATAATTTCGGTTGTCCTAATTTCTTGAAAGAAAACAGTTCAGAAAGTGGGCTTTTTACTGTTCAAAACATAAACCCACCATTTGAAATAGCTTGTAGATAGAAATAAAGATGTTTCAATAAAGACGTTGCACTTATAGTTCTGGATATGCTAGCTAGAAATACATGCTAATTTATCAGAATATGTAGAGATAAATTTGAGGTGAAAGATTTTCAACTACTCCAATCTATTGTATTGTTTTGTTTTGGTTACTGATTCATAGCATTTGAAATTATAATTTTTTTCTCTGAAACAGAATGGAAACATTTTTTAGATTTCAAAACTTTGTGTTGGTCAAGATAATAATTTCCCCTAGTTCATGGAAGCAAGACTGCGGCCCCAGAGAACCTAGCTGAAAGCACAGCTCATTAACAGCAGGCAGCCAGAGATACATTCCAACTGCATCAAGAAGAATCTCATGTATTTGAGATGGTGTGGTAGGCCCAGCCATCCTGAATTTAAAGTGAAGCCAATATAAGCTAAAACATTTCTACTTGGTGTAGCCAATCCCTAATGACAGGAAATTTAGCTGTAGATGAATCCCGGCAGTTTGCTCAGTCTTGCCTGCATTCCTTTCCTCACCTATTCCTTTCCTCTTTCCTGGAAGATTAAGAATATTTAAGATCCCCATCAATTCCCATTTTGGTGTAACACGAAGTCATCCTCACCTGCAACCATTTGCTGTTTCAAAATCTCATGTGCTGAGGAATCATTTCCTTAGCAACTCTAGGAACATGCAGAACATGGGAAAAACATAGCTGTTTTTGAAAAATGTGTGCTGTAAAATCTCTTTTTCATTTAGGTAACATGACTTTTTTAGAACAACAGCCATTTAATAGAGCATTAAATAAAGTTCAGGAGGAATATTTGGACTTCTGGATTATGCAGCTTGAAAGATGAACTACTGAATAGTTCAAAGAGGGCTCTGAAAATTTGATTTATGCTCCAACCTTAAACCCAATTAACTACATTTAGTTACAGTCTATAGCAAGTCGAGAATAGAGAAGAGAATAGTATGCTTAGAGTGCAAGGAGCACAAAAGTGTGTCCAGAAAGAGAGCTCTCCTGCTTAGACTACCTAAGAATCCAAATAATATTACTAGAGAAATTAAAAGTGAAAATGAGCTTGTTCTCAACAGAGAATGGAACATCTGGTTTAGCTAGATTTAAAAATAGAGGGAGAAGGTAAAACTGCATTAAGAAAGATTTTAAAGAAATAAACACAGTAGTGTGTATTTGTAAAACAAACATTTTTAAAAAAGAAAATTCAAGCTGAGGATAATGCTCAAGAAACGCAGACATGCTTCATTACAGAACTGTCAAAAAACTGCGTGCAAGTACTTTTACTCTACTGTGTGGAAATGCCACAAAATATCCAGAGATTTATGATAAATGTCTGTCATTCCTAGTTTGATAATGATGTGGCCTTGATCCCAGAGAAATACAGAAGATGGGCCTTACTTGAAAAAGGGGCAACAGAATAATTTGGGGAAAAGAGCCTGGCCTGAATTATAAAAATCCTCATTTATGGCCAAAAGAATGGGACACTCATAAAAAATACAGTTTCAATAGCAAATCAAACCCTCGGTTCACTGTTGTAGGTACAAAACTCAGCTTCAAGTATGGACTTGCAATCGTACATACACCACTGTATTTCTTTTGAACTTGTATATTCTTTCCTGTTTTCTCCATCTTCATATGCAGTCTGGAATATTCCCTTTGGTTTAATCTCTACAGGATACAGAAAGGAAAGCAGAAAATAGCTGAGATCACGGAAGAGCTTGTTTGATGTCAGACTGAATTAGCAATCTTAGGGTCCTCACCTCATCCACTGTTGTCTAAAGCACCTTACAAACTCGCTGCATTGCATACATGGTTTCACCACCTCATGCGTGCCTATTTTTCTTTTGAAGATTGCAGCCAAGGAGGGTGATAAAGAAGTATTTGGTGTGTTTCTGTGTAACAGCTAGATAGACACAGCTAGCTTAAGAAAGACAGACAACTTGCAAAGTTGCGCATTGCTGTACCTCATGGAGATTCCTCTCCTGCTGCACACTAAAGCAGTCTCTAAATAATATGAGGACGGTTGACATAATCCGAATCACACATGCTCATAGAGACCATTGCATCAGAGAAAAAGAGCAAGGCCAGATCCTGAGCAGAGACAGAAAAGAGCAGAGTATGTTCTCCCTTGTGTGCCAATGCTGGCACAAAAAGAAAGTCTGTCACACCGGCATTTCTCACAGAAAACAAACAAATAACTCAGTCCTATCATCCTCTTCCCAGCAGATGGGAACTGTACGCAAGACACAGTCATCATCCTTTTGTAAGAAAAAATGTTACACGACAACATGGATACTAAATGCACAGCCAGGACTACCTGACCAAAGCTTTGAAAAGAGAAGAATTCTCATGGATGGTCTGTCTACATTAAACACACACACATATCCCTGGAGGTGTTCAAGGCCCAGTTGGATGGGGCTTTGAGCAACCTGGTCTAGCAGAAGTTGTCTCTGCCCATGGCAGGGGGGTTGGAACTACATGGTCTTTGAGGTCCCTTACAACCCAAACCAGTCTATGATTCTATGATACTGCAAACATACTATTTAAGCTGTCTCACTTCAGTGAAGAAAATAATGCCGAGCAAATGCAAAATCTAACTCATCTTGCTTTATAGAAAAACTATTTATTACTTTTATTTCATCACACTTTTCCACTTACAAGGAAGAGCTACTCTGGCAAGTTTTAAGTCAATAACTAGAAAGCATAAATTAAGTTTGTTGGGTTAGCAATAACAGGCTGCTGCAGAGCAAAGCGCAAGAGCAAAATCATTCCTCCAGAAGCAGCATTTGTTTTATACCTTCTGCTGCTAACCTTTGTGTCGCTTTGTGTTTCTGAAGGTCCATATTTCACAATGACACTCTAAATTTAAATGACAAAATGCAATGCGAGCACTTTCCTGTCTTATTAATAGGGAGTGTTTTACAGTCCTGTGTGGTTTGAAGACATCCATTTAAAGACTTTGAAGTTATCAAAATTTGCTGCAAAATCTCATATGGGGTATGCAAATGTACCACTCTTCCCTCATGGCTGCTCCTTATGCTGACAGGAAGGCACCAATACTGCAACCAGCAGGGCTCAAAGGAAAAACACAGTACCCAGACAGATTATAAACAAACAGGAGGAGAAAGAAAACCTACCACCTCCTGTAGCCTCATTTTTCAATACAGAATTAGTAATTAGCACTCACCAAATCCTCAGTGGTTGCTATAGTTCTGGTACTGGGAAATGTCCCAAATAACTGTGTAGCACAAAAGTTCAAATACATATCAGAGAAGCCATTTTATGAGTTGATTATGTCATTAGAAAGGAAAAGAGCTAAACCAGTTGACAACTCCTTCCTCCACCTCCCAGTGAGGGAAGACCTTTCGTCTCCTCTGCACTCAGTGAAGATCTTACAGCTCTCCAGAAATGTTCAGATAGCCATACCTTTTGCTCCAGAGAGAAAGAGCTGCCCTGAAAGTCTACCTACTCTTTAATATCCTCTCTAGTATTAGCTGTAAAGAACAGGAGCAAAGCACACTTTACCACCGCTTTCCATGGTAGCTGCGATTCCTTTATAGCGGCAGAGAAGAGAGAACCATCCTCCTTGGGAATACAGGATTTAAGAAATGCTGCATAATAATTGGTGCAATTCAAACAATTCAGTACAGTAAAGGTCAATGGAAAGGCCTTTAGCCTAAGTAAAAGCTCACTGATACAGAAACAA
This sequence comes from Elanus axillaris, assembly GCA_026212715.1. Classification (NCBI taxonomy): domain Eukaryota; kingdom Metazoa; phylum Chordata; class Aves; order Accipitriformes; family Accipitridae; genus Elanus; species Elanus axillaris. The sequence continues at coordinate 7,135,738 of JANZLQ010000064.1, forward strand.
TATGCAAATTTCACTCAACAGTGTCAGGATAGGCATATTTGCAGGACAACTAAATACACTAAGCAACAAGGATGGAACAAGGAAAATGTCAACCCAACATACGTTAAAAAAGCATGCTGTTTCTGCTATGGGCCAAGATAATACATCATGTTAGGCAACAGAGCTACTGACAAAAGATATAGCAGCAAATGGATTATTAGATCAAGCAATTTCATCTGTTCTAGTTAAAATATCTGCATTTCTTCACAACTTTCAGGGAATGTCTACCATGAGGCATCAGGATCCTTCAGCTGTCACGACCCCTTCTTTGAAATCAACTGAGCTTTCTCAAGAAACTACCCTATACCATCTCGGTTACTTTTTATTATCACAGTACTCTGACAAAAAGCTGTCAGAAATCTGACCGAGTGTTAGGTTTTTCAGTTCTTGTCCAGTGAAGTTTCAGCTATACTATTAGATATGATAGCTGTCTTTTCTCGGCTACATGATGGTGGATGTTAGTAGCCAGATGGAGCTCTCTGTGAAGACCTTGGTTCATTTATTTTAGGCAGGAATCACATACCCTCTGCCCACTCATTCCTACTTAGATACAAATGTGTACAACCTCACATGGAGCTTGTAAACCTGGCATATGCTAGTTAATCAGAGCAAAATCAAGTTCTGCATTAAATCCTGCATTAATAGAAAGTTAAAGATGATTGGTTATGTTTAGAATAAACCTAGATGTAAGTAACAGTTCTTGCAATGGCATTTAACTAGCAATTGTGCTGTGTAGTCCCTGTTAGTCTTGCTGCTTGTAAAAATTCATTGGCCACAAATATTTAGGACACTTACCTCTTACAAATTCACCCAGAACACAGACCACCATGGTAATTTTATCTGTACCTATCTGGGAGCACCAGTAAAAATTGTTTTTATCCTGGAACTCACCTTTACACATGGAATGCACTCATCTTTAAATGCTCTACAGACGTCCCTACCTTACTTAACATACATGATATGCACGGCTAATTAAACCACCTAATTTTGTCCTGCTAATTATATTCTAGTATATGATTTTAATACTGAATTGTTGGGTTTATTTCCATATAAAAAAAAAAAAAAAGAAGAAAGACTAACAGACCGTGAAGTTTGCAACTCAGTGAAGGTAATGGGCTGGCTGAGATGCCCAGGTCACACCTCACTGAGATAAGCTTAATGGGGGAGTTGCAGCTGGTACTGCTGGACCTCTGATGATTTTTTGGCACTAGCACAGTGTTCCTGGTGATATTTGGGCAACACTGTTACCTCTGGAAAATTTATCAAATTTCACTGAAACAAGCACTTGTCTTCTTAAAAATCTCTCGCCTGAGAACAGCAGCCCCTTTGCCTGTCAAGATTAGCAGCAAGAATATGAATGTTGATGTCAGAAGTTTGAGTAGCTGCTTTAGGACCTGTCAAAATATCTTGCTTGATGCCTGCTGAACATGCCCAAAAGTGATTTTCAGTCTTCAAACTATTACCATCCAACCAGCTTTTTTCAGAATCTGATAATCTGACAAATCCCTCAGTCAACCCCATTTACATGTGAAGTTACCACCTCAAAGTTTTGATACTGAGTCATTTGTAAAGGAAAAGGAACTTATTTTCCTAGGGGTAAGACGTATGGTCTTCAGCTATGGTTGAATGGATTTTCTATAACCTCAAGCCTTGAGTCAAGTATATAAATTTTGAGACCAAGGAAATATTGTATTTAAGTAAAAGCAGATTATTATACTAAACCCAAAGAAAATAAAGTAGTTGCTTGTAATTTCTATGTACCTTAGTTACATTACAAGGATTAGCAGGCTGTTGAATTGTCAGTTTTTCACGAGTCAATAATTTAATTAGATTCTAAGACTTGATGGTTTCCACATAGCATTGAGGATATTTAATAAGACTCAGTAAAACAGTTCTGTGATACTTACTGCAATGCTGTAACTGGAAGTAAAAGCATGTGCCTGTCTGGAAACCCAGAGCAGGAAATGTTAGATCTCAGATGAGTAACTTTGACAGTTTTGAAACTGAGCAAAACAGCGCAAGGAGAAATTAATAAGGAGAAATGAATCGGCTAACAGATACGGGTTGAGAAATGGAGCTTGGAAAGAATGTCAAGACGGCATTAGAGAGATGTTCAAATAAAGCAGGGAGTGGGCAACGGCCTTCTCACGTCCCTAAGTCAGAGGAACTGTGCTATTATTTCTGTGACGTTCTGCTGATATAAATGTGGGGTGCTCTGAGATAGCTGAGAGCTACATCCAGCTTGCCAGGAAAATTGATTAGTCAGTTTGTCTTCATCCACAGAGGCAGGGATCAGCTTGTGGTCAGCAGAATAATTCTGGTGGTGACAGCCCGTTCTTGGCCGCTTTTCACTTCTGCCCTCTGACATAATTAAACCTGGCTCCCTTCCCACGGTGCTATGATAGAGAAGCAGACACGAAGCTGCAGCTAGGGGCAGGCTGCCTCTGCCGAAGTGACTCATCTGGCCTGGTACCAGAAGGGCTCTAAAGCAAAAGAGCCGATGCATAAATTTTTTTTCTGGGCAAGAGCCTCCCTTCAGGCTCTCATTTTTTGCTCCTAGAAGCCCCTCAAATATGACAATGAGCAGGAAGGGATTTATCAGATGGAAAACTGTGCACAGACAACATAAGCATCAGCTTACAGAGTCTTGCAGCCCAGCACAGTAGGTGGAGTGTGCACTGCTGCCGTACAACAAGCACAGTCAGATACAGCAAAACTGCTCCAAATCTTCCATTCTCTGACAGGGGAGTCATATGAAGTTTAAAACAGGCTCAAGTTATGTCTTGGAAATAATATCAGTTCATACATCCAGCATTTCTTTGGTGCTGTTAGCTCATTTTTCAAAACACATCAAACCTATCTCCCCTTGTCCTTTGAATGGTCTCTTTAGAGAAGTTTCAAGGTACAAAGTGTAGGAAATTATTATACCATAAGCATTGTTGGCTGCCTCTCCAACCATTTTCTCCCTTTGGTGCCTCACACTAATATTCCCCAAGTAGTATAATATTTTATTCCAGAATATTATATATGATATGCAGACTGTTGAAGAATTTTAAAATAGGGTAAGAAATTTTCATAATGGTTACTGAGCAAAAGATTCCTCCAAAGATTCAGTTTGACACATTTGGATAGGATTAAATTTATCCAGAGAATTAAATTTGCATCAAATGAACATAAATACATAGCATAATCTAGGACTACTCTCTGTGGTTTTGCATGACTAGTATTTTTACTGAGATGTCCTTCAGTAATTTTTATTTTGTCATTATTATTCAAGATCATGAAAAGTCTTGCAAACTGGAGTTTTAAGTTGCTTTTATGGGACCCCAAAACTATAAGAAAAGCAGTTCATAGATTACAGCAGCAATTTAGATAATGCAGGATCATGTTTTATGAATTTAAAATAAAACTGGTGGATGATACAGGTGTATTTTTTCCTAGTCTCGCATTACAAACATTTTCTAAGGTCCCCTGTTTTTAAAACATGGGACCACAGATAACCTGTAATACTCAGAGCCAAAACAATCGCAGGCTGAGATGGGCCCTGAGGTGGGAGGTTTAAGGAAAAAATGCTCATGATAAACTTTTTCTTTCATTACTTGCATATATGATTAGCCCTGATATTAAGACACTTTTCCTTCTAGTCTATATAGAGGTTTATGGAGATCACTTGCCTACCAGGAGAACACAAGTCAAGAGTCTGAATTTTTTAGGAAAATGTTACAGGGATTATCCTCCAATTCAACAGGAATTTCACAGTTTAAAAAAAAAAAAAAGAAGAAGAAGAATAAAAACCAAAGCAAATAAAAGGACTGGAGTTGTCAGGATATACAAATCCATACAAATTTAGGTAGTTAAGGCCCAGGTTTCTGGAGATCTTTCAGTCATCCATTTTATTTTACTAAATTGTAAGCAGCAATGCAAGGCGTGTTTCACAGAAATCTTCTGAAATCCACATGCCTTATCTTCACTGATATGTTGCTTTCCCTGTTAAAACTCCTTAGACCTACTTGGAATAAGGTAAAATTATCTTTTCTGAATTGTTGTAACAAACCTGCTACAGCAGAATATCATCATTGACATCCATGCCGTTAATCTGTCTACTTGTCATTAATAGGGTTCTACCAAGTCTCTCCTATCTCCTCTTGTGGCTTTTACCCAGAGGGATTGCTCACCTTTTCCCATTCGCGATCATTGTTCAGTACTATCACCACCAGCCTGGGGTGTGCCTGATAACCATCTGCTGTGAAGGACAAATCTTTACCTTCCCAAGTCACATTCATCATAAACCTAGAAGGCAAGGAAAAAAAGTTCATTGTAAAATTAATGAGCTGTCCAGCAGTTAATGAGCAAACTAGTTCAGTCATCAGAACCACTGATAAAATACGTGCACCAGATCCTGTTAATGCTGTGAAAAGGCTACATTTGCAGTATGGGGAGCCTGAGCATTTCAAGACAGTCCATAGCAGAAGACAAAGCAAAATATTGTTTACATAAGAGTTTTTAAATGCAGACATGATTTTTAAAGCAGCCTCCACATTATGTATGACATGTACACTCCATGAATAATCTTTCTGGCACTTTGTACAACCTGACCAGTTTTTCAGGATCATTTTAAACATGTCTACATCAGCTCTGTATGTAAAATTGTACTGTTGTCTCACTAGAGTAATACTGAGAGGTAAGTGCATCTACTCTGGTTTCACCTGTTTAGACCTCCAAGAGCCCTGTCAGCCCTTCCCGACACTGTAGCTACACACAGTGTCTTTGTGACACTTGGACAGATTCCACTAATGCCTTCAGTCAAAACCAGACATAAAAACTTGGAAGGGATTGATAATATTTCAGATCAATAATTTCAAAAGTTTTAAACTTTTTTGTATTTAGGTTAATTTTCAGTGGTGTTCAAAAGTTATATAAACTAATTAGCACTTTGAATAGAAAAAAAAATAGAGGGATTCAGAATAAAATGTACAGGAGGAAGAAGGATTTTAAAAATTTTGTTGGAAATGTCGGTTCCTGCCTTTAGACTTACCAGTGCAGGCACTGAATCAATAAAATTGTTTATTTACCACAGGGTCTTTGTTCAGCCACAAAGGAACTTGCATTCCTTTGAATTACTAATTACCACATTGTCATTAGCAATGATTACATAATCTCTACCGAGTCATTGCTCTGACCAGGACTGTGCCATTGAGGAACACTTATGAGCTCTAGTGAATAATACTGCAGGCGGCTCCACAAACACCAGTCATGGGCCAGAAGTGCTCAGCAGCCAGACACTGTGGAGGACCTTCATCTACCCTGGGGTAGGGATCTTGGGGCTCTACTCATCACCGTAGAGACATCCTTCAACTCTACAGAGTCCTATAGCTTTTCTAGCCATAGATTTGCCCCTGAAGGTCTTAAATTCCTTACTGTGTTTATACCAATTCTAATATAGTCTACGTAGTTTTTCCACTTCCTGATTAGTATGCATAGGTTTTAATTTCTAACTGTTGCTTTCCATTCATCATTGAACCATGTACTCTCTTTTCCAAAGCATTGTCCTTTCACTGATTTGGAAATGTTGGCATTCTGTTCACCTAACAAACTTGACTTTCAACTCATCTCAAAAACAATTTTCTCTCAAAATTTTTCCACAGATTTATAACATAAATCCATATTTATATTTGCTCCAGTTACACATAGCTTCAGTGTTTCTCAGTGAGAACAGATTGTTTCCACTGCTCCAGGGTCAGAAAGAGTGATGAGAAACTGCAGTTTTTATTTAAAGTGCAAATACAGGGAACTTACTGCCAAGAGTCTGAACTACTACACTATACAGGTCAAGCTCCCTGGACTGTGATATTGAAAAAGTCTATCATTTTATTCATTATCTGAAATTCCATCACCTAAGAAAATCAGGGATTAAAGGGAAGAGAGTAAAAGGCTTGTATTGGCATTGGTATTCTTTGGTCGTGTTGAAAAAATCAAAATTCCAGACTGTCAATGTGAGCCTAACAGGGCTATCCCGCAGGCGAGAGGCAAAACTGCAATTCAAAATCTTGGAGATCCCATGGCATTTCCAGAAGATAATGTGCCCTCCACCCCATATCCATGGTCTGAAGTTAATTGCATTGAATTGCACTGAATCTCAGTGTATATTTCATTGAAAGAGATTCAGTCCAGCCTTTCACTTAAGTGCTCTTCTTCTGGAATTCAACTCAACACCAATATCACTCCATCCCACAGACAGAGGTGTTTTGAAGGGTGTTAAAGTTACTTTAACTATTCTTTATACATTGCTCTATAATGTTTTACCCACAAGAAACTGGTATTGGTTTGTAAGGTTTTTTTGGGTGGCTAGGCTTTTTTTTCTGGAGGGGGTGGGCAGTGGTTTGTGGCAGTAGTAATAGCATGGTCTCCCAGTGAATCTGACATAGACAAAATTCTTCACTCCATATTCAAAGGACAAGGCTTTGTATTGACAAAGATGTGTGAAAAACTCAATAGCAGAAGCATGCTAAATAAAAGTACATAGACCCAGAAGAAATAATGGCATTGTATCATAACTGTTAATAATTAAATGTGCACTGCCCTAAACAGTCATATTAACAACATTCAGCACCAGTTTGACAGCAATTTATAAATTTACCCATTGTAGTAACTCACATTTTGTGACAGACTTTCAGTGTGAAATTTTTCCCTTTGGCAGAACTTTGCTTTTCAGTTGAACTAATTTCCCGTATATTACATTTTTCATCCAGCACTGAAAGACCTTGCTTGGGAATAAAAAGCTTGTTTGCCACCTTGAGAAGTGGCAAACCACCAAACAGAATTTGCTTGTGCATACATGTAAGAAACCAGCATAATGTTTGCCCACTGCTGAAAATCAAATGCATTGTGACCCAAGGAATAAAATGCCCAGGAAGTCACCGCAAGGCAAAAACAATGACATACTGTGAAAACACGCACTACTTGTGTTTATACTTCTGCACTCTCCCTAAAAGGTTGCCTCCCAATTCATACACATGAAATAACACCCCCCCCAATGAACACATCGTCTTACAGGGCAGGCCAGAAATCACCCCATTTCAATAGAACTGAAAGCCAAGCATTTTGTCTCCTCTTAAGGGCTGGACGAACAAACACACATGCTGTACTACATCAGGCTTTTGTGGCCAGTTGAGTTTTTAATTATGTAGCCATTGGTGACTTGACTTGAGTTAAACTGTTCTTTTATGTAGTTTGGTAGGATCACTACCCCAGATTTCAAACACCACTCATCCTATTTTGGAATTAATATGTAAATGCACTAGCCTAGAAGCTAGTCAAGGGCCATCACAAGATGCAGCACTGTAGCTGCAGTGATGCTCAAGTGTTCCAGAAAGAGACATGAATCACAAATCTAAACTGAAAAACTGAACTCAGCCTGTATCTCTAAACTGTGTGAATTGACCAGCCATTTAGTAGTGAAACACATTTTGCAAGTTAAAAAAAAAAGTCCCTAATCTGTAAATTTTCTTAAAATTATATTGTCTGAGTCATATACAAAGGTATCAGTGAGTAATGCAGTCTGAGCCACCCGTTTCTCAAATTGCAGCAACAAAAAAGACCTTCAAAGAGATTCTTGATTTCCAAAGCACATTCTTCTTTACAAAATTCATCAGCTGCCTGTGTACTTCAGAAACCAATGCCTACAATCTACATTCCCTTCTGAATTGTCATTTTTTCTTCCACAAAGGACAGAAGTCTTGCTCTGCTTTTACTGGCCAAGATCCTAAAATGCTTGTCTCTACAAAAAACAACCATGTGCTTTTCCATTCCTGATTAGGAAGAGCGAGGAAAAGAAAGTATTTAGATTATAAGTTATTCTTACAGAGTTTTAAGTATGCCCAAGATTAATTCTGTGCTACATGTCTTTGGCTTCTGAATTGGTCAAAATATATTTCTGAAGTAGTTTTGGAATTGCATAGTCCTGTTCTTCAGTAAATGAGGTGCTTGATCATTTGAGCTTGCAGCGTACACCTTGGATTAGGAGGTAATCTGCTTTCATACTTCATTAACACCATAACCTTTGCAAAGACATGATAGCAGTAGGCCTCGTAATAGTATTATGATACTGAAGTCTTAATTAACTTTTGCAAACTTAAGTTTGTGGCTAAGATTCCCCAAGTGTTACATGTATGAAGGGGGTGGGGGGCAGAAGTTAAGCTATTCTCACACTGAATCCAAAACGGGTTTTTATCATGCAAAGAACCAAGACTGTACTATATATTTCAAAACACTCCTTATACAAGTTATACAATTCTTTTTTGCTTGTCACCTTCCCCAACAAAACTGAAAAGAGAAGCAAGCGCTGAAACACCAGAGCAGAACTCTCTTCCTGTTGTTTTTACAGCCAGCCTTTGAAGCACCAAGGTTACAAACTACTCTCAAGTTTTCCAACTTAAATTTTACAGACTCAAAAAGATCAAATAATTCAGATAAAGCTTCAGATTATTGCCAAAACTGTGCAATAATTATCCATGTCAAAATTCTGACTCTACCCAGAAAGACAGAACACATTAGAATAAAGTAGGTTTTCCTACCCTGTAAATATTATATCACAACTTCATTGACTCTAATTTCCATTAACAAATGGGGAAGACTTTGCCAAAAGGATCAGACCTCAGTTTGTAGAATACCATTTGCTAGGGTACAATATTGCTAAAACAGAGGCACCTTACTGGCCAGTCCCCTTACAGAAGACATGGACCTTCTTTGCCCACAAGGCATTTGGTAAGGATTTCCTATACTGTGTGAAAACAGTTGAAACTCCAGCAAAGCTGTGACCTCTCCTGGAGCAGAATCCTTGGGACTTTCTGCTTCTGTGTTATACAACAGCAAACATGTTTGTAAGCTATGGGGCTTCTTTTGATGTTTACCAGATATATGTATATACATATACACAGGATACACAGGTGTTCCCGTAAGAGATGCAAGGATTTGAGAGCAAAAGCAAGAAGGGTTAGTGGATTCTATGGTGGGCATTATTTTAAGGAAAAAAGCCTATGTAAATTACAGAGATCACTTTGTCTCAAACAATGATCAATCCTAGCCCCAGCTTCCTAAACTTCTTTGGGGGATTTGAGAGAACAAACAGTGACAGAATGAAAACACACACTGCATAGAACAGCAACCCTATGAAACCAAAGCAGGTGGGATGGCAACTCTGGAACTTCACCAGCAAGGGTGCTCCGGGAGGTCCCCACCCAGCAGTACCCTCCAGATGCTGTATCTCTGGGATGCCAGACAGGGAGCATCCTCCCAAGTATCCCAAATTCCCTCTTCTCCCCTCCAAACTTTCTTTTGATGTTTCCTCCATTTTTTGCTGTTTCACATTTATTTTCTTTCCATCTATCCACTGAAATATGAATGTGAAACTGCGCTAGGATCAAGTTGTGTAACCGAACACAATTAGTAACAACAGCTGCTTTTCCTACAGAAAGGTCCTTTTGGTTTCTCTCCTGCCAAGGTTTAAGCCTTCTTCTTCACTAAACTCTTTTTTATAACATTACAGCATCTAGCAATAAATAAATTGCTAGATTTGGGACACACACACACGTTGAATTCCCAGGATTACCTTTAAAACCTTCACTCTGGCAGGTGCGAGGTTGATGACAGGAGAAACTGCTCCAAGGTCCAGCCCAGCAAGGCACCAGGGGCACCCAGGAGGGGCAGCGGGGTGCGAGGGGAGAGCTGGCCGGCGGGCTGCACACCGTACAGGAGTTACGCCTGTAGAAACGGGTCATGCAAACACCCTCAGCAAACGTCCCATGGTTTTAAAAGCAAGTTCAGAGACAGGAAGCGCAGGCTGTCTCCGATGCCCTTTCTTTTGGTTGGTCTGATATTTCCTCCTTCCTTTTTTGTTTTATAATGATAATTTTATACAGATTCAGACTTTTAAAAGTAGAAATTCAAGACTTGTTGGACTCAGGAACAGACTCAGCTCTGTGATAACAGGCTGGTTTATAATTAGTGTGAAATTCACCCAGTATCCAGCTCCCAAACAGATCACTGGGTGGGAAAAATATAATGGCTAAGGCAGAGGGATTAATGAAAACATATCACCCCTAAGCTACCTCCAAAGAAGATAACTTAGTTACTAGATCTGTAAAATAAAGCATGCGGCCTGATAGCTGCAGGGAGCAGAAAGCCCATGGGACTCCTTGCTGTCATGAGTTCAGACCCACATTTCCTGCCCTCATCCTGCAGCCCAGACCAGATAATCAAACTTGATAAATTCCTCAGGTGCCATCACTGGGGACTATCATTTTTTATAGTGCCTTCTTCACCATGGGGCAGTGTTTCAGATCTGTGACAACCACAGCCAGTGAAGAGACACAGCAGATACTCAGGGAGATACAGGTTTCAAAAGAAACTCTCCCCCTCCTCTCCCAAAGAAGGAATTTCCAAACTGAGATTTTAAGTAGATGAAATGCCTCACAATTAAGGTGTCATCTGGTGATATTTCTCTTTCCTTCAAATAATATGAACCAGGCCTTTGAATAATCTAGACAGCCAGGATGTCTGGGCTTGGCATTCACCTAACATCATACCTAAAAAAGCAGGAGTGAATCCAAATTTTGTCTTTTTTTCTTTATCTTGTTCAGGCTCTGAACTGCTGAACTTCCTTACTATGATTCTACTGTGAAATTTGAAAGATACTTACCAACAGAAACCCCAAGACAAATTATTTATCATTAAGAAACAGATTTCCTAACAACATCTATAAAATTAAATCAGGAAACACTGAATGTAGAATATATAATGTGTGGCCTGAAGTACATATAGAAATAGGTCTGAAATAGATCACTATTAAATAAGGTAGCAATGCATTTTCCAAACAGGGAAGCTTTTTTAAATACAATTTTTTATCTTAGGCTATGTAGGGTTTTTTTCTAAATTCAAATCCTTTGCAGTGATGCAAAGAGCCTCTTCTTCCTCTTCTGTGTCCTCCTCCTCCTCCACTTCCCCCAGCCCTCACTCTCCTGAATATAACTCTGCGACGATACCCTGCTTTGGAGCTGTATCTCCCTAGGCCTTGAGCCAGCATGGATGAATAAAATTTTGGGAACAATATGCTCAGTGACTGTGAAAAAGGAATGGCATGCCAACTACTTGTACCTCCTGCCAGCTGCTCCTTAAAGCATTAGTTGCCACTAGGTCTGGAAAAGTCATTTTGCCCCAATTCTGCCAGACAAGCGACAAAACTCTTGGGGAGCCCTTCTGAAAGGGGGGGGCAAAGGGGAGGGAGCAAAATTAGAAAGGGCCCTGCTCCCTGGGAGGGTGCCACAGATTAGTGTAACTAAACACCAGAAGGTTTGGTGAGTTAATATTATTAGCAATAATATTCCATAAAAAGCACTAATTTAGATAATATTTTGCTGCACCACCTCAGAAGCATCCCAAACTCTTCCCTGTGAAGCCTGTCTGGCTTCATGCAAGGGGATGGTGTCTGCAGCAGCTCCATCTCCAAGAACCTTCACTTATATTTTGAATTTCAAGGCCTGCTTTCAGCCCTGAAGGCTGGCTCTGCTCAAATCCAGAATAGAGGCCATGCTTGTTCTTTTGTTTTAAGTTTTTTTTAATTATCACAAAAAAGGGGAAAATGTCCTAAAAGCCCCTGACCTGGTAACTGTTTGGTACTTTTTGCTCCCTAAACTGACATAACCTGGGAGAAAATTCTGATACAGATTTTCTATAATTTCCTGAACCATTTCATCAGTAAACCAGCACCACATTGGGATCTCTTGGGTGGAGTGTTTACCTCCACAACCCCACTTTTGTTGCTGGTGAAGTTTGGTTTTACTTTTGGAGGAACATGACAACAGTTTAATCAATTTGGTTCCTGCTGAACTGATATGTACTATATGGAAAATGCCCTCATACTACAGAAGAGGGCAATTACAGCATATGAATTAAAAGAAGTGCAAGTATCTAGTCATTACTGTTTAAAATCTGCTTATCAGCAGTAGTTAGACTTTGTGTATCCCTGTGTACCAATCCAATTGCTACAATACTCTACTACTTGGTCTCCTGATCAGAAAGCATGCCCACACAAATTAATGAGGCTAAGTGGGATCCTGCCACTAAAATTTTTTTTCTTGTCTTGAATATCTTTTCTCATTCATTTTTCATGTTGATAATAATAATTTCTTGTAATCCAGAACATCTGAAATCAGTTGTTAACATTAAACCTAGGACTGGCAGCTTGGTCCTCATTTGCAGCCATTTGCCTAAATATTCTGTCCTCCCTGGAAACCTGCTGCTCCCCACATCCCCAGCACCTCAGCCCTCCTCGAAGGCTTGCAGCTTTGTTCATGCCTTCAGCCATTTAGGTCCATCATCCTCATTTGCATTTGATTCCACAGAGCAGCAATCACAGTGGTGAAGGAGAAGAATAAGCAAATCTAGCTGCATGCAAAAGCTGAAACTTCTTTAAGCTTTAAAGTTACCAAAAGTGAATATTGAAAATATATTCAAATTAGCTGTTTTCTTCCACAACAAGTAAGCAATGTATGTGACTACTGAAACTTGGTTTACAGTCTCAGATCATCAACCTGCATGCAGTGCACTCCTTCGAGCATCCAGTGGCTCCATTAAAACAGCAGTGGGATCATAAAATTGGAAAGAAAAACAAACTGTCCTGGAGAGTCTTAGGTGAAAGTCTATAAAATTTGGTTTTCTGTACAGAAAGTATGCTACTAGTGAAAAAGCACTTTGATTCATATATAATTAGTTAAATGACGATACATCACCAATCATACAATAAAGCAGATGATACTTATTTTTCCAAAGTTTTTTGACAGAACATAAATGAACAAATCCTCTGTAAACTGGCTGTTGATTTCTATGCAGGAAAAGATTAAACAGATTTGCTGGATTATTCATCAAACCATTGTGCCCATTTACTCCCTGATTTTGCTCAAAAGAAAAAGAGGAAAACTTATCTGTCATTGCTAAAAGCTGGAATCAAAATATTAAACTTGATGAATGATTAGCAGGACTAGAAAGACAACATACCCTTGCCCTCTGAAGAAGACGCTGTCCCGTAGCCATGCCGTAAGCGAACAGCAGTGACAAGAAAATGAACCGTGCCGTTGTCCGTGGAAAGACAGCAACACTGGGTAGCACATTTCAAAACACTGTTCCCACCGAGTCCCCAGGTTTTTAAAGTAGGGTGACTCAGGGCAGGATCAACTAATGCCTTTGTACCTGGCCCTTTGGACTCATTGCTCCTGCTCCCTGGCTCTATGATGACAAATAAAGGAAACTAGACTTGAGAAGGGTATGAAATGACAGCCTGCCCAGAGCAGTTTGGACAGCTTTCTAGTCCTAGTCCTACACCTTCACTACCAAAACGAAGATGAGTGTCTAAATCGTGCATATTATCTGGTTGTATTTGGAAACTGAATGTAACTAAATGTAAACACCATGTGGTAAATGCCTGACTACCTGTAGACAGACACGTCTTTGTGCTTTTCAGGATAATGACAACAGAGTAACAGCTTTGTCATCCCCATCCATCCCTGTACGGATCAGAGTGGTTGGAAATGTTGTTGTGAAATGTGTCTCCCAGGGTTATGACTTTTATACACAACATGAGTACCCTTTTAGACAAAGCAGAAGCATTTCTATTCACAAAGCAGCAGCATTTTCCATGACAACTTGCAGGGTTATTTTGTTTTGCTGTTTGTTTGCTTACATGTTTTCCTTTTTTGAGAGAGTGCAAGCATTTGTTAACTGACATTGCATTAATGAGCTGCTAATTCTATTTACCCTGCTGTCCTAGTGCCAGTATTTCACACAATAGCATTTTTCTGCTTTGGGAGAAACTAAGTCTTATAGAGATGGGAAAATATTATCTGAATCAATACATATATACAATGCATTGAAAATGATCCCTGTATTTTAAATCCTTTATTCATAGGGGAAAAACTAGTTTTCCCATGTGTATCAGAAATGAAGATTGATCAAATCATTCAAAAAACTAAAGAAAACTCGATGTCTTTTCTGGGTCTAGAAAGTAAATAAAAAGCATCTTAGAATTGCAGTGACAGGGGAAGGATAAATTGTGTGCTTCAAAATGTATATATATCTATATATCTTAAATCAATTGAATACTCAAAGGATTTGAGAAAGAGGAAGGAGGGGCTTTCACTTCATGGCTTTCTTTACATTGAATTTCTTCATAAATGGAGATAAAAATCCCTATCTAGATGCAGGAAGTTGCACATAAAGCATTACCAACCTCCATTTACAAGCAAATTAGCTATTATGGCAGAGCCTTAGAATACTATTAAAAGATTTAAGATTTAAAGATGAAATAGACTGTCATTATAATAGATAGAGTCTAAAAATCCTGGGGTTTTGCTCCATTCTTGAGCTTGGTTTTGCTCAAGCATCACCTTACAGAGCCTATTCCCTGCTGTCCACTAAATTCTCTGCTGCTGAGCTCACAAGCAGTGTCCCTTTGTGCAACCCTACTTCTCTGGCATTGATTTCCAGGGTGAATAGGGAGGCACAATACAGCAGATCCCAGGTCCAAAGGTGTTTATAATTACTTCAGCCTTTTTCGTTGCGAGGATGCTCCAAAAATCCTTTGTTCAAGTTAGCTCCTTAATACATTTATCTTGTGGTTTAAAATACAAAGCAGCACTATCTGTGACCAGAAACTGTGAAGATTAAATTATAGAATAAAACCCCAATTTAGGCATTGATTTGCCATATAAGGAAGTGTGCTGGTTTTGGCTGAGTTAATTTTCTTTGTAGTAGCCAGTACAGGGCTGTGTTTTGGATTTGTGCTGAAAAGAGTGTTGATAACAAAGGGATGTTTTTGTTACTGCTGAGCAGTGCTCACCCAGAGCCAAGGGCTTTTCTGCTTCTCACCCCACCAGCAAATAGGCTGGGGGTGTGATATAAGTTGGGAGGTGTTCGGAGGTGGGACAGCTGAGCCCAACTGACCTAAGGGATGTTCCAGACAATAGGATGTCGTGCTCAGTACACAAAGCTGGGGAAAGAAGAAGGAAGGGTGATGTTCGGAGTGATGGCGTTTGTCTTCCCAAGTCACCATTAGGTGTGATGGAGCCCGGCTTTCCTGGAGATGGCTGAACACCTGCCTGCCCGTGGGAAGTGCTGAATGAATTCCTTGTTCTGCTTTGCTTGCCTGCACAGCTTTTGCTTTACCTATTAAACTGTCTTTATCTCAACCCATGAGTTTTCTCACTTTTACCCTTCCAATGCTCTCCCGCATCCCACCAGGGGGGAGTGAGCCAGTGGCTGTGTGGGGCTTAGTTGCTGGCTGGGGTTAAACCACAGCAGGAGGAAACCTACAATTTAGTGATGAGGATAAGAAAGTACAATGAATTTACATAATTCACCTTGTCACGGAGAGACTGGTCAACTCCCAGAGACTATTTAGCACTGCTAAATGCTTGTATACACATGCTTTTCTTGCAGATTATATGTGACAAGAATAGTCTTGGGGATTTATTACATAAGAAGGACTATTTAAAGTTTATTCATTTTAGTGTAATTCTGACATTTCTAAATTAAAAACAGCCTGCTTCTTGTTCTTGTGGTGTTGGAGAAGCTCAAAGAATCTCCAGTACAGAAATTATATTCTCACTTCATAGCTCAGTGTTTCTCATTGGGAATTGACTTTATTAACCAAAGTGCACTGTGTTACAACTTCTCCTATTAATAATTTCTGTGTGCATCAAGCACTGCACGCTGCAGAATCTCCTGGTGAAGTCTAATCTCACTGCCCTAAGACTCACAAACCCTATTCTTGTAGTCATACAGATTTAATGAGAAAAAAAAGATTGTTTGAAGAAAGAGTCCTGTTCTAAACAGGTTCAAGTTTTTGTGGCCCTTCCAACTGAACCACAGTATTTTAAACACCAACACTTCTGATGACAGAATACAATTTAACTTTCACAGAAACTGGAGTTCAAATATTAATAGTGAAGTTCTTTGTTTGTACAGATCCCGCTGTTAAGGCACAGAATTTGGTTAATGGATGCCATTAGCTTTCACTTTTATCTGTCATTGTCAGCACATGCATTAAGAAGAACCATATGAGGATCACATACTGGGTACGGGTAGGACAGTCATGCCAGCAGTGCCTCCCAGCTGCTCTGCGCAGTGACCGTGCAGTGGCTTTTCTGGAGCCATGCTGGACCAGAGCCACCCCCGTGGTGCCTCCTGTCACTCCCCAGGGGCAACTGGGGCAGCAGGAAAAGAATCGCAGATTTTCTGCAATGCCTCTGGTGAATTGGTACAATTTTAGAGGCAGAGGCTTAGAAATAGGAAAGAGAACCAAAGAAAAAGTGGAATTGTCTTACTGAAGGCAAGTCCTGCCTAAGGAGAACTGTGCAAGTTCCTGAACTTTGGTCACACTGTTTATAAAATACGTGTATGACATGTTAAAGTCTCTTTACTTGGCAGTATTTGGCTTTTAAAAGAGCTGCTGTGCAAAAAGATGCTTTTTTAATGGAAAACAATAACTGTTCCAGGATATCATATGGCAATCAACTCCTAATCTAAATATGCATGTACATCTCAGAAGATTAAAAATGTTCCACAATCTCCTGTATGAAATCAGCACCAACTTTCCTTCTTATGTCAATTCCATACTGCTTTTCTGCAGAAAGAGCTTCATCTGCAATATTTGGTCTGGACAAATTTCATAAATATTGCTTAGTGGCTTCCATAGGAGATACTGTAAAGACCTATTAAAAATCTGCAAGATTCCCTTTACTTCCTCTCACAAACCAGATAAAGAAATATATTACTGTGTGACATGTATTCATGTATTATGCGACATTTTGGGTAGAAGTAATCACGAGTTCCACATCTAAAACGGATAATTAAGAGGGGAAAAAAAAAGGAAGGAAAGAATCCTGATTTAAACATTGGCAGTTCCCATATGACAAACTGTTTTGAGAAAACATCCATATCAACTTGCATTAATGCAGATTAATTTTTACAGTTATTCTAGTACAGGTGACAGAAATAAAATCCTCACAAGCAGAAGTGACAGATTTCAGCTATTAGGTGATAAAAGCTGCCTAACTAATCTCATACTTCTATAATTTCCAGGGACACCTCTTTAACACTGCACATCTCTTGTCTTCTAAAACATTACCAGGTTCCTGCTGATGCAAGCGATTCAGGCACAGCCTCCAGAGCATTTTGGCAATTTTGCCTCATGGTTAAAATACACAACAGCACGATTTTATTAACTCAGCTTCATAACCTCTAAGACCAATTTCTGTCATCTTCTACATCAGATCCAGAACAGTTTATTCTCCACAGCACAAAACATCACTACCATGCACACAGTTAGCAGTGCACCAAGTCCTATTGCATGTTCCCTTGGAAAATCTGAAAATCATTGCTTTATAAAGGGCATGGTGGGATTAACAAAAACCAATATTCTCCTTTAAGAAACATAATGGCAATAGAATGGAAAATTACCAACGTTATGTAGGGAAAAATACTCAAACCAATAAGCCTTACTTGTGCAAGGTGTGAGATGGCCGGTCATTTCTCTCCAGCTGTCCATAGCAGCTAGTTTTTGCTTCAGGAATGAAGGAATATTTTTCCAGCATGGCTGATGCAGCAGTGGCAATAATCCCAAGGCCATCCCGTACCCGAGCTTCTAAACTATAGTCCCATTCATCATAAGATGCTGAAATGAGTCCTGAAGGAAACTCCTTGGGAGTGATTTCTGTGTTACCACTAACCAAGCTGGGAACTATCCAAAAGAAATCATAGCCAGTAAGACCCAGGGAACGAGCCTCATCCAGTATGTAGACAGCTTCATCCTTGGAACAATATAGCAGGATGACAGATGAATGAATTTTCTTCAGCTGAATTTGGGTCTTGGCATCTCCAAAGGCAGTATCAAGTATGATGACGTTCTGCATGTCCCAGCCCACAAAACTATTTTCTACTGTGGTCTTAATGACACTGATGAAGTCTCGATATCCAGGGAAGGTGGTAGTCACCAGAGAGAACACGTGCCAGTCATAATCCTGCATGATCTTTAGCATGACAATGGCTTCTTGCTGGATGGAAGCCCCAAACTGGAAGAACGTGGACATCACATCCTAGAATACCAAACATAGTGACAGATTACTAATTTTGTACAAGTCCGAAGGCAATAGAACCTCTAATTCTTTCTTTGGTCCACCATGGCTACCAAACTTCTGTTGCATTCAAATAACTTTATGTGCCTTATCGTATTCTTATCATTAATAAGCAAGCAGTAAGTAAGATTCTAAGTACCACAGCTAATTAAAATACTTGCCAAAACATGACAAACAGATATGTACATAGGAAATTTCTGAGTGCTTGATGACTTGAAGACAACAGCTCAAATCAGTACTTACCGAGGAAGCTCCCCAGTGACAACCACCCACTATTAAACTCATCTCCAGCAGGTAGCTTTCAATTCATCAACTTATTAGGAATGAGACCCAATAAATTCATACCAATTTTTAGTTACAATGGAAATAAATTGCAGTGCACATGCTGTATATATACGAAGAAGTTATGTGCTTCCAGACCTAATGTCTGAGGGATATGTCCTTTCCACAGGTTCACTGAACTTGGTGGAAGCTGCCAAACTCTGCGGTAGATTTATCATCCCCAGGTACTGAGTTCACTACTGTTCGTGGGCTCACTACTGATCGTGCTCCATTCAGAGCACACGGCCCATTGATGCCTGAGGTAGAATTAATGGGATGGGACTCCAGGGACAACCAGCAAGCTGCCAGTGTCTTCATTAATGGACTTAAATGGAAGTAAAAATTCAAACAATGGCCTCATAGTCTGTAACTGGTAGCAGGATTGCTTGAGACAGCTGTGATGTCAGTTTGCTAGGAGACTTATTTCTAATATTTGTCTTAGGCTTTTACAGTATTCATAGCATTTTATACAGCATAAGGGCAGGTGCCTCTTATTTTAACAACATCCATCAGAAATAGGCAACACAATAATATATTTTGTCAGCACTACATTTATGAACATTTTTATTGGTCTATTATTACCAAGATGCTGTAATGACTAAATTTATTTTTTAATTTCACATTCTAGATTTATATATCACAATTATTAGAGTACCAAAGCTATACCCAGGAAACTGTATAATTCTTTATTTTCATTTTACTTCAGTTTATATTCCTGACCAGTAGTGGCAACTTATGTGCATCATTTTCAGATACAGAAAGCATGAACTCCTGCTGAAATAAAAGCTTATGATTTAAAAATAAGATATTAACCATTGAAGATTTCTTATGCAGCCTTTACAGGAAAGACACACATGGTGATTTTAATTTAGAGAGTTTTATGAATGTGGTTGCGAACTGCTATCCTATTTTACGCTTACAGGGAAGAGAAACAGATTAACTGACTTAGGTTTCACGGCAAGGTGGTGGTAAACATACAACTATAAGTGAGAACAGTACCTCAGCTCTACAAGTTCTGTATTTTATCTATGGAAATCTGTTCAGAGCAAACTGAGTGTCTATATTTTTTTAATAGAAGATAAGGAGTGTTATTACTTCCCAAGTGTTAAGGACCTGACACCAGCATTTTATATAGCTTGACAGCAATAAAAGTCTTACAACTTGTGTCTGACCATGAAGACTGATATTGAAGGTACAAAATACACCCTACTGGTGTTAATGAAGTCATCTGCCATGGCTTATTTGATACGTCAAAGACAGCATTCTGAATGACAGTGCCAGTGATTTGGGGTTACAGTTATTATAAAACATATCTGGGAGAAGAATTGAATTTGGAAGGTTTGATCGCTGAATGCTTCTAGGAGCTATTTCCTGGTGACCTGCACTGTACACATAATAATAAACAAATAAGCTTTTCATCTGGGGACACTTGCTGCTAAAGAAACCCAGCATAGAGAAAATCTGTTCAGTGTCAGCATTTAATGGCTTAGTTACTGATTTACTATTACGAACTGAATTAGATATCTAAAGACAATGCCATGAATCCAAGTTTGCTGTAGCTTCCTAACCGAACATAAAGAAATACTGTAATCACTTCAGTTTTCTTCTCCAGTGCTTATCTTGACCCAGTTTTTACTTATGATTATGCTAAATAATAGTAAAAATAACTAAAATAATTTACAGTCAATTAAATAGATTATTTCCATCATATTCTTTAACTCTACCCCATTTCTATATATGGTTTATGGTTACTGGAGTGGTTTATGGTTAGTGGAGTAATTCTTTCAAACAATACATACACCTTGGTGCTTCATGCATCACAAGAAACTTCTCCAATAAGGCAACTGAAGATGAAGACTTTGAGAGCAAAAAGCAATGCACATGGACATTTCCAGGTGTGACCTTTCTAACTAGGAAATACAAATTTTTAACCTAGAGCAGTCCTTGTCATCTTCCCTGGCAATGAACAATGCTCTTGTGCTAAATAGCCCGTGTCACCATTACAGGAGTCTGACAACACAAGGATTGTACTAAAAATAAATACTTTCCTTTTGTAAACATTTTGCTAGAAAAATGGTTTATGAAAGGAGTTTTGATTAAACCTTTTTTGTAAAGTTCACAGTCATATTACATTAATTATTTCCACATAATTGTGAATGTGAACTTCAGTCAAAACCAGGCAATTAATATCAATTTGTGATCAGAATAGTGAAAAAAATTTGTAATTTTATGGTGAAAACAAGTTTGGGTTCAGGAAAAGTGGAGATACAAATATCACAAACGAGATTCTCATCTGAAGAAATTCCATCTAGCTCCACTGACTTCATGTGATGGTTTTATAGAGCTGAAGATCTGACTATATGTGTTTACAATGAATTTGAAACAGATGGAAGATTACAAGCAAATTGCAGCCTTAGGATCTTCAGCAGATATTTAAATGCCTATGAGGAGAATATTCAAGGACTTATTATCCATTAAGTTTAGGGGGCAGCAGGGGTAGGGGGGGCAGAGTTTGGTGAATAAACAAAAGCAAATAAATAAATAAAACTATAAGGGATTCACTCCTCCTAAAAAACATTATTATTATTCCTCTGCTTTATACAGACTTAGTATTCTGTTATGCATATAGAATTTAAGTTCTACTTTTCTATATATAAAAGCAAACTAAAGTGTTGTTTGTAAAAAAAATTATTCTATTATTTTCATTCAACTGTCATCATCTATCAAAACATCTAAGTCATTGCTGAAGTAGGAATAAAGATGTAATATCAGAGGTTCTTTAAATGAACATCAGAAGTACATTCTTTTTCTTTCATCAGTGGCCCCATCCCTTGAGATTATTGGTGGAGGATGCAAGGAAGCTCTACCACATATCCAATACAAGAAACTTTTATACAAAGGAATTCCACAGATAAGTCTCAAAGCATGAAAATCCCAAGATGTTACACCGATATGAGCAAAATGTTAGTTAGAAGTAGTTGTGGAAATAATTAAGTAATGCTTTATTTGATTTTTCTGTTCTAGCTTCTTAGCTGGATTCTACCACAGCCAAGTAAACAAAAAACAGCAATGAAAAGGGAAGGAAAAGAACAAATGAAAGCTTTCTGTTTCTTTCTGTCATGCACATGAACATAGAGCTTATAGCTAAACATCTCCCCATATGTTTCACATGAGAAGTAATCCTTAAATTACTTCTTGCTTAGTATTATTCTTGAATTTCATATACAATATAAAATTCTGTCATTACAGGATAAGGGCACTTCAACATTCCCATGCTTTTGCACAAAACAGCTCGCTCTGGTGCTGTATTTCATAGATCAATATATTAGAGTAAGTTGCTTTCTAATTAGTGTATCGAGTCTATAAATCTGTCACTGTTGTCAGAACTGCACATTTCACTTCCCCAATTCCAAAAATTACAGGAATATTTCTCTCGAATCCTCATCCTCAATTATTTTTATGATGGCTTAGTTTCTTAGCTCCAGCTTTTCCATGAGATCAACAACGCATATTCACAGCTGTAACAGCTGAGGTAAGCCCTGACAGTAGTTTATGCCTACTAGGGAAAGAGCTGCAATACTTGGTTAGTTAAGGAAAGAAACATTTGTTACCTATAATAGTATACCTTTTGTTAAATGAAAATGAAATGCTAAACCAGAACAAAATAGGGGTCGACATAAGACCAAATTGATTTTCCAGGTGGCAGCCTTGTTGAGGACAGTTCTTTCAATGGTAAGACAATATTATAACAGGAAGCAAAACCCAATATGAAACACAGTTTAAAAAGCAATCCAGAGGATGATTTTATTTAGCTAGAAACAAGATTATTATGACAGGACTACAAGTAGGACTTTAAAGTTATCTTAATTCATTCTTACTCACTCTATATCTTCCACAGAGATCCAGCAAAAATGATTTTTCTCCTATTTTACACCACTGTAACTTAGATATTCTGGTTTTATAACAGATTTAAGGCATGTAGTGCTAGGTCTACATATACAGTGCAAGCTGTTTCCTGTTTAAATTAATTACAATAGTTATTTGGCATTTTCATGAAGACTGGAAAAACTGAAAGACAGATTAGTCATGAATTTGAGTAATTTAGCATCACATCAAAAAGATACAGAGGAAATTATTTGTTCCAACCTCAAATGTAGGTAAATATGTATCTTGCAGTGTGTTAACTTGGTACCATTTTTCTTGGATTACTTGAAATGATGTACTGATCTGCTAGTAAACATGAAGTGAATTGTGTTTATCTGTTATGAATATCTAGGTTTCAGCCATAGGGTCTTCCTTTGTGGTACTATACAGACCCACGCAAAATTTTCAGTAAATGCAAACACTGACGTGGAGGAGCTGAAAGGAAAACCTTTCCTCCCAAGATACCCTGCACATTTCTAAACTCTTAAGTTATTAAATTCCTGCCTCTACTCATTAACGGTATAAAACATGCAATTCCCAACACAAACATCTCAGTGAGGTGCTCGGGGAGAAAGCTCCGCCATTATCACCATGGGAGCAATTTGGGGGAAATTATACAAAATTATGTACTTTCAGGCAGAGCAGAGCAACATGTGAGGGTGGAAATAATTTACTAATTATTACAAGGAGCAGAAAAGGCTTGCTTCCCAAGGACCTGTCACCTCTCTGTACTCATACGTGGCAAAAGCATGCACAAGCTTCACCACAGGTTTCTCTGCTGATACCAACATCTCCTTTGGGAGCTGTACTCCAGCCCTCCCACATGGGCTACGGAGCTGCCCGAGCCCCAGGCATTCCCCACCAACCACCACTGCCCCGCATGGGACGCCCCAGCTGCCATCACCCTGAGGCAAGCCCAGCTGCAGCAAGGCCCATGCCCAGTCCTAGTGGACACTGACTTGCTCCTTGCATTCACCCTGGAGCCTGTCTCGTCCTCCGGCTCTTGTCCAGCAAT
The DNA here is from genome assembly GCA_026212715.1 of Elanus axillaris. Classification (NCBI taxonomy): domain Eukaryota; kingdom Metazoa; phylum Chordata; class Aves; order Accipitriformes; family Accipitridae; genus Elanus; species Elanus axillaris. Next base: position 7,159,219 of record JANZLQ010000064.1, read on the forward strand.
GCCTGGCCTCCTCATGCCAGCCCTCCCGAGGCATGGGCTGAGCTGACCGGGAGGGAGCGAGCAGCAAGGCAGGGGGTCTGTGCATGGGGCTCCTGCAGCTCCCATGCAATAGATTTTAGGTTGCCCCCATCTGCCTACATAGACCTGTGAATGTGTTTCACCATTCGTCACTGAGAGGAAGGACTAAGACCTTCTAGCAGACTAGAAAAGGGATGGAAATTCTCTTACTCTGTAATTTAACTGGTGCAAATGCAGAGCCACAAAATGTATAAAGGTCAACAGAGAGGACAAACCGAGGCCTTACTTTTTATTTTAAAAGTTTGCTCTGGGAGAGGAATGCTCAAGTTAGAAAAGGGCAGTAGCAAGCAAGGGAGTACGTTATGGCTTTCCAACATCTGACAGGTCCCCTTTTATTATTTCAAGGAATAAATATCAGAGAAACATGATTTTGAAAGGTTAGCGCCAGCTTAATCAAGCATGTTCTTTCCCATTTCCAGAGGGAACCTGCAGGGATTCATTTACAGAGGCTTCTGTACTTTCAGGTCATGGTTTTATCCTAAGAATTTTGCTAGATAACAGAGAGGTTTTGTTTTGGTTTGGTTTATTTTTTTCTTTAATATATCCATTTGATTTTATACTACCTGCTTCGCTTATCTAACTCTGCTACAAGAGCTGAAGTTTGTCTCTATTTTTTCTGTACAACAATAGCAAATAAACAAACACAATGGAATGAGGATAGGATTTCTACAGATCATTGCAGAGTCCGCTGGTTTTTAATTGTTTACATTCTTCGAATAATACAGTGTCATGTCTAATGAATTCAAGTAACCCAACGTGCCATTACAGTGAAAAAACTCAATTATGGAAGAAGACCAATTTTTCACAGAGCTCATGAACCATTCCATGGGCTGGAGCACAGCATGTGGGTTTTCAACACATCTGGGTTTTCCTTCATGGATTGTCCAGATGTTGGAAATTGTGGTGTCTCAGTTGGAGCTCCTGTTCAACCAAGACAGGTGAGGGAAAAATGCTTTCAAAGGCTGAAATGACATCAAGATGTTTATGACCGAACTTGACAAAGTCCTGAAAAAATTCATGGGAACCAGCAGGGATTTTTGTGTGGTCATTTGACGAAAGGTTTATTCACAAGATGCCTCCTTTCTAGATAAATTTCAACTTCCACAGTTACAGAAATGTCTTAGAGCATGAATATTTCAATGAGAAAGGGCAAAACTGGTTCTACAAAAAGACAGCGTGGAGCTGGCTGTACCATAGATATTTAGATGAGTGACAACTATTATACAGCTTTGGGGGTGAAAAAGAATCCCAACATGTAAGGAGTACTGATGCCTGCAAGGAAGATAAGGTAGAATAAAGAGCATTTTCAGGCAAATTATATTTGCTTTATATGTTAAAATATTTCTTTAATATAAATCAGTCACTCTAACCCATAGAGGATCATGTGGTGCTGTATATCAGTGTAAAGCATTAGCATTATCCTAAAATATTTTTCCTTCATGCAGAAGATAAGATTTGTACAAGTTTCTCATTTCCTACAAGTATATCACCATGAAACAAATATTGAAAAAAAAAGTGTATGCCCTAATATATCAATTAGTTAGCAAGGAGGACAGATTTTATGCCATAGATTATAGGTAAGTATCATTTCTCTTATGTCCCTTATCATGACTGCAGATAAATGTTTTGCCATTTTTAAAATTTAGGTGTTGGATTTTTCTCATGGTTTGTATAAATAATAAAGCAGTGTCCTTCTGCTTTATTCATGTAATTAGTCAGCACTAAACCGATGCAAGTAAACAGTATCTTGAAAAGCCCCAAAATACCTCATTTTGCATGGGAAAATGACTTTAAGTTAGACATGCAGCACATCTTTCACCTCAAAGAACACCTGAGTTCACATTGAGACCTCTTGAGTCTGTACTTTCAGTGAAAACTCTTCAAACAATTGTTATGTGGAATGGGAGAACAATCAGGAAAGTTAATGGCTTTTCAAAGACAGAGAGGGCAATTGCTGTGAAGACACTCCAGCAATACTGGTGAAAGTAACTGGCTTTCTGCTGTATGGAAAAATTCATCTGCCATTGTGATTCATCAAATCAAATTCACATTTAATACCATCACAATGAATTTGTGGTGATAGTGTTAAAAGAAAATGGGGTCCTGTTCCTGTTTTTCCCATGGCAATGTGAGAAAGTTTAGAACAAACTGATCATCTGTTCTCTACAGGTTACCTACCTGGATGAGAAAAATAAACAATGAAATGATGCTATAATACGAGGTAAAAAGAAACCTAAACCATGATTTTACTGCAAAACTTTCAAAATGTACTTGGAAGGAGAAAGGCCTAGACTTATTTCAGACACAAAATAAATCATTTTTCAGAATCATAGAAAGCTTTTCACCAGGTAACAGAAATAAAAAGCATTAAGGGTGCATCAGTGAACTTGCGAATTAGCCTGACGAAAGGTCAAGACTCAGGAAATCCAGCAGGGATAGACATAGATATCCAAGGAAAGGACAGGTGTGGATAACTTGCCTCCCCTATTACTGCTATTTGATTGTAATTCACATAATTTACTGCTAGAAATAAAATACCATAAAGACATAGGACAGATGAAGGATACCAGCCAAATGAGCCAGATAGATAGGTTTCTGGAAAATAAATAAAAATCTTGGCATACAGACTATCCATCCCCACTATCCCTCTCTCTTATATTCGCACTAGGGCATTATTTACCAATGTTCACATTGTTTTATATCGGTATTCAGACACTATGTATTTTACTACCAAAACAACATGCTGGGCTGTGTGGAATTTCTCACCATCCTCAGGTTTAAGTCTGTGACTGTAGAGAATTATCTATCAAATCAATTAGTTCATTTACTTTGAACTACATTTGCTCCCATAAGGCCATCAGAGATGAGCTGCTTTTGATTTATGGGCAATTTGGGGAACTTTAAGGGATATAAAATCAAAGCATTTAGGTTACAGTGAGTTATATTATTTCTTGGAGCAGACAGCTAGTTCTAATCATAGGTCTTGAAAACAACTCTACTGTTAACAGCCATGCTTACTGAAAACAACTTTATATATGAGGTTTAACTGTCTGGTTTCAAAATGAGTCCCTGATAACCAGGTTTTGGTACAGGCAGATGGATCTCTGACACAAAAGAAGATTCAAAAATTTCCAAGGAACTCCAGAAAGAGAAACAAATTAAAAAGCAGCATTTTATCTTCCTCTTTCAATAAAAAGTGAAATTTGCCAATCTGTATTTTTTTAATTTTCAGCAAATACAATTTCATTCTAATAGTTTTGTCTTACATATTTTACAGCCCCAAAGAGTCATAACATTAGAGTTTAAAAAGCACAATGGCCACGTTTTGTCTGATTAACAGCTTTTTACAGCACCTGCCTATTTTTTTTTTTTTTTTCAAAATCAGTTACCCAAATCAATTTGCTCTACCCCAGCCATAAAGTACCTGCTAAATTGAAATATACAGATTTGGTAACATTTTTTCAGTTTAATGGTAGTATTTCAGCTAAGCAAAATTTCATGCATTTATATTACTATTGCTGGGGAATTGAAAAAATTTAAGTTGTTTGAATAGTTTATGGATATTTTCAAGAATCAATTCTATGCAATAATTCATTCATGGGACAAATTTTCATTCCAGCTATTTGGTATCTAAAACACTAACCATTTCACTTAACCATGACATCACAGAGTAATTTAGATATGTATCATATACACCCAACCTATACAAGAAGTTGTTCAGAACAAGGATTTAGAGTGGCTGAGGACTAGTATGAGTCTCTGTTCAAATTTTCTATATTACCTAGTACAAGTATTGCATGAGAAAATCCTGCTATAACAAAATGCTTACAGCTCATGCATCAGCAAAATCTGCGAAAGGATTTTCATACCATTTTTGCCATTAGGAGCTTTAAGACCAGCACCATCCAAATTTATTAATCCTGTAAACAGAATCAAAACTTTACTTACCCACAATAACTTTCAAATATGCCATGGCCAAGAATCCAGGATTAAATCCAGAATCAGTAACAATTTGCCATTTAATGGCAGCCGGATCAAGCCAAATAGACTGATTATTTATAGTATGTATTGCATGTATGCATAAATGCCATACGCTGTCTAGAAAGATATGCATGATTAAATATCAATAAAAATGCCTTAAGACATAATCTCCTTATCTGAAAACAGTTGGTCTCAATTGAATGCTAAAATACTTCTCACTTGTGTTGATGATAAGCCAGAAAACCATTAACTAAGTAATTTCCATACATCTACACTTACCAAGTAAAAGTGAAGGCACCAACCAACCTCCCCCTCCACCCCCTTTCACCAAATGGTGAGTATAAAATATTAAGCAAATAAAAGAAATATAGAATCAGTTTAATTTTTTACTGCGTGCTTGTAATTGTGTGCTTTTCCTTTATGAGCCAGGACTTTTGGACTAGCCACCTCTCTAACCCTAGTCTGCTTCAGTGGCATTGAACTGAAGAGAGAAATCCAACAGCAAGAGGCTAAGCTGGGGAGGACAAACAGATAGACAGATGGGAAGGAAACTTTTAAGAGGAAGGCTAAACAGAATTCAAGGAGCTGTTCAGAGCAGCTTTCCATGGCAACAGACATTTATGGGACATATTCAAGTAGCAGTGGAAGATGATGATGAGAGATTCGGGATTGAACTCTTCAAGAAGACATATGCCTTTTGGTTCCCCAGGTAGTTTAGATGCTAAACAAGAAGAGATGCAAACCTAACTCACTTGCCGTTGGAAGGTAAAGTCACAACAACATCATAACTTATCCAAAGCATGCATGCTGCTTTCAAATTCTTCTAGAAGGAAGTGTTTCAAAATACTCAGTATGCTCCTCTGCTCTTATGTACAATCAGCAGATCTGAAGAAGAGAGGTATTCAAGGGAAATACCGTTTATGCTTATCCTTTATATTCTCCTTTTTAGGCATCATCTTTGGCCTCTGGGCAAAGCTACAGCTGCTCTTCTGTTATGCTAATAGAAATTACATGCTTTCTCAAAGTGAGTGATCAGCCCATCAGTCTACCAATGAATATCCTTTTCCATTGTACATTTAATAGCAGCAGGTCAGAAGCAAATTCAGTTACTAAATTTCTGATATGTATGATCTATATCAGCACTTATATATCAACCTAGTGCAAGAGAGTGTGGCTAACAGCATATCTGAGAATAAATCCCACTGCTAAGAACATAGCCCAAAGTACACCAATAATGGATGATATTTCACTGGTATTCATTGCAGAGCCTTTGAATAATCATAGCTGAAATCACAAAACAAACCATATTTGTGTTAAAGTCGTTGCAAAGTCTCCAGTACTCAGAACTATTGCATCTACAGGAGAAGGAACATAGGAAGAATGTGGAATGAGGAAGAGTGTGGAATTCAGCCATAGGCAGATAGAACAGTTTTGCAGTATCAATGTGCTAACAAGGACATAAACATTTAACATTGCGTTCTGTGATGGATGGTAAATCAAGTAATACAACAGAGATATGCAGACAAAAAACTCTGTTGCACCTACTTTTTCTGACTCTACCCACACTGTTCCACACCTTTGACTTAAATATATGTTTTCTTTTTGGCATTCTGTTTAGGGTGCATCAATTTTTTTATTTGCAAGAATATCACCCATCAAGAGATTTGCCAAGCATTAGTCCCATGAGTGAATAAAATTCTGGGCAGAAAAGCTTTACCAAAATATATTTAAATTACTGAGATTTTTATACGGGCAGTAAAAATATTTCTTCTATGAAATAACTAAGGAAAAGTAACTTGAGCTAAGCTAAGTAGAGGCAAAATATCTTTAAGCATGGTTCTGATTTACTGTAAATATCAGAGAAAACATAACTTCAAGAAACGAAATATTCAAAATGTTAAGTTTAAGTCCTTACAAGGCATAGTAATTCTTTCTAGAAATTATTACAGCTTTGACAGTCATACTAGATACAGTAAATACTGCACTGCTATAGCAAATTATCTCATTTCAAGCTATAAAAAAAACCCATGTTTGTACAATGTTCAGTACAGTGTGAAGAGGACTGAAGCCATCTTTCTTAACCTGCACAATAGCTTTATACTTTGAAGAGAGAGACATAATAACCCTTGTACTGAACACAAATAAGTAACAAAGCATATTATTTGGGTTGATGTATTTAATGCCAGAAATCTTTATTAGTTGTATTTGAAAACACTAAGCATATAGCTATTTCCTAGATAGGTACCACACCACACAAACCAATGACTTCTATAGATTCCTATGAAAACATAAAAATAAATTTCAGAGATTTTCTAACCTAGATAGGAAACCTGAAAGATTTTTAAATACTCTCAGTAGAGACTACAACAGTTAATAGATTTCTTCAAGTATCCATAATGAAACTAAATTGTAAGTACCTTCACATCAAAATTCAATGGGAGCTCAAGGTGCTCAACCACCTCCAAATGTGGGTATGCTCATGCAGAAAGGAGCATCTGCACAGATGTGAGAGTTCAGCCATGCTCATTTTCTTTATGTTACTACATGTGTCCTAAGAAAAGTGTTTAAGCAGTTAACTGAAATAGATTTTCTACCAATACGAAGTGGGGGTACTCACTTATTTTCATTAATGGAACTGTGCAAAGAGATTTAGATGCCAATCCTTTGGCTTCATTTGAAAAAAAAAAAAAAGCCTTTTGTGTAGGACGGCTAACAAATAAAACACCTGTTCTCACAAGTTAAGTGACTTCAGTTCCACACATAAAAGATGAGTGTTCATTACATTTCAGGGACCTTACGTAACAAAGCTTGTTAAGAAAGTTGCAATTGCAGTTTAGATTTCAGTGTAATGGGCACAAGGGATTGTTCTTTGCCTTAAATTAGTGTATCTTGATTTGTCTCCATTTGTGTCCCCTAGTGACATACCCTAGAACAGCAATTTTAAGTTTACAGACCACAAGATTGCTCTTCTTTTGCAGGTCCTTTAGAAATAAACCATGGACCTTATGGTGTCCAAAATCCAGTCTGAAAAATACTGAGACTTGAAAGCAGCATCCTAGCCATTTCAATCTGATACTTCTATTCACAGCAGGTGTAATATTTCACTATGATTAAACATCTTTTTAAAATGAGTATTTTAGGATTGATCCTCAGACTTGCCACGGCTTACTGTGACATGATGTACTACCAAAAAGGAAAAGAAAAAAGCCATGACCTGATTCTTTCCAATATACTCCATCAAAACACCTGGAATGTGGGTGAAATGTGGAAGAACAGATGAAGCACAGCTCTCACTAGGCAGTTCTGGCACTCCTTTCCATGAATCATAATTCTCTATATAAAAGCTATGTGACTTCGAGCTTGCCAGGTATTTCATGTTATATTAACAGATAATTAACAGAAGATGAATAATTAAGCTGAACCGCATCTCTCCCTTTGGTGCAAGGAAGACAGATGTGGAGCAAGCAAGTATTGTCCGGTGTTCAGGAGCAGATACAGCTCATTTTAGGGAGAAAGGTGTTGATTTTTCAAATCCTTACTAATTATGGCAGTCTTCCTGCACAGTGTGTATTGAAAATTGGGAAAGAAAAGAAAATTGAGATGTAAAGACTATGCCATATCACTTGACATGCTCCATTCCATAGAAAGTAGAATTGCTCCCCCACATGAAGCTCTTCAGGAGATGGATACCTGGCTGTATGGAAATTCACGTGACATCTGTGATTCATCTCAGTGGACAGACATTTGTTGCTACAATTGCAAGTCTGTCAGTTCATTAGAAATCTCAGAGAAATAAGATGAAACAAGCTCATGTAGAGAAAAGCTCTATTCTGATCCTCCCTGATTTGTGTGGGAGTAAACTCAGTTGCTGAAGATCAGGACAGGAGCAGGTACTAAGAACAAAAGTGTTACTATAAAACATGCAAAGAACAAATGACCATGTTTGTATTACCAAACACTCTGCAGGGAATGGGTCAACATCCCACAATGTGCATCTCTTTTCTCTACTCAGCTTTCCTTGCACAGGGCAGCTTGGCAGCAGCTTTGAAATCTCTGCCAAGCTATTCACAATCACTGAGCTAGTGCAAAGGACCTTGGATAAGTGGAGTGGAGGAGAGGAGCAAAATCCCATCCATTGAAAAGCGAGCAGTTCCTCAGCATAAACCTGGACAAGAAGGGTAGATGTTAGGAAGCACAAGAGAGGAGGAGTTGTGTGTGCAGGTACCTACAGACCCATGGACTGAGCTTCCTGCTCCTGACAGACACCTTGCTAGGCATCCCACATTTAAAAATTTCATCTACAACACTGCCTTTGAAAGCCATTTCTGGTGACAGCACAGCTGTTTCCAACACATCCTACACCAGTTCTGCTGTCCAGAGCTGACACAACGCCAGAGACAAACGTTCAGCATGTTGGAGACATCAGTAGAAATAGAGGAATAGTGCAAAACACATTAACTCCCTCATGGGTAGCAGCAGATAGTTTCTTTCACTCTCTGTGGGTCATGTACTATTAATAAATATTTGGACAACCACTGTTTCTTGATAAAAATATTAAATATGAAAGTTTTACCCAATTTTAAACAAAACACCTTCATTTGAAAACACAAACACAAAATCCTCTGTCACTTGAATCCATACTCTTTCAGAAAATATAAGAAAAGCATAGAGCAGAAGTAATACAATGTGACAGGTGACTGACACGAATAACAAGCAGTTAAGGAATGCCATTTGCAAAAGCCCATTTTTTTACTATTTAATAATAAGGATGATTAAGAATAATGTGATTTTAAATAAAATCAGTGAGGGCCAGTAAAAGTTTAACTCACTAAATTACAGCAGTAATTATCCATTGTTATTAGTAGTGTCGCTTAGCCAGCAATAATCTGTCACTTCAGACTATATGTGCACAATGACCATATCATAAAAAGGCATTTTCACAAAAGCTGCAATTCAACAGCTATCAATTTTCAAAGGTATAACACGTTTTCTTTGTAATAAGGAGTACAGCCTTAGAATAAGCAAGTATAATGCATTTCCTTGTAAATCTTCCCTCCTAAAAGATTTATTTATCCCCAGCGATAGGTAGAATAACTTACCACAACTCATGTCACAATGCCACACCTCATGAAACCTCTTGAAACCATCCATACAGAAATAGTTTCTAATCTCCTCTTTCAAGTGACCATAAGTTTGGTCCAAAGGTGGTTTTACTACTACATATGGATGATAATGTGTTCCTAGACATACCCATAATGCAGGATATAACTTTACAATACAGGATATACCTTCACTCATTTTATCTCAGTGTATCAAATGAGAACACATCATCTGATTGCAGAATAAAAACTAAAGCTGAAAAAATGTATTTTCTATTATAGTCTGATAAAAAATTCAAACCTGTAAAATATACTATGTATGGCGAATGTACACTGAAAGACTTCTGCACACTGAGTGCTTCATCCTTCTCCGGGAGATTAAGCAGCACATTTTCCTTTGATTTTTTTTTTGCTCAACCAATCTCATAAAGGATTTAAATTTATTATTATTCAGTCTCTCCATAAAAACAAGACACACTAATGTTTTCTTGCTTACTATGAAAATATGAAACAGCTTGTGGTGATCAGTTAAAAACATTCCATTTGGTTTTTCTATGAAAAACTGCTTTTCTTACAACTTCATCTAAACCCCCAAGAAAGAACAGATTTTATGAAGTATTCATGAGCAAAATTCAACAGAAAGCACAGAATTAAGTATGAATAAAAATAACATCCCTAAAATAATGTATAGATGTTTGGTGCTATGGCAGAAATAAGCATATATGGAAAAGTATTGTCTGCTCATAAGGAAGGACTCGAATTATTACTTGAAAATGAGACTACTAAATCAAAATAAGAGCTCAACTAAGAAATTATATTTGTACATACATCAGTGCATTTGGAAATTAAATGGATGCAAAAGGGATATTCTCATCAACTCATTCATATAAATTGGTATACAATGAGCAGAAGAATTTGAGAACACAGTGCTAAAAAGGATTGTAGTTTCTTCAGCAAACAAGCAGAAGAGATACAAATGGGCCTGATTGCTAACACCACTACCTGGGAAGACTTTGTCATCTCTTCAGTTTCTTTCAGAGAACTAGTTAAATGCACACAGGTGCAGTATGAAGCCCACAGCTAGGTGCTTGTTCTTACTGATAAATATGAGGTAATTTCCCAATTCCCCAAACTATTTACAAATTTTCACAGTTTCTTAACATCTTTAACACCAACCTCTTCCCACCCCCACCAAGCAGCAGCTGAAGAATATGTTTATACGAAACCAGAAGCACCTTCCTTTACTGTAAAGCTTAGGACAAATTCCTGCCCAATTCATTTTTTCCCTTCACCACACAAATCAGAGAAGCCAACCACTTTTATGCTCATCACCTGGTTTTCAGAGCCCCCTCTCTATACAGAGACTAGTATGTGGTCCCATACTCACCAAGAACTTAATGTACTTTTTTTGAAAGGGTGTGTTGACCAATTTCTATGTACTGGAGTACTATAACAAATTGGGGGAGGAGAGGTAGGGATAGGGATGGATGGATGAAAAATCTAAATCATTACAAATAAGCCATGATCTTCAAATAACTGCTTTGGGAAGGCACAGCAGTCACACCATTACCAATTTATAGCTAACTATAGGACATCTTGGTTCAATGGAACTTTCTACAAATTGTGTTAGTCTCTGTATTATTATTTGAACTACCATTACTTTCTTGGCAAGGTATGGGATTCAATCGCTAGACCTTCAGAACAAGTACTTTAGGTTCTAATAAAAGTTTGGGAGAGCACACTGCCCCAAGACCTTCTCATGAACATGTTTCACCATTGCACAAGTTCTGTACTCCAAGATCTACAGACTGGAAGATCTTGTAAATCATTAGAACAGATAGTTTGGCAGACTTTTTCAGATTTCTCAGGCCAATGAATGATAACCAACATTAAAGCCAGCTGTGTTAAAAATTATTTAACCAATGTGTCTCACCCCCCCTTTTAACTGACCTCTCATCTGTTACCTCCCATGGGCAGCAGTCACTCTTGTGGTGCAGCTGGAAGAAAGATTCATGTGGATACTCCTTGGTTGCTTCAGTGCAGAATCACTCGGGTTGTCTTAAACAGGCTCTTGTGTTTCATTCATCTTAAAAATGGCAACTCTGCTCTGAAGATGATGAAAGGTGTGCAGTGATTTTCAGTGCTGTCAGAGCAGTAACCTCAAAGGAGAGGGATGATATTGAACACTGCAGGGACTGGACCAAGGGATGCAGACTGGAGTGAAATAACTGATTTCCTCAATTATTATCTGATCATAGACTTAGCCTCCTATTACTGAAATTTGTTTAAACTAATTACACCTCTGAAGTTTAGGTTAGAGTCAGAGATTGTATTGACATAAAAAAAATTCACTGGTGATTAGAATCTCACTGACATTTGTAATGATATAAATTACTATGTGCAAAGGAAAAATTATATCATATTCCAATTCAAAAAAATCAGATCATGCAGACTATCTCAAAATCACATGTACGCCTATTTAAATCATATTCAGGATTTATATTTTCTATCTCTGAGCTGTAGTGTCAAGGGACTACTTGGAAATATTAAACATACACTAAGACTTTACATTTAAGCAAGCTTTGTATTTATTTAATGCAGTATTTGCAGGTAATGTATTACACGTCAGCAGATCAGCTTTACAGTCTTAATGAGATCTTGAAATCAACAAATAATTATTTCATTTTTCATTTTCCTGCCCAGCCAATAGAAATGACATCCTTTTTTCATACTCTGAACAGATAGTCCAAGTAATGCTGTTACATGAGAAGACGACACAGATCTCTGACCATCCCTTGGTATTTCTAATTTGGTCATGCAGACCAGCATAAGTGTCTTTTGGGGGTTGGTTTGGGTTTGTTTTTTTTTTTAATATCTTTGCAGAAATATATGAAAACCTCGAAGTTTAAGAATAAATGTTAATGATGCAACCAAGCAATCAATGCAACCAACTGAACATGCTGGGTAAACTACATGGAAAGAATAAGAGAAAAGAATAACAAATGCAATTTCCATCAAAACAGATTACAAAACGCATACATCTTCCAAACAAGCACTGGTGAATGGCTGGCACATAAAGTCATGACAGTTCATTAGGCATGATTAGCCTACTTCCCTCTTGCATAACAGAATGTTCACAAGTATCCAATTAATTTGAGGGTTATGACTAAGTGACACCAGCTGACTGGAGTTATAGGATTAAAAGTAAAGACTACAGCTACAAGAACCGCTGGAATAATCTGTTCTTTGACCAAGTTCTACCTTCTAAACGGTCATAAAGCTGTTCAGCTCCCTGCAGGACACTCTCAGTCTTTACCAAGTCAGGTCATGATACATATCTAGGTACCACTACGTCCAATATTTGGAGACCATATAATAAAAATCTGTGTCATAACAAATCTATGGACTCAGTTACATAATATAACTGCTGCATATAAAAATATGAATGATAACATATGCAATGCACAGACAGAATCCCTATATAAACCCAAAAATGCCTGTATGTTTTTATATGCACTTATATACACACAGCAACGACATACTCCTCCTGTCATACTGACTCCATCATACTAAGTGGTGCCTTAATAGCTGATGAGTAATTTGAAGAAAATGTGAAACCACTGCAGAACCAAAGACGTTTACTACTTTAGTCATTAAAAGCGTAAGTATCAGACTTTATTTTAATCAAGCGAGTTCTATAGTGCCAAAATCGTTTCAGCTGTTTTCCAGTAGAGGGCAAGGCCAGTGTTTTCTAGTTCACATACTACCAGAAGAACATTACCTATAAATTTACCCAATAGCCAAATTAAGCACTAGAATAGCAATACTAATATAAATGGATGTTTTGAAGACTTGTGATGAAGGTAAGCAGTGATAAAGCATTTAGTTTCTTGCTTGTTTGGTTTTTTCAGAACCCAGGTCATGCTCTGCACTCTGTATGTATTCCTGCATGGGCCACAAATTCTCTTCATATCCCAGTTCTCTGTCTGCAGTCCTGCTACCTTCCAAATTTCTTTCCAGATTACACCTCAGACTTGCCAAGGCCACTTAAAGTTAATGAAGGTGGACTGGCTGAAATTTTCTTCAGGCTACAATTCTTCCACAGTGCTTTCATCTCTGTCTCTCATGTCAGTAATACTCTATGTACTGACAGAAATTTAACTTAGCTTTACTACACTTGCACATGGGCAGACTGATGAAATACTACAGAAAGGAGTAACAAATTTCATAACACATCATGCAGATCAAGCATACAAATAAGCACACGCATAAGATTGCAGGGATATTCTTTCCTTTAGCACTGGTAAGAAATTAAAGACTTTTTCAATTTCCAGAAAAATATTTCTAGCAGTTTTCCAAAAGCAAAAGCCTAAAACAGTCAAGGCCTGATCCAAAAATCTCAAACAGTTCTACAGCTGGTCAACATCCATGGTTATAAAACCTGCACTTAAAAGGAAAGCAAATACCTATCAATTACAAAACATGCAAGCCTTTCCCATAATTTTTTTAACCTAAGTTATTTTTTAATTTCTAGATCTATGAGGGACCCAAGTAAAGACTTTATCATGTTAGGAGTATGTTTTTCCAAAATATAGAGGTCTTTTTCTTATGATCAATATATCACATTCATCACCACTAATGATCTCGGAGGTGTTCAACTATTCAAACTTGTCTCAGGGAAAAATGATCCAAAAGATCAGATGGTGTCATGAGAAGAAAGCGGGGTGGTGGTGGGGACTACTGGAGTTTAATGGCAGGATTATCCCAGAACTGGCCTATGTCCGTAACAGCTTCCAAACATAAGCCAAACATGTTCTAAAGTTTCTTGACCAGGAAATGCTATATTATGGTTCATTTACTGAATTAAACTACAGACTTTTTTTTTTTCATGTGTATGAAAACTTGCAAACTGGTACATATAAATAATAAGCAGAAAAAACACCCACTTTTTTCTTCACCTGTGCAGATCTGGCATGCCCTGTTTTCCATAGATGGCAAATCTCAGATTAGAAAAATCTGACATTCCATATTTAAGTTTAAAGCCTTGCAATACCTGTGTGCTTAGCTGGTTGACACCCAGGAATAGAAAGCATGCACTTTTGCTAAAGGAAGTAAGTATCTGTAACAAAAAAAGTGCAAGCCTCTTCCATATGACTTTATAAAAGGTGAATCCTTAATTTCCGGACCTGTAAAGGACACCTTTAAAATCTCCTGGCATGATGCTTTCTCGGGTAAGGAACTTTGCTGTTTTGTGGAAGGCATTTTCCTCTGTCATTAAAAGGCTATGATAGAAATTACTTTGGGGCACTTTACAAATAATTAAGAGAAAATTAAATTCCTCCTTTTTTAAACGTGTTGTTTTGATTAGAAGTGGAAGAGAGACATAGCTCCCAAGTGACCCATAGTGCATGGATCCTCATTTGAAACAAACAAAAATGTCATTTGCAGCAAGAAAAGCCTGTCTGCGGGTGTTGAACCCCACATGTGCTAGGCCATAATGATGATTTCTGGAGTACTCGCAGCTAATTTGCAGACTTTCCATAAACACAGCATTATAGTGTTTGGATGATTCCTAAACATTGTTTATCCCAACACGTCTGTCTGTAATTATCCTGTTGAAGGAAAGCAAAGCAGTGAGAATAATCACATTTTAGAAAAGTGATTCCTGGGAAAATAGTGTATAAAACTTTCCTGTTTCTGTCCTTTCTTTGAAAGCCATTTTAAATTTTTGTTACTTAATACATTTTTTAAAACCTCTACTTGTTACAGTAAATCCTTGCCTTAAGTTCAAAACCATTTGAGGTTTTGGGGAGAAGCTCCTTGCATAGGGAAAAGTCTAGCTAAGCACATCCACCTTAATGATCAGCTTGAACCAGAGTCCACATCACACAGTAACTTCTGCAATCACTTTTGCTTGACCAAAAAATGGCACATGCTAAGTTATCTGTTTCTTGTAGGTTAAGATAAAATGTCTGAATGGAATTGTTAAATTTTTAGCAAATAGGAAACCTCCATATTTAGCTTAGAAAAGCAGCACTGATTAGATGGCAGCGACTGTAAAGCGGCTCAGCCAGAGATGCAGTGTTTGTTGTAGATACATGGAAAACTCTCTCATCTCAGAATATATTACACTAGGCCATCTGGATCAGCCTGCTCCCAGGCTTGCTAGACTGTCTAATGGATCAAGAAAAAGACCAAGCAAGTTCACAATTAAAGCTGAGAAAGTCCTGTATCACTCCCATCCTACTCCTCACTAATCAGGTATTTAAATTCAGAATGCGTATGTCTAAGCTCCACAAGGCAGCGCTTTGACTGAAAAGCAGGTACTAGAGGTAGTACAAAACACTCCAGGACTCCAGCAGCTGCCGCTTAGCTTGCCTCCTCCCCTTGAGAGCACAACTTACCAACGTGCCACATCGTCCCTCACCTTCAGAGATAACCCAGTCATGCTCACTACCACAGTGCTCTGTGCAGCATCATCCTTAGTACACCTTCAGTGAAGACAATTCAGAGAACTGCAGCTCAGTTGTTTATTTAAAAAATTACTTTTTAATTATTAAAAATAAACATGTTGGCAGATCTAAATCATATACTGAAAAACTCGACTCGGTTTTTACAGGAACTAAATAGTAGGTAGCTAGGTTTCAACTCTCGGTCCTACTTAAATTCAAGAAAATGTTCTCAGCAACTTCAGCATTGGTCAGATTTGCCACTAGTGTACTAAGGAAAATATATACTTTTTTCATTAACATGCAGTTTTAAAATTTATTTATTACTCTTTTAGATATGATATTATTTAATACTTTAATATAGTAAGAGAAAGTAATAATATATTGTTTATTATAGAATTACTACCATTAATAGAACCAACTAGAGTGATTTACTACCTTTGCTATGCACTGAGTTTGAACTATAGCATTACTGTAACATCACATCTTTGATTTGGCTGCCCAGTAGCTCAATATAACAGTTCAAGCTGACAAATCAAGCCAAAATAAACACACACACTCAATGCTTAAAAAGTCACCAGGTCTGCAGGCAGAATAGAAGGGATCTCTTGCTAAGAGAAGCTTGCAATTCTGTTCTCTTGCTGGCATTCTCCTCTTTGGTCATTGCCCTCTTTAGTTCCATGCGGCTTTCCATTGTAGTGGAAATGATATAAGTAGAAAAAAAAGTAAGGTTTCAGGGTTTGCTGGTTGGGTCTTTTTTCCCCCAATTTTCTATGTATTCACCTATGGTTATCCAAGTAAATAAGTGAATGTCACCACTTCGCAAAGTACATTTAACATGATTTTAAGAATGTACCTCTTCAAAACTGTGACCAACAAACTGCTCTCTCCACTTAACATTCAAGATTCTTTACATCAGCTTGAAAAATGAAGTGGAAACGGGCACATGAAAACAATTAGGTTGCATCAAACTTTCATTATGAGAACATATATAGATACATTCGTTATTCAAACCCAGTTGGAGAGTTACTGTTTTGCCATGTTTTCACATGTGGGAAAAAGCTGTTCCATAATTCTCCCTGTTTCTCACAGAGGGTCTCAGTCAGGGTACCCAACCGTGGACTTTTCCAATAGTCCACCAGCAAAAATTGCCTATTTCAAAGCATATATTCTGTATTTACATACAGAATCCTTCCCTGTATACAATGCATTCTTTCTGAAAAAAATTATAGTGACAGAGGATAGATTTTAAAAACAGCTAGTAAGTGTCCTTTTATAACTCTAACACCTTCAATGATAGTCCTAATGAATAGTGCCTATGCAAACATTTTTTAATGACTGCATACATTAATTTGGCAAGGTCTATAAAACACTCTAAAAATCAATCTCTCAGAATTTCAGAAGGCACCTACATATTTGTCTGTGCTTTTGCAAAATGCTACATCAATTCTGGACAGTGCAAGAATGTAATATGATATTAGTTTAACCTAGCATTGCTCTGATCAATAAATAAAATTAGAATAATTTACTCTTCCATGACTAAATGCTGAATTTAGCAGTTTTTCCAGATATGCAGCCAGATGAGACCAGAGATTTAATTTCATTAGAAGTGCTTTTTGCTGTGCTCTTCTAAAACTAGATCTAACTTTTCCATGAATAAATGCAGCCATTGAAACTGCTTTGTAATTTTACAGAGCAGTGTTAGAGCCAAACTGTCCATCAGAATCAGGTTAACAGTAAATAGATTATATTCACTTTTTGTTTCTCAAAATACCATTCAAGATAATAAACATGTAAATACTGAAAACATTATTTATGTAAAGTGTTAAGGAGAATGTCACATTGGCCCCACTTGGCTATAAAGGCCCTTAAATGAATCTTAACACCTTAGGATCCACAATACTTTAAATTGCCATCAGCATGAAGCATCACCAGGATGAGCTGTGGTTTGGATCAGGCCAAATGAAAGAATTTCTGTGCCACCATTTTCAGCATGGAAAGCTTTCCTCTAAAATAAGATGTTGGCTGTCACTTAGCACAGCAGGGAGACAAAACTGTCAAAGAAACCATCTATCCTTATCTTTTTCCTTTGATACTTCTAACTCTGTGCTTTGCACTGCTAAAGGCTTTAAATTCTTTCTCCTTTAGGAAAAAAGAGTGTCTTACAAGAATAAAACATTATTTGGTTTGATTCCCTCTCCAGGAGAGAAGTTCCTCTAAAAGCTAAATGCAGTTCCCAAGGCCACAGGCACTGCAGGAGTAAAATGTCCTATGGGCTCAAGCCTCAAATTCTTGAAGATATTTAGGTAGGTGCCTGGCTTGGTTAAGTTCAAAGGGATATCAGAGCCCAAATTCCTTTGGGATCCAGGCCTTGGTATATTCCTAACACATATGGCATTTTCAAAAATTCCTCTATGTTTAATAAGTGTCAGTGTTCCTCTGAGAGAAATATCACAGTTATCTAACATCATCTGCATGTTTAATTTCAGTAGAGCCAACAAAATATAGTAACTGTGAGAGCTTGTATATCCTATGGATTACATCACAGCATCCAGGAAATTAAGTGTATAAAGGCTATAGGCCTGAAGTGCATCCCACAGCTGGCTGCTTTTGTAGTGGAGGCAACATTTCTGAAAGTTACCAAATGGCAACTGCAGAGCCTTAAGGACCTTAGAAACTTCAAAAGAGGGACAGGTATAAGCAAAACCACCATCTGTAGACTTTGCTTTGGAAATCCCCCCCCATACCCTATTCTTTACTTTCACCCTCTGATAAGTGTACCTTCACAGATCATAACGTCCCTATGAGTGCCAACTGAAACTGCATATTGCCATTTATCTTGTACTGGACATATGCTGGATGCTTGACATGATTAATTATAGGTGGCTTCGTATTGCCTCAAGGAATTTTTAAACCAGTTTGAAATAGGACAGACTAGGACTACAAGCTTAGGAAGCACAAGCTTCAGAATTACAGAAATCATAAGATGACACAATTAATCAGTATGTATAGAGAGCTAACGACATTCATATATTGTGCAGGTATGTCCAAAGACCACCAAAAAGCAGATCATCCTGGTTCCCCATTGCCAACTTGGGTGAAAGTCAGACCAGTCGCAGAGAGGGATGGATGTAAATAAGAATAGATGACTGAGGTACCAAGCCCACCAACAAAACTGATAGTATGGTCTTTTGATGTCAAGACTGAATTCATATTAAATCCTTCACTATTAAAACAAGTGGGAAATAGCATTTCTTGCTCTTATGGGAACACAGTAAACATAAGAGCCATTCATGGGGAGAAATGCTTCAGCAGAAGGTTGGAATTAAGCCAGAGGCAGGGCATAGTCTCTTCCCAGCAGTCAGCAAAGCTCCTACTGAATAAAAGACTGAGTCATGGCTGTACTGGCCAAATCCCTATCATTTCCTTGTGCTACAGGACTGAAGAGCATGAGAGTAGAAATGCAGCATTCTGCATTATGCAAGGAGTCTCACCACTTCCCTTGATTTCACTGTAACTGTTGTTTTAAACACTGAAAATGTATCTTCGCCTTTGCAAGAACTGTCTTGGTCAGCATATGTTGTGCTAAAGTGAATCCTTACAGAAGAGCCTTTCTAACCACCATGCAATGCTCCTGGTACGAAAGTTAGAATTCTTTCCTGGACACAACTCTCTTCTGAGATTGTTATAAACATTTTAAAGCCCAGGATCATTGTACATAAACTCCTCACAAACGAGAATTAGTAGTTGCCAAGCAACTTTCAAAAGATTACCATTAAAATTGTATACAAAAATAATCAGTAACGCTTACAAAAAGTGCAGAAGTTTGTGGGGGAGTAGAAGAAAAGAAAGGAAGAGAGGGGAGGGACACCAGGAACACTAAGCTGTCAAGCTTACCTTAAGAATCTGCTGCCACAAATGCAGTTCTGTAAGGAAACCATAGCTCCACAATCAACTAAACATTTGGAAATTTAGCCAACAAACAGGAATCAAGCATCTGTACCTTAATAGCAGCTCATGCTTTTGGAAAGCAGTTGCTTAGTGTCCTCAGCTACCACTGTCACAGATCTGTATCTTAAACACATATTGAGGCATCTCTCTCAGTCCGTCCCATCAATCAGTCCTTAACACCTACATTTATAGCCTCATCCTCCTTCCCCCACCCTCTACACTGACTAAACCCTAGGGAAGACCTGGAATAAACCTAAACAGAAACTCCCCGTGTAAGTTTAGAAATGGCTAACTACACCACCTTCTTTTACAGATTTCTACGCTCTTCTTGGAGGTTACTAAAGTTTGAATTATATATACAGGCATTTCTCATACTCAGCCAAATCTGCCACTGTTACTGCCCTATGGCCTAAGCATTACTGCCATTAAAGGGACAAATTTAAGTACATTGTAATGTACAATCTGTTCATCAGTATGCTAAAATGATTATAGAATCAGAGACACCATTTTGTAAGGCAAGGCAAAAGAAAATGGGCTTCAAAATGTTACAAACATATTTCTCACTAAGAATCTTACTAAAAATGATTCCCAGTAAAAAACAGTAATTTCTCTTGCAAGAAAATAAAAAATTAAAAATAAAGTGTCTCCTGTTCAAAGAAAGGAAATGCTTGAAACATCAATTAAAAGCTAAATTTTAAGATAGAAAGGTTACCTTTCAATTTAAATTGAATCAAGACACTGGATACACACATATCTGTGCATGTGCAAAGACTCATTGGAAGACAGAGAAAATATACATTACTGACTAAATAGCCAAGACCACAAAGTAGGCCTTTAAATTACACCCTTTCCAGCCAGGCAAAACAATTCCTCTGGAAGCAATATAAACAACCTGAAGCTTTTATTATCTTGTTCCCATTCCCTGCAGCCTTAAAGAGAAAAGCGATACCAAAGAGTGTATCATCTGTGCGTCCTGTTTCTTGGATTTTCTGATTATTTTTTCTAAGCATAATTTTGAAACAAAAGTCCATAATACACAAACCTAATGCATTTTCTAACACTGCAACAGAAGCGTATTTCCTCACTCCCACTTGTCACCATTAAAGTAGCATATGGTTGAGGGGGAAATGACTTTGAACTTGCCACTTAAGGACTTCTGCCCTAAGAGGGTAATAAATATATGCTTGAAAACAGTCAGATGCAGGAGTGCTTGAGAGCAACAGGTTAGAAGAACATTACCTGCACAGACTCCACAGTCACCTCGATCTCTGCTTTAACTTTTATTAGTGCTGAAATTCAACAGGTTTTGAGGTTATATGGTTACTTTAATCTAGACAATTTGTATTTTCATGAGAAGGCACACAAAGAGGTTAGTATTTCATGATACTTACAGGAGGACCAAATGGTAAAAATCTCAAACTTCTAGGTCCTTCGGGATGCAGCCGTTACCAGGCTGCAGCATGTACAACAGAGTTTCTGGTCCCTCAGCAGAAACTGTAGAACTTGTATAAAAACAGCACAAATCAAATACAGTACCAAATCTTATTTCTTTTCCCTGGCACGAAATGAAGAATCCAGGCAGTACATTACCAGCTACCTAGGTCTAAAAGGCTATGCTGGCTTCTTGACCTGTTTCTTCACAACTTGCCAGAAAAGGAAAAACTGTATGATGCATCTGATTTATTGTCATGCAGGGTACAAATGTTTGCTGACTGCACAGAGTATAAATTTTCCCTCTATTATTCATGTATGTTTCAAGATATTAAATTGAATTATCCTCAGGAAGATAAATTGTGCATAAAGAGAGCATTTGTGATTGTAGTCTTAATCAGACCATTTTGCAGTACTACAAGTTTCACAAAATCAATCCCATTTGCCCAATGTCTGTCTTTCTAACAGCTGGAGGCTTAGAGCAGAAGTGTTTATCCTGCCTTTTTCTGCTAGACCTTCAGTGAACACTTTAGCTTCTGATCTAGTTTATGCAAGAAGGAAAAATGTCACAATACTGAGATCACTGGAGTCAGAGCTATGGATAGACTGCAGGAAATCAGGTTGTTAAAGGGAAATACAGCCTTGGTAACTATCTAGGCAGAGAAGATCAAAGAGAATCTGCTAAAAGAGTAAAGCCATGTAAGGCTGCAAAACCACCTGATCTCCAAAGTCAGCATTGCTTTGAGCTGGTGATTGGACCAGATGGCATCCAGCGGCACTTTTGAAACTGAATTTTTCTTTGATTGTTCAATCTGCATATTAACCTCCCCAATGACCAAGGAACCATTTGTGATTAACAGAATTCTGTTAAACTTGGAGGCTTATATCCAAACACCTTGAGCCATTATGGTAATTTGTTTTAAAATATTACAATGCTGCCCTATTTTGACACCTGCTGCAGTTTTACATTTACATAATTGAAGAGGGGTAGATAACTGCAGTGTGCTTACACAGAACCATTCAGAGGATGGCACAAAAAAAGCAGCTCTTAATCAGGTTCAGAAGTATTTCCTAAGCATTTGTTCTCTTACATCAGAATTTCAAATTATTTTAACAAAGGGAGCATATAACAAGAAGTGGTGAGTCAGCCATAACTCCTATGAGTTGAGCTAGTTTGTCAACCTAAATTTGTGGAAGCCTGGTCAGCACATGGGAATTTAAATTAAAATTATAACAGCATGCAAGCTCTCTGCAGAAAGTTCCTGTCACTGAGGTGGCATACAAGCTTCCACAACTCAGAAGGTTGGTGCTCCCATCTCATTTTGCAGTGATATAGCAATCATCTGCAATGCCAACACAGAATGAAGCCCCAAAGATGATTAGTCCCTATAGACTAAAGCTATTATATTTGGCTGAAAAATACTAGATTTCCTCATGCCGTTTTTATAGCTATGTGCCTCCATGGCTTCCAAAGCTCTGCATTCTTCCAGCCTTGGCCGTAGTTAGTTTTGAGGCATGAGCAGGAGAATTACTTTAAAAGTCTAGCATTTACAATAAAAATGGCTGCTGAACTCCCCAGGCCAGCAATGAAATGCATAGATACTTCCTAATTATTGAGTGGTCTTGAGCCCACAGTATTCCACTGAGCAGCAGATGATATAAATGGCTTAACACCAATCCAGAAATCACTGGAAGAAAAAATGCAACTGTACCCGAGATGGGTGTTGTAAGATAAAACCAAAAAAAACCCTACCTCAACTGAGAATGCAAAATGAATAAAAACACCAGTCTTAAATCTGCAAAGATAGCCCATAACTGTTGAATATATTGTATCAATATCAAACAATCATGCTCAAAAATAATTACCTTTTCTTAAAATACTCATATAGACAGAGGCATAGAAACACTGGCATAGATCAAAGCAGAAAAAAATCTGCTGCATTTGGGATCCCCTCTTGTCGTTTACCCACACGAGCTGCACGAGTGAACAATATTTCAGTGACAGGTCCTTAAACTCAGCCTCACCCCTTCCAGCTCAGATTAAACCACTCTAGTCCAGTGAATCTGGGCAGCCAAGAGGTTGGCCACAGGCTGTTCCCTGGATTGGTGTCAACTGAAAATCAGCAGTTTAAAACAGAAATTTCCAACTGTTGCTCTTACAATCTTTTCAGTGAGGAGCAGAGCGGTTGTGGACACGGAGAAGCAAGCACTGCCTGGCTTTTAAAAGTCTAAGGAGGTCTTTTTAGAGTACAGGAGGAGACTGTCGCTGGTAAAGAGCTGCAAGGGAGCAATGCTTTAACAGCATTGAGGAGAGTCAGTGGTAGAGAAAGAATTGGTAGGAAAATAGTGTTTTTAAACCAAATAAAACATGGACTGGATCAAACATGCAGTAAATTTGACTTGTACTGGTATCTGTCAACCCACTTCAAAAAAACAAATGTAGCACTCAGACATCAGCTCCCTCAGGATTGCTGAATCCTACCAGGCATGGTAAAGAGAAAATTACCATTACTAATATAGCATTAGTTTTAATTGACCCAAAAAGCCAGCTGACAAAGTGTTTTCAGTCTGCCAAATGAGTTTTTTAGGTGTGTGGGAGGACACCTAAGGACTTTAATATGTTTCTTACAAAGAAAATATCCATTATTATGGAAAATGGAGTGAAAACTTAACCAAATAGATGAGAAAGTAAGGGAAAGCCTCCAGCATATTCTGGTAAGGTCTATGTTCACAGAAGTATTACACTGTGTCTATGATCAATTCCTATATTATCTATATATTAAAAAACAAATACAAAACAAAAAAACAACCAACACCATCCCTGTGCCATACCCCATACAAAGGTACTCAAACTAAGAACCACTAACAATTATTCTGTCTGTAATATCTTCAGCTATGAAACTTTCATTGACTGAGGAGTTGGGCAGGAGGGTCAAAATCCACCAATACACTCAAAAAGCTAAAATTAAACTATTTTCTGCACAGACAATTTAGGAACTGGCAGTACTCTGTGACAACAGTGGGTTTTGGCATTACAGGGTTTTGTGAACATCTATTTTTGTGAGCATAAAACATTCCAAGAAATTTTCTCAAAGTGATGGGGTCATCCTTACTGTTCTCATCTCAAAATCCTCTAGTCTTTTCTTGCAAAAGTAGTGAATGAATTCATTGACAGTTGCATCCTTATCCCATGTTAACCAATTCTCCCAGCAAGTTAAGGCAGAGGTCTGAAATGCTTCTGGAAGAGAAGAACTTGTGCATTGATTTTGCCCATGAAACAAGTTCACGCCATACACAGGAAATACCTATAAGGGCACATTTTTCCACAGTCACTGCCTTTTGAAATTCATATTTTGGAAATATTTTGGAAAGAGGCCAAATTTCATATAATCTTTACAAGGTTGTTTTAAAAGCTAGACCAGTTTCTTGATCACGGCACAGCCATACAAACATTGTGCTGGCATAACAGATGTCTGGAGGAAGGTGAGGAAACAGGCATGCTTCATGTTGTATTGCTATCAAAAACAACTTACCATGAAGCCATAGCCTCCGTATACAGAAAATAAACAAATGAATCCCAGATGAAGTCATTTGAAAAATTTACAAACACCCTTCAGACACAAAAAAGCAAAACAAAAGTTCTCCAATATCTTCCATTTTCTGTAAAGTCTTCATTGTTCAAAGATAGTATACTGACAACAATTAAGAAGATTCCAAATATTAGCTTAAATGAAAAGAAATTACACTACAAAAAAAGGGGGGAATCCAAATGCTATCCTAGCACTACGGTCAAGAGGAAAAGTACTGCCATAGGCATGTGTCATGGTTTAACCCCAGCCAGCAACTAAACACCATGCAGCTTCTCACCCACTCCCCCCCCCCAGTGGAATGGGGGAGAAATCAGGAAAAAGAAGTAAAACCCATGGGTTGAGATAAGAACGGTTTAATAGAACAGAAAAGAAGAAACTAATAATGATAACACTAATAAAATGACAACAGTAATAGTAAAAGGACTGGAATGTACAAATGGTGCACAGAGTAATTGCTCACCACCCGCCAATCGACACCCAGTTAGTACCCGAGCAGCGATCCCAACCCGCACTCCCCACAGTTTATATACTAGATGTGACGTCCCATGGTCTGGAATACCCCGCTGGCCAGTTTGAGTCAGCTGCCCTGGCTGTGTTCCTTCCCAACTTCTTGTGCCCCTCCAGCCTTCTCGCTGGCTGGGCATCAGAAGCTGAAAACTCCTTGACTTAATCTAAACATGACTTAGCAGCAACTGAAAACATCGGAGTCTTATCAACTTTCTTCTCATGCTGAACTCAAAACACAGCACTGTACTAGCTACTAGGAAGACACTTCACTCTATCCCAGCTGAAACCAGGACAGCATGATACCAAAAAATATGACAACATTGCACATAAGAAGTGATTTGAATACAAATCTATTATATAACATTGATATTAAGCAGGGTTCCTTCTAGCCTCAGATTGGACCAAAGAATGTGCTATTTTTGTTTCGTAAAAGACATGTCTATCTGAAGCCTAGAAAAGGCCACTAGTACCTAGCATGCTTCCTCTGGCAGTCATAGCCCTTCCTTGAATTTATTCCTACTGGGATTATATTACATACTTTGGAAGGAGATGAATCTAGTTTCTCGTATTTTCAGTGAAGAGTATCCATCTGAGTCCATCCATCACATTGCTAAAATCTTCCAATAATTAATCACCCTGAGTTAAGAACTTTTCTGTCTTCTGTAAATTTAAGCTCAGATACATTTCATCCCAAATCTTTGTTACTCAACTGAAGAGAAGGCTCTGTCGTCCATTTAATTATGTACTGTGGTCAAGACACCAGCTCACTTTATCTTGGCAAATAAAATAATATCTTTTAATTTCCTTTGAAGCAATGTTTCAAATGTTTGTAAGCCTCCGCATGGTTCTTGTGGGAGGGAAAGGTGTCGGCTGGTTGCTTTTTTCCCCCCAACAGATTTCCTTATTACTATCACCAGAACTGGATAGTCAGTTCTTATAGCAGTTACCCTTGGCCAGGAACAGCCTCTATTCCTACTCAGAACTCCTGCACTAGTAAAAGGATTGTATTTGCTCTTTCACCCTTAACATTAGAGTTTTTGGTGGATAATCAGCAAATGTAAACTGTCTTAAGAGTCAAAGAGTCACCATTCTGAACATGTGCCCATAATTTTGTTCTAGATGTCCAGCTTAATATTTAGTCCCAGGCCTGGTAGAAGTACATCCACTGAGCACAGATTTCCATCTGGAATTATTTGTCATGGACATCTGTAGAGAATCGATATTCTTAGTCAACTGAACATATGACTGCTGGACACTGTGTAACTTTTCTCAAAAGCCCTTCAGGCATAATCAAATTAGAGGTCTTGCAGAAATATATTTCATCAATACTACTACTTTTAATCCTATTACAAATTAAAAGTAGCTTATTTTTCACTTTAATTGACACTAATTTTGTTTCCTAATTTTCTATTAATCAAGTCACATATCAGCTGTTCTGCTATTTTACTTGGAACTGATGTAAGGCTGAGGCAAGAAATCCCCAGGTCATTATCTTTGCCCTCTCTGGTACATATTTAGTGCTCCACAATTTATTTAAAAACAAACAAAATTCCTCAGCTTTAACACTACAGAGAACTCCCTGCCCGCTTCTTGAGTATCAGGTATGTGGAGCTACCTATTTTTAAATGTCTTTTTCGTAAGTGTTATGTAGCTTGTGAATAGCTGTTGGTAAGTAATTCACTATCATTATATGAATGAGTTCACCTTATTAATTTTCAAAATCAGAGCAAGAATTTCTCACTACTACTGCCATTTCTCATTAAGTCTGCATGTCCCAAGTTTCAAATAGAGAGCCCCTAGAATACTACAATTGTACTCATAACCCAATTCTTTTGATTACACTGAGATTGATTTATATAGAAGATGCATTTTTATCAGTCTTCTGTGCAATTACTCAAAATGTAGGGCTAACCACAACATATAATCATCTTAGATACAAGTTTCTGTGGATAAAAGCTATAGAATAGCATCTACCTTCTTGATGTCAGTATGCCACAGTTCACAGGGTGTAGGAGCACCTCGGGGAATGGTTTAGCTGCTGTAGATTTTCCCAGCATCAAAACACATTGCTGACAGTCCTTTCCCTCTAAAGTACATACATATAATGGTAAATACACTATCAGCCAGCTATGGCTTAAAACTGCTTGTTACTGATACAAAGACTGCTGACTAGAAGAGAGAAAAAAAAAGAAAACAGCCCACTTATCCAGCCTGCCTACAATGACAAGCTAAGTAAAAAAAAAAAAAAAGTTTCTACAGAGGCATCAGCTTAAGCAGAAGGTTCAGTACAAATTACTTACTCCTTAACCTAAAATATAAAGTGTTGCACTTTTATTTTCATTTCTGGAATGCTTAAATGCCCAAACTTGAAATATAGAAATTAAATACAGATTAATCTCTTGGAAGCCACGTCAACCAAGTGATCCCCTTTATCCAGAAGCAACTGATTGTACCCAATACATGCACTGGCCATAAGAAAAACAAAGAAGGATTTTTCACTTATAAAACTTAGATGTTTTATATACACTAACAATATCC
Organism: Elanus axillaris; assembly: GCA_026212715.1. NCBI lineage: Eukaryota > Metazoa > Chordata > Aves > Accipitriformes > Accipitridae > Elanus > Elanus axillaris. The sequence continues at coordinate 7,186,843 of JANZLQ010000064.1, forward strand.
TAGGTGAATATGGCACAGAATTTTTGGACTGCCAAATGGCAGAAAACTTTCATTGCTCTGCTTTGCTGGTTATATATAATTGGACCTTTAATAGATTCAGACAGTGAAAGCATTTTTCAGTTATCAAATGTCATGCCCTTATTTAATTATTCTGCACCCTCAAGCATAAAATGTATTATTTACACAAAGTGCTTTTTATTCTCTATTGATAATTTCCTGATTGTACTGACCAACTACAGCTTTATACCATGAAAACCTTCTGGTTTTAACTTTGAATTATAAGTAGCCACTAAGAGAATCAACATCTCTTTAAAACCATATGTGATTCCTAATGATAGAAGACTCCAAAAATATTCCATACCTTCTTAACTGTAAATTACCGCAGCAATTGTAAGAGTAAATCAAAATCAGCTACAGAAGGTGGAGGAATAAACACAGTAGAGTCTGTGCCTGGAAGACCTTATCAAAGAGGGGCAGGAAAGTTTCTGAAGTAGTTTTACTCATCTGACACTCACACTAGTTAGGGTCTCTTTTCATGGTATGGCATTGCACTATGCAGGCATTCCCAGAAAGTAGCTCATCCTAGACTAGTAAAATAGATACTGAGAACATATGAATGAGAAGGAAAACCTTTTCCCAACCCATCAAAAACTTGAGGGGAAGAAAAATTCCAATTTAAAATTGGGATGAAAAACTAATCCCAAAATTCTAGAGCACCCCAGCTGAAAAATTAGCACATTTAAATAGAAGTGCTCTATTTTCATAATTGTCACACATTCCATTTTTTACATTTTCATATAACTAATATACATAAAAGTTATTTAAACTGAATATTTATTTATGTAGAAAGTATATAAATGGTCTGTCTGGGTATTTTTGAAACTTTCATGCTTGCCTCAGGAAATCTGTGGAAACAAACCACTGTCCACTAGCCAAGCTTATAGCATTTCCACACCTTTGGCACATAGACCAAGTTTGCCATTTTCTGTGCAATTCTTGGAGGATAGAAGGTGGGGAGAAACTGCTATCACTTCCTTTCTTTACACGGTTGTTTGTAGTCTCTACCTATACCTGCCACACTTCTTTTGCTCCTGCTTTATCATCTTAAGACAGATTTTCCTCTGAAACACAAATAACTTCTTTATTTTGCCCAAACAGATACTCATTTTTGACCAGTACCTAACTAGGAGCAGGAAATCTCCCACTTCTTCAGCAAATGTCTTGAATTTCAATCCTGTGTTTCTCTTCCTCCTATCCTTTCAGCACCTTTGTCCATTAATAAAGCCTTTACACAGTACATGAAGAGGTTAATCTTTCATGATTTCAGGAATTGTGAGTGATTCATTCAAACTTGACCTGAAGATTCTCCCTTGTACTGTCTGGTGCACCAAGAATATGAACCTGTTATTGTGGTGTCTGAGTCTTCCATTCTCAGGTACTGCTACTCACTTATAGCTGAAATTCCCCTAAAAAAAAATGCAGCGTTACTTTCCTAATACAGAAAATATGCCAAAATGCCTAATCTTAACAAGTCATTTTGCCACGGAGTACTGCACAGTTCTTGTATGGCAGCCTGTAAGCCAAGTTCTATTAATTACACATTTAACTGTCTCCAGAAAGATTGATAGGGTTTTCTTAACAAAAAAAAAAAAAAAAAGTTGGCTGCATACTCTAATAAGATATCTGAAAGTGTTACCGTAATTAAAAAGTCTTGGAGATGCTGAAGAGATTATGTGGCAAGCATCCAGTATACAACAATCAGACACTGACTTTGAAATTCCTTAATATATAAAAGAATAATGCGACTGAGAGAGAAATTACATCCAAACTCATTCAAGCCTGAAATGGGGAAAAAAAACCCCAACCAAACCCAAACAAACAAAAAAACCCAAATGACAAACAAACAAAAAAAACAAGCAAAAAAACCCCAACAGGCTTTTACTCAACTTGTAAACTATTAACAAGTTCTTACAAAAAATCCCCAACACCCCAATGTTCTGAAAAGACACCTGCTCTGGCTACAAATACAGATGAAGACCAGACATTATTTCTTAGGCAATTTATCAGAACAAGCCTTTATGTTCATCTCACATTTTCTTCTTCGCTGTGCCCTTTTTGCACCAAGACATGCCCCACTCTCAGCCACCTATCTTCTTATGATTGCAGGTGATGAAGAGATGAGTGCTTTCACAGTACTACATGAGCGAGGTCTAGACCCAACACATCAGCTGACAGTCTTCAGGCTCCACTTGGGTGTTTGATACGTAACAGCAGGAAACGTACAGAACCACTCCTGGGTGAAAACAGGCTATTAAACCAGATTTCCCTTCTTGCCATTCAGCATTTTCAGTTAGCAAATACAGTTCACTTCTTTTAAATTTGATGGGAATATTTCTGGGCATTCACTATTCTTACTTGTTGCTTGTCTCTGCCTACCAGCAATTACGTTATTTATACTCAGCTTATTTATACTGAGACCCTGATAAAATCTGTGCAACACCTGTCATGCTGGAGCCTTCCCCAACTTCGTCTGAGTAGAAGAGTCTGATGTAACTTGATATTATACAAATCTCACTTTCTACTCTGCTACTAAAAACTTCCATACCAGTTAGAGAATTGCCCAGCCAATAAAGACTGCTTGAAAATGGTAGTTCTCTGAAGAGACACATTTTTTAATCATCTGTGCTCCATGCAGGATGGCTCTTCACAGCAGTCACCATCAGATCTGACAAGAGCAGAAGTCAGCATCTCCCTGTTACACAGGCTTCCCCCTTATTAAAGCTCAGAGTTTGAGAATCTATCCTCAACACAGGTACACCAGGCCTGCAGCACATTTAGCTGCCACACCACTAGGTTTATTTATAGTATGTATGTTTTATCCACAGACTCCAAGTATTCAAGAGTTTTACAGAAACACAAGTAATGCCCTTTAGACTGTTTTAATCAAATGACTCTATTGCATTTTTCAGCAGAGAATGAAATAAAGGAAGCAAAGCAGTGAACTTAAGAGAATTTCTTTCAGCATTGTACATAAAAACACAAATGAAATAAAGACAACTCATAACAGTCAGGAAGGAAAAGTCATCGTTAACCGGAAGAACAGAGGATCTAAATAAATGGCTAATATGACCTTACAAAACTTCATACTTATAACAGTACCAGGAGCCCAGCACTGCTCATCTACATACTGATCTGACTCCTTGAGAAAGCATCCACATTGCAATATTTACTTTATTTGTATTAACTCAGGGTTTCTTTTCCTAAGCTCATGAGTTTTCTACTTATATCCCTGCTCCCCAGGAGAAAGACAATTTAGAGAGAGGATTTCAAACAAATGGAGCAACATGCTAAGAAAATAAGATGATCGAAAAAAAGGAATTATGACTAAAAGAGAAAACCACTTTAATGACTGCTGTGTGGGCCTGGGACCCAGCAGATCTGTTTCTTCTGCCTGTTTCCCATCCCATCCCATTAATAACTGTAAATTAACAGCTTATCCATAAGTTACTTCTAAGAGCTAAATTATGCAATTCTTTCCTGCTGAGATCACCTAGAAATATATCAGATGCAAGGGATTACTTAGTACAGCAACCAGCAATCATGGCAGCTGCCAGGCCAAGGGGTACCAGGGCTAGCGCCCAGGGGGAAAGTTTTGACCATGCCATTGTCAGCTGGAGTGTGCCGTTTTCTCAAAACCAAAGAAACTTCATGAAATTTTGTATCATTTAGCTCATGCAAATCAGAAACAGATATCTTGTTTGAGCATTTTCAGAAGCATGGGGGAAAAGGTTCAAAATGAACAGTGGCACCACAACAGGCAATGATTACAGCTGCGCTTTCTCTGGGATTCCTGCAGTTTAAGGGGTTTGATCACCAGTATCAAGGTATGTGTAAATTATAACCTTAGACTACAGAATAGTAGGGCATACTTCTCTAAGACTTTTAGAGTGGGATTTTTAATTATTATTATTTCTTTTCTCAAAAGAAGGCAATGCCAAGATCTTTGTTATTATAGTCACAGTTATCAGTATGGTCATATGATATGTCAGGTCTCATTTTCACCAGGCGATTTTGTGACAGGGCTAAACTAAGAGCCATGCCAATCCAAACAAAAATACTGCTGAGCATAAACAGACCAGATTACTTTGTCAGTGCTACAAAACAATTCCAGGGTATTTAATAAAGCTTTTTAAGAAAAAGGGCACCCTAGGACCAATGTCTCTTCATTCAAAATTCATGAGCTCTATTAATCTATCAAGTATCTATCTTTATTGGATCTTACAGAACTCCCTCAAGGCAAGGACATTTTAAAGCTAATTAAATAGAAACCACCACATTCGCTGTACTTGGTGCTCAGCTGAAGATACTCTTCCACACTTAGTTACCGAGCCTTTGCCATTAACATACTACCAAACATTTTCAAATTACATGTAACTATACAAACTGATATGAATTAACAAATCAGCAGGTACTCCTTGATTTTTATACGTCTACCTGTTAAAAATACAATAGTACTCGTTTAGCTTATGACCAGAAAAACTTTCCAATATTTAACCCACATTTCCTCTGACATACACAGCTTTCTAAAAACACATTTTAAAATGCCATTCCAGGGCTGACACGTCATATGAGGTTTCTGCTGTATGTGTAAATTTATCTGAACTTCTGAGCAAAACCCCAGCATCATTTCAGAAGTTTGAGAATACAGTACCGTCAATCACTTTCCCAGGAAGATGAATCGAACAGGTGAACTATTGAAGCTGCCTTGTTAATAGTACCTATATAAAAAGCCTAAAAAACACATCTTACATATTAAAGATATGGAATAGCTATTGGCCATTATGCACAGAGATTATAAAAATAGATATTTTATAGATGAGGATGGGGAAACTTTCATTTTTTTAATAGCTGGAATTCAAGTTTCTGTTCTTCAGTTAGGGAATGTGTGTCAATGTATCAGTCTAGTTTCAGACAGCAGGCTCACGTGGTATGATATACACATTATTTTCCTAGCTGCATGCAAAGTGATCATATGTGAATGAGCAGGTGCTCTCTGTTTGGAGCAATCTTATGATTTTGCTCAGGCCAAACAATAGCACTTTAAAGGTGACAGAACAGCCCTCCAAGCACTTAGTAATTTACTTGCATTAAAACCCAGCACCACATGAAGATTTCAACCAGTTTAATGTTTAAGCTTCTCTTGTGCTATTAATACTTAAAGTACTTCACAGTTTTTCAGTAGGTAACATCTAAAGTGCTAGCGCCAACTCCAAGATAACCACTGCCTCTACAAAAGAAAGAATATATGCAAAAAATGCATATACAGCAATTAAAGCTATATTGAACTCACATAGCTAAAAGCACAGGAAACGCAGAATGAAAACAGCATTAATTCAGGTGGTTTGCACACACAGTTCCATATTGATTTTTTTCTGGATTAAACACATAAGTAAACTTATTCGTGTTTTGTGACAATTTCACTGAGAATTTTCACTTAGATTATAAACAATGGACCACTTTGCTATGGATCACAGGGCTTCACAAACAAAATAGCCAACGAGGAGAAAATTTACCTGTCTCACGTAATCAGACTAAATCTCAAGGCAGTTCTACTACTTCCAGAAACTCACTGGCTCACTCAAAGGAAAAAGCCACAGTTCCCTAGCACATATAGGTGAGACAAAAGTGCTAAACAGCTTACCAAGCAGCATCCAGCTAATTAACATCGTATCAGCTTTAATGGGAAGTGATGCAGCAGTCTCAGCTTTGTAGTAGAAGTCTTTTCAGGACTCACTGATGTGAAAGGCTAATACTGACACCAAGAAGTGTATAGTTCTCTCACTCTCAAATCTCAGAAGAAAGCTGTAGAGTAATTGTTCGCTGGAGAGCGGTCTGGAGTCACCAGCAAGAGATAATCTAGCCACTGTGTTGCTATTTCCTTCATGTTACTTTATTCAAACATGCTGTTGCAAGTACATAGAGCTACATGGGGTAGCTAAATCATCTCTTTGTTACTCAGAGGGTCCAGAAGAGGAACAAAATCAGAACCTCAGCTCCTTCAATGCTTGGAGGTCCTCTGTTTTTTCCAAGTTACTTCATTCAATATAAGACACATATCAACTCAACTGTCCATTTCTTACAGAGTAATACCCATCAAAATTTTATTTCTTTTAATGAAGATAAAATTAATGCTTGCATTTTCACACCATGCAAACCCTGACCTACTCCTTTGCTCCACTATAAGTAGTAAGAACCTCATCAGTTTGACAAACTAATTAAAAATAAGTTCTGATGAGAGTCTGTCTTGAGCGTGGTCATCAAGGATGTAGCCAAAATAACCAAAGAAAAATGAAAGACCTGTAAAACCAAATGAACGTCAGCAATGTCTTACTGCTTATTTTCTATGCATTACTGGTGTCCGGCTAAATAGAAAGGGATGACGAAAACTAACAACTTAAAATGCTCACCATGATCAACTTAAATCATATTAAATTATCCCTTCCTTACTATCAGATGTAATTTTTAGACGACTTGTTCTAAAGGATACATGAAATACTGAGACCTTCACATATAACCATACAAAATCCTTCAGCTTACTGTGCTGTGGTATAAACATGGCAATGCCTTCCTAAATTAGCTATTCAAATAGAAGAATGAGTATTTCAGGGGGGTTTCCCCCACAGATGCTAATAGGTAGTGCTCAGGAAAACTATTAAGCAGGATGTAAAACAACTTAAGCCCAAACCAGCTTCTGACCTCAACAGTAAGTGTGTTAAGGTATGTATTTAAAAGTGAAGGTATCCCACACTTCTTTCATCCCACAGAAGTAGTGCTCAATGTATTAAAAAAATTGTTCCAGAAGAGAAGGTCCAGAAGCACTGATGGAAGCTTGAGCTATTTTACAAAAGGATTTCTTGCACAGAGAGAGTACAACACTATAAAAATGAGCTCCAAGGACACATTTCACATTTAAGTAGAGTCTATTATCAAGATATAACATTTTCATGCATCATTTTATATTGAGAGAAGCTGTGTAGTCTGAGAAATGGCAGTGTCTAGCTCTTTCTGGCATAAAAGTCCTCCTCTGTGCTGTGACAGAAGAGTGATATGAGCCACAGATGAAAATTTAGCTTTTCTCTTATACCTATTTCCCTATCAAGGGTGAGAGTCCAAAATTTTCCAATTTATTTCAGAGACAGCAACAAACAGATGGACAAAGCCTTTGCTTATGTCATATTCACATGCCCTGTGACAGCCTGGTCCTCCACTGGGGCATCAGCAACCTTTTGCAGTACTCCCGCAAGGAAAATATGTCACACTGAGTGACATGCCATCATAAGGCCCCAATTTCCTTTTTCCTCCATCTCCATTATTCCACAGGGGGCTTAAATATCTATATAAACTGTCCTGTTCCCTATTTGATAGCTGTTTTAAGCTGGATTTCAAGATGAAGCAGTGACTTGAAAGACTGAGTATTGAGCTAAAAATCTAGATCTAAATTCTGATGCTCTGTCACTTAAAGTAATGCCTCTTGGTCCCGGTCTCTACTGCAGTCCATTGAATCACTGTGATGGTAAAATATCTAAAGTAACACATTTCTTTCCTATGACCTTACCTAAAATACTTCAGCCACACTATAAAAACTGTCTTAGAAAAAGGCAATCACTAGCCCACTGGAAAAAAAATAAAACATTTTTGATGACGACCAGTTAAACCAGAACTTTTCACTGGAATAATTTGAAGGTCTCAATGCACTTCCAAGCACCTAATCCCTTGGGCTAAAACATCTCTTGCCAGGAGATACAAGGTCCAAAACTGAATGACCCCAGAGGTACTATTATCTCAGAAATTTTAGAAAAGGGCCCTGTGGGTCAGACTTCAGGAGAATACACAGGGTTGGATGAGAAAATATGGCCTACTAATGCTTCTTCTGTATCTGTATAATGCACCAAGAGGATTTCAGTATGCAGAGTGCATGATGCTAGCTCATTTTTAAGCTGACAAATCCAGCTCCCAACTTATGCTCCAGAACTTACTCAGGGTAACATGCAGTCTCAGAGGAAAAAGCCAGGAGTGCAAATGTTCTGCACCAATGTACATGCAATCACCTAAAAAAACCTTTGCTCTCCAAGCCAGGAATGCTTATGCAAACTAAAATGAACACAACAGGCTAACAAAAAAATAGGGCTTATTATAATGAATAAAATATTTCAGACTTCAGCATATAAAAATTAAAGAGTTAACATGACAATAGGCAACTGAAGTTCTTTTTTTTTTAATTGTGCATTTGTGTCACTTCAAATGCACATAAAAGGTTCTTCTCTAATTCATATGGCTTTTTAGTAGTTTGCATAATGCAGAAACTAACAGCAGAAACTAAGCAGAGTCTATAATATGACTTCATTGCAGCTGATAGAAACAGAACAGCAAATGAAATATCCACCCTATATCTGCTCTGAACTGGAAGATATTATGACTTAACAAATTATGTTAGATCTAATTTGGCAAAAAGAAAATCACTATAAGTTAAATCTTTCCTCAAAAATACTGTCAGAAAGTCCAGGTAGGCATCAAAGCAGTACTAGGATGAGATCCTAAGTTCTGTTTTATTATTAATACAACTTCATTAACACCTTTGTAGTAGTGATGTCTACATATCTGAAGAAAAGGTTTTCATTTTTATCTCTGCACAGAACCACTACTCAGTCCATTCTGTGGTGCTGTGGCAGAGCAGCTGCTACTATATTGATTTTACCTTCATATCTATATTTTCTCACATTGATTGAAAAGTCATCAAAACAAGTTTATGTTTATTTGAAGCTAATATCTAGGCTGCCTTACTTGTAAATGAATGTATACGCAGAATGTTCAGCATGTTAGTATGCTATCAATCGAAGACATTCCTACTTTATTCTCAGGGAGTTTCACACTCTAAGCATGTTCTTCAGCAATTAAATTATTAAAGTTTGTATTGCAACAACAATTAATACTTTTCAGTTTTCTGACAGTCTTCTGCCTCTTCTGTTTAGGGTTTCAAAGCAATGTACCAATAAAATAAATTAATTCTTAATACCCTGCAGGGTGAGAAGTATCTTTGCTTTTCAAGGGCCAAAAGCAACGTACTGAGCAATGTGCAGTCATGTTCAAAACGTTCAGACCGCAGACCTGGAGAACTGACACAATACTTAACTTCCAGCTGTGGTTTAGGCTTTGCATACAGTCAAAACTTCTGAGCATCAAGACCTATATTTCTCAGTTCATCTAATTCTGAAAATCAGAAATTACTGTGGAAAACAATTAAAATTAATTACAAATATATAAAAGATTTTACAGCCAAGTGACAATTTTTTAATCATAAAACTCAGACACTTCCTATCTCCAACTCCATTGTTACTTCATTTGCATTCTCAACTCTGATATTTTAGAGCAAGTATAAGGGCCAATGCATAATAATTAAAATTCTCCCTTGAAAATAAAGTTGTGTGAACATAAGCAGTTGCAAACTTTGAAGCTTGAAACCAGAGGAAAAAAAAATTAGCTTCATCTTTTCAGTATTTGTATTTTTTCCAACACACACTTAACGGTGCAACTTTTTGGACTTATAAGCATCCAGAAGAAATGAAGCAGCTAATTGTTTGATAACCCCGCTAAGTTTGGAAATAATATTAAGAACACAGTAGTGTTCAGATGACCCAAACCCCATCAAACCATGGTTCCCTATCCAATAGACAGAAACAGATGACACCAAGCAAGAAGAATATAACTGCTTCTTACAAACAGATGACAGAAAAATTGACTAACTTCAGTCTGCTCTTTGTCATTGCCACCACTAAATGCTGGATGCCCTACTGACATTATAGCCAAGCAGAGTCCTGAGGATAGATTTCAAGACTAATAAAAAGGCTAATACAACTGATACAAAGAAGACATCGCACAGTGTCATGTAACTTAAAGCATCATGCACCTTTTCAGTAAATGTCTATTTAATTAATCAACATATTTTAAGCAACAGCTATCACTTCCTTTAAAACCTCACTTTCTTTGTGCCCTTACAAAATCCTGTGGCTTCTTCATGGAAGACCAGCACACACAGAAGCTAAGGTTCAATGTGGACAAAGAGCAAGGAAACCAGTATTACAGCAAGGACCTGTAATTTCTGTGGACATGATCTGTGGCTTCTGAGTTAGTATGCCACATTACTGAATAACTACTCTCTTTTCCTAATAAAGCTTAGTTGATCCTTAGCAAGAAAAATGTCTTAATCAAGGTAGGGGAACAGCCTCTTGAACATCTAGGCTTTTAGAATGACTTCCACTATTGCTCACCAAAAAATAGGAGGGGGTGAATGCCTGAAAACACTAGGTATAAAAGAATTCAGCAGGGGAATGCAGAACAATAATGATGCCTGTGATCATACAGTTTGTAGAGCTATTTAAGTAGTTTAAGCCAGAAAATCTTTCATAATATATCTAACCAAATAAGAGGACCAATAACTGATGTAGTTAATGCCTGCTTCCAGTCTCACAAATAAAAATTATCATGTTCAGTTTGAAAAAAATGCATCCCACTAAAACGGGAAGTTGTAAATTATCAAAGTACTTCTACCTACACTAGCTATAGCATTGAAATGAACATTAAGTCACTGGACTATGAAGCAATTTCAACCTATTATGTAAGCAAAAAGCCAAGCGCTACTTCCATATTTGTATAAAAAAGCTTCTAAGAAAATGCTTTCAGTTAACCACTCTTTTGCTGCTTTTCATTTGAGAGTGAAAGCGAATAAGGCCTCATCAATGCTGCCATCTACAGAGCACTTCTCCTTATCAAAAGGTTTTTGGTGTTTTTTTTTTTTTATTTAAGGCCTTGAAATTTTGCATTGCCTAATAAACTACTTGGAAACCAAATGTACACCACCTCAGTTTCTACTTGCAGCAGTCCCAAAATACAGTCACATTCTATACATTTTTTTCCTGGATAGAAAAAAAGGGGAAGAGCCATGGGATAACAATAATTTCCAAACAATTTCAGAGACATTCACATCTGCTCACGCTGCTGTGGCTAATGTCACCTGCAGTAGTAAAGCATCACTCACTTCAGCAGTTTACAGGGCATATAAAAATTAAGGAAGAACAGCGAAAGATTTGCACCTAAATAGCTGAACTAAAACTAAAAAAAGCCTTCAGTGTATCCAGGAACATTTTCACCTTTCTTTTGCTTCTCCACAAAAAAAGGGGTAAGTAAATAAATATATGAGTAAAATAAAGAATTCATTCTGACAAATGCATTCTATCTCAAAATATAACATTTTCTATTTCGTCTACCACTAGAAGTGCTTCATGTCACAATTTCCAACTTTCAGAATGTACAAGCATATCTTTACATAGAAAAAGCTAACTGAAAAATACGTCACAAGTAAGGTATAAATACAAATGAAAATAGATAAAATGATCTCTACAGCAATATATTGTCTTGCTTTACAACAGAGACAATAACCTATATAATTTGAAATGGTGTTTTGAATTATACTTACTACAAACTCAGGCAGCTTTCTTAAATACAGATAAATCTCCCTCTAGAAGGTACAATTATGGTGAAAACTTTGTTTTGTCTTGTCTTCAGTCAGCTCTTCTGTAAATAGCAGGTTTCACTGTGTAAGACCATGTAACAGCCCCAAATACACTAAATCCCATTTGGTGTGTTCTCTTCTGTACTCACAAAATGCACTCCAGTAGGGAAATGAAATCATAATTGTTCATGCATTTCCAGTGCTAAACCCTTAACTAAATATACAGTGCCAGGTTAGTTCCACAGCCCCAGAAATGTTGTTTGTTCTGGCAGAGAGAGCTGGCGCTGCTCCAATACCTTGACAGTGCATTACAGACATGGTAACTGAATGCAGAAAGGACTCATTTTCTTCTGTGTGTGAAACTTCCAACAAAGTGTATTTGGCTATTCAAGCTGCACACATTGTCAGGACAGGTTGAAAACCAGGAAAGAAAAATGAAGGCCTTTACCATAAAGCATTTCTGAATGCTGCTGGGAGAGCACAACCACAAGAGCTTGGTGCTGCCAGAGCTGTTTCTGTTCCCCCGGCAGCACAGCCGACTGCCCCCTCCCGCCAACACCTCCTCCTGCCCAGGGGATACCTTCAGAAAAATGGCCCTGCCTTTTCCAAGCCTTTACCCCATTCACAGCCCTTCCCACATCAACCACCTCCCGCACTTCCACCATGAGTAATGCTCTTATTCAAGATCCAACGTGGTGATCCTGATGCCTGTTCACAGGATCATACAGGATCTGCCAAAAATTTCAGCTGAATCCTGGGCACCATGCCTGCTCCTCATCCACACTGTATTTTTTAATTCCAGCAAGTTCATATTCTCCTGCTGACCGGCATCTTAAGCAGACAATCTGATAGTTAATAGTGTCCATCACTTATAAGTGTACCTATAGGATTCATTGCATACATGGTAAAGCCCCTGATTTTCCACACAGAGCACCGATCTATTCCGAGAGAGGAGTCAGCAGAGTGCTGCAGTGAGCACGCCTACCTTAGAAACGAAAAAAGTTTATGAAAATGTTAGCAAAGCATCTACAATACACAATATAAGTGAACCCGGCATGCAGGCACATGATCTCCGCTGTGGGTTTTACAGGCGCACATACATCCTCTCACAGCGGCCAGCATTTCCAGTAAATGACTTTCAAAAGTAGAACATATCAATAAAAAGGGTAGCATTGACAGGTGTGTACTTTCAAAGCTCTTGCTCAGCAATTCACAAAATTCAGCAACGGGGCAGTAATGCTCCTTTTGTACAGCAATGAGATGTTAGCATTGATCAGAGACCTCAGGTACACACACACCTGAAAATATAATGCTGCTGTCACACATGCTGAGCCACTGGACATCAATACCTTCCCATTGTTTCTAGAAAAAATTTAAAATGTGTACCATTTGGCTGTAGCACCACATACCTGAGGCTGTGAGAAAGATGCTTCTGCAGAGCATGGTACAGGTAAAAATAAACACCTACCCAGCCGACAAGCAGGGGTGTATTTTGACTTTACTGCAACAATGAACAGGGTCTGAACAGATTTTAACAACTTGTCTATTTTACAGAAAAGTTGAAGGAAGAAATCCAAGATACTATAGGCTCTTTGAACCTCCATTTCTAGCTCATTCCCCTGCATTCATGACACACCACACAATGGAAGGATGTAACAACACAAGCACCAGTGAAGCACCGAAAATGTTCTCCCTTTAGCAGGTATCAGGCAGCATGTGGAAAACATGTCAGCAAGCTCCACTGAGCAAACATGCATTTGCTTTACTTTGAAATATGAAGTTTTGTACAAATCATACTTTGGAGAAAAGTTGTTTCTATTCTAACTTCATATGAATTTCAAATACCTAGTTTTATTTTTAAGACGACAGTTATCTAGAAGCCAAAGATTTAGGCAGCCTATCTTAAGCCTGAAAATACAAAATCTGTTGAAAGCAAAACTGGCTAGGCCAGCTCTGAAATTACCAGCACAGAGGATACACTTTAATTAGAAGGTTTTCACCAGCAGGTTCTTGTAGACAGCAAGTACCTGCCTAAAAAAAAAGGATGCAAGAAAAGCTGCCAAACTTTTCAACAGACATGCAGACATCATGCGGATGAAAGGGACAAATGTTTTTAAAAAGTCATGGCAAATAATCAAGTTTGCTGCTAATTCTGTAGCCAAACATGGTCACATACGAAACAGACATTGCTAGAGAAACCTCTAGGCAAAAATTTGCTCCACCTTTTTTTATTGGCCTTCAGTCAACTTTTCCTTGTGCTTTTACATACTTGCCTCCCTGCATAAACATTAAAAAATGAGAATGTCTAATGAAAGCAATTCAGGCACTATTTTATATATTCAGCCCAATGAGAAGCAGCTTTCTTATATTCTCCAACTACAACGGAACAACAAAATGATAAATCTCACTATACAAACCACTGGGGAAAGTATGCCACCCCTTACCATATCCATTTGTTCAATTTTACTGCAAAGGATGCCCCTTTGCCAGTTCATCCCTCAGAGCAAAGACCAACTCCTCCATGGAAGTACATGTGCAATCTTTTTTAACCTTTAAAAGGCTTTGAGCACAGGAATTTATATAGTTACTAACAGCATTACAACATAGACTCAAATCATTTCGCTCCATCTGTATACCAGAATATAATTCTGAAGGAAGCTGCAAAAGCAGATCTTTCTGCTGAAGGTCTGGAACAGAAGAACCACCCAACAGTTATGGATATCTATGTCTGGACTGAATGTTACTTATGATCCACTTAGTACTAGTTTTATTTCCAATGACATTTGGGGTGCACTAGTCAATGCAGGATCCAGGAACAGAGGACATTTATAATGTAATTAAAATGTATTATTAAACCTTTCCAAAACCTCAAACTTATATGGAATATATGTAACATCAAACAGCCTGCTACATCTCAAGCAGGTAGCAAAAACCTGCGTGTAATTCCTTTTGAAAAGAAATTTAAATGCTCATTTTTTTCAGGAAAGTAAGTATCAGCACCAAGTAATGACTGAATTCTCTGACACTGCTGAATTACCATCTGCCTGCAGAGATAAAATCTACACAGAAGTGGCTAATGGACCAACGTTCAATGAGGTGAGCAACCAACACCACGAGGCACTCCATTCCCTCAGCACATGTGGGATGCCAGGTGCAGAACATCTCTGTAGCTCCCTGGGTAACGTCATGACTGTTATAGTGGAAAGCTGGCTACTTACTGCCATTTGGGGCTGACTGCTGGATTCAGTGTGACATCCAGTGTAAAACTTCTGTAATTGCTCAGGCATAATCAAATATCGGTAACAACATCACTGCATTATGACAACTACTTTCCCTCTCACTTCTGATACGCACTGAAACTTTTCCTTGGAGCTGGACGTATCTCGGTTCTTCTGACTGTGGGATCACTGCCCACCAGTTCAGGAAGACCGATCCCTTCTCACTTTTTGTAAATTCTTTCGAGGTGTCCACACATACAAGCATCTAAGTAAAGACTCACTTTAGGATCACTGCCCACATGGAAAGAAGCAGACCCATTTGTTTCACGGCAGTGAGCAAACAGACCTTGCATCCTTGAGATCTACCAAACTAACACTTGCATCACACAGTCTGATCCCACTAGCAATCACTGAACCATCACTTCTCCAAGTCATTGTCACATTCAAGTTGCCCACTTCCCCAAAGAATATAAAAATACACTTGCCAGTATCCAGCCATGTTTCAGCAAATCTTTTCATATGTTAGATGGCATCAATGTACTAGCCTTTGATTTAAATAAATGCATTATTAATAGATTTTCTGATCAGAAAATAGTTTGAGGGGTTTTATGTGAAACATTAAAAAAAAATACTATTTGATCTAGTATTCAAGTCCTTAAATATTAGTGAGAATTCATTGTCAGAGATAAAGGAAATAGCCAAATCAAATATGTGACATCTTCTATAAGCAACCTTTAAATTTTTTACCATATAAAGTGATCCCTGTATGCTGTTAGAGCTAGCATAAAAGCTCAGACTAGTGACCAGTCCTTGCCTGCCTTCATTTGCCAGAGCAGTGAAACTCAGTTATCTTAATCGTATATATTTGCATCTTTGTGTAATAATAAAAATGCATTTGATTTCACGCAGAATTTAAATGCTTTGGCAAGTTCAGCAACAAATCACAGTTTACATCTAAGGCAACGATTAAGTATTTTAGCATGAAGCTGCACCTACAGAAGACTTAGAGACTTTCAAGTTTGGGACATGCCTTGCCTCTGCCTCTCGGGTGTCTTTACTTCCACAAGGTTGCACTTCACTGCACGGTTGACTGAGCAAAGGCTTGTGAAGCTGTCCCTCGGGTGCTCCCTCATCTCTGATCATGACTGTCTAATAATTTCTTTTTTCTGAGATAACCATGTTTTC
The DNA here is from genome assembly GCA_026212715.1 of Elanus axillaris. Taxonomy (NCBI): domain Eukaryota; kingdom Metazoa; phylum Chordata; class Aves; order Accipitriformes; family Accipitridae; genus Elanus; species Elanus axillaris. The sequence goes on from JANZLQ010000064.1 coordinate 7,202,812, forward strand.
TATCTTTCTGTCACAAGAAGAAATAAAACCAAAACAAACCCCCCAACTTTCAAGGTTATTAGAAGTGCTTTATAATTAAAAACTATGGGTGTTCTCCCCAACATTTGGTTGCTTAATAGAAATTAGCCCTCATTTTTTGTGTTGACTTTTAAAAAATGTCCAACATTTCACCTTTGTGTGAATTATTTGAAAATAAAAGATTTAATGGTATCTTTCTTAACATAATCTTAATACCCCATACAGTTATATAGCACATTTAGTTTGTATAGTAGCTCTTCTGCATTTTTATCTGCACAGTTGTTTGAACAGATCTTTAAGGTATCTCAGAAAATGTGAGAATGAACTGAGAGCAGGCAGAAGAACAACTCCTATACAACCCTAGCTTTGAAATGAGAGACTGTCATCTCCCAGTTCAGCAAAAAGGGATAATAATATCCACTGCCCTTTTTACAGTATTTTTTCAAACATAGAGACTGTATTATTTTCTAGAATTCCCCAAACTTGTACATGTATTATACAGGTTACCCATCTGGACAGGAAATCTAACACATCAGAGTATGATTAATTTACTGTATAGGAACAGGTTATCTGCACAATTCAGTGGACATACCAAGGATTTCCAAGTGGCTTGGGAAAATGTTCCAAATGCTGCAATTCTAGCAAGACAAGATTTATGGATTACAAAAAAACATTGAAAACCTGTATGTACAGTAGCCCCTATTATGGGTATTTTTTAAAGACTCTCTATTAAAGCAGATTTTTTCCTAATGTTAAAAGTTTAATCATTAATTTCTTCTTGTTACAAACTTACAAGTTCATTTTACAAATGTGCTGTGGATTTTTGAGGGAGAAGCCCTATAAATTCTTCTTACTACTTTAATACTACTGTTCTACTACTTCAATTATTTCAGTGTATTTTGATTTTTGGCAATGACATTTTTGGTTTATATCAGATTCAGATTTCCAGTTTCAAGCTAATAATCCACAAATCTATGTCCAGTATTTGCAGCTTTATAAGCCATTTTTAAGGCCAACAGAAGAGTGCTCCCTGATAGGTAGAAGCTCTCCTGAACCAGCTGGACCTGGCTGATAGGTGGTACAGAAGTTCATGATGCACAATACTGATCTGTGAGAAGCTGACACTAAATGAAATAGACTTATTTCAGCCTCCTTGGCTCAGAATGATTATTGAACAACATGTCCAGCAAGTAATGATGCTCATGTTCACATAGGAAGAAAACTCCAGTGAGCAGAACTCTGGGTTTAGAGTCAATGAACGCTCTGCCCTCTTCCCTCCCTGTCTTCCTTGATATCATCTCCTTCATTTTCACCTAGACACACAAACTGATACATCAATATAAAGGTCTCTCTCACCTGTCAGGTGACAAAATGGAGCACAAACCTTGAGGTCTTCTCTGAAGACATGGTATAAAGATCTGGAGTCACAACTCAAAACACAGTCATGATTATATATATGACAGCAAACCATTGTTTGTGAAGAGAGAAATCATACGGTTACAACTCTGTCACTACATTTGCAGCAAATCAATTACAATGTGACTAATTTTGGTCTTCTAACAGAGCTCACAACAGCAAATTATGTTAAAAAACACCAGCATCATTATTTCCACTCGTGGTATGTCATATCATTACCCTGAACAGGAAACCTTTGCTGTAGCCCTACATGGAAACCTACATTTCAGAACAGAAACTCTTTCCAAGAGGAAAGCAACAATATAAATGATCAGCTACTTGAAGAACTCTTGATTGAATCAAATCTTTTAGATAGGTTTTGCCACAGGTGGACTCTGGCCAGACTACAAATGGCCATGGGATAACTCTGTATTTAAAGAAAATTATTTTTTGCAACAGCTGATATATATCTAACATAGCTATAGGACTTGGCACAGTAGGTGGTGACATTAAAATCTAAATCATGTTGTTATTAAATTCCTATTTTTTTAGATTCCATCTGCTCAGTTCTATTCAAGTCTTTTAAAATGCATACAGTTTAACTCCTGATAGTAAGATGTAAAATAATAACTATGGTGACTCTGGACCAGGAATCTGTTGATAATTGCTTTTACAGTAGAGTCTATGCGTCTGATCAGCAGATTAAGTACCAGTATTTTAGTGAAGTACTTACAGGTTTGTCCAGAGGAAGAAGCATCCAGAGGATTCATTCTTTTTCCACTTCTTTTGTATTATTTGTACAACATTTTGTATGGCCCTCTGTGCAGTTCTCATCTATTTGTATCAGACAAGTAGACTGCAGCTATTGAATAATTCAATCCTACTATTATTTCGGTACAGAGAACATTAGTACAGACCAAAACAATCAACCGTAAACAGAATTCAAAAAGACAGAGACCTGGTGAGGTCACTAAGGTTTACACTGTAGAAGCATCCGCCTGTGGTCAAGTACACTGATGAAAAGGTTGTGTGTACCCCCTCAAAACTATTCATGATGACAGCAGAAGCACAAATCTCATTCAAGGTCAAGAAACAGGGGAAACAATCCACAGGCGGACAAAGCTGGAACTAACATACAGGGTGAGTGGCTATGCCCAGACAAATGAGAAAAGCCAGTTCTTAGCAGATTAGTCAAATATTAACCGTATGGTTTCACTGAAGTTAGACAACCGAAAGCAACATGCAGAAAGGGATCTGGGGATGCTGATCAACAGCAGGCTCAGTGTGAGTCAGCAGTGTGCCCTGGCAGCAAGAGGGCAAACCCTGTCCTGGGGGGCATCAAACACAGTATAACCAGCCGGTCAGAAGAGGTGATTATCTGGCTGTGTTCAGCGCTGGTGTGGCCTCACCTCCAGTACTGTGTGCAGTTCTGAGCCCCACAGTTTAAGGATGTGAAGGTCCTTGAACATAGCCAGGGAAGGCCAGCAAAGCTGGTGGAAAGGCTGGAAGGAGCGAGGATTGGCTAAGGACTTTGGGCTTGTCTAGTTTGCAGAAAAGGAGGCCGAGGGGCAACCTCATCGCTCTCTACAGCTTCCAGAGGAGGGGAAGTGGAGAGGGAGGTGCTGAGCCCTTCTCACTGGTATCCAGTGACCGGATGCATGGGAATGGTTCAAAGCTGCACCACAAGAAGTTTAGACTGGACATTAGGAAGCATTTCTTTACCAAGAGGATTGTCAAACACTGGAACAGGCTTCCTAGAGGGGTGGTAGATGCCCCAAGCCTGTCAGTGTTTAAGAGGCATTTTGACAATGTGCTTAATAACATGCCTTAACTTGGTCAGTCCTGAATTGGTCAGGACTAGATGATTGCTCGAGGTCCCTTCCAAATGAAACAGTCTATGCTATTCTAAAATTGGCACAGCCTGACCAATGCAACACTCCAGAGGTTTGTGCTATACACACACACGCAGCAGAAAAAAAACAAAAGTCTAGTTTCTGAACTTATATTTATGCCATTTCTAGCCTTGTATCTGTGTGGAAACCACTGTTAGAGTTGCAAAATAAACAGTACTCTACCTCCATCTGAACTGCAGGAAGATATTCTTTCCCCTGTGACTAGGAACTGTGATGGAAACCTCAAGCCACCCCACAATGGCAGTCAAAGTGCAGGTGAAGACTGTTCTTGGCAGGATTCAAAGTAATGACTCAAAAATTAGTTCCACATTTACTTATCCCCTGAATCAAGTCCCTTTTCTATGTACCGGAAGCGAATGTTTTAGAAAATGAAAAAGATCCATGGAAGAATTGTATATGGCTCTGATCACTCACAGAAGGCTTAGCAGTACTTTTAAGTACTTTTAAGACACGCAAAAATACACTATTTCCTATGTATTTCTTATGCAAAAGAAGGAATTATGTAGTCTGCATGGAAACAGATTTTTATTTATCATATAATATAATTTTAGTAGAATCAGACCTCTTAAGTAATTGCAAGATTTTCATATTAATTCTGCCTTTCCAGGTGCAGGATTCACAAAGGGACTTGCTGCAACAAAAAAGGTTAACAGTGTACCTGGTAGGAAACTGATCTTGTTATTGATAAATATTACTTGGCTGTGAAAGTTTGTCCAGGGTAGTTCATTGCTTTCCTGCTATACATCATTCCTTCATGGGATTAATTCAGTTAAATTTAGTCAACTCTAGCTCAAACATTGTCCTTATTTTAATATTTCAAAAATTTTATATAACCCCCACATTCTAGTATATCAGCATTACTTGGGTTTATGTACTTCAATTTTGTGTTGAATTCAGATACCTCAGAGACCAACATTATAGGGGGGAAAAAAGATAAGCTTGGAAATATTTTGTTCATACTTTTTGTGGCAAAAAACCTGTATATGGCTTGTTTACATGATGCAACCAGTTTAGCAAGGCATGCTTTGCTATAAAAGCAGATGCTTAAATGAGTTATCTGTTTTATAAACATAAGGGGTTTTATTGTTTTAATGACTTATTCACTTACTGATGACATTTAGGTTTCTTCTCTTTCTCGTTGTAGTGAAGGGTAGCACAAGACATAAGCGATGCTTGTAAAAATATTTTGGCCAATTATGCACCCAAATAAATATCCTCAATGGCCTATGGCACATAGATGTAATTAGACAATATATTTCTTCTAAGGCATAAGGCTGTCTAGAGACATGGTTGAATAAGCACATCAAAATATGGAGTTTCTCAAGACTGAGCTGGAAAGGTCAGGAGAAAACTCTTAAAATCTGTAAGTTCTCTTTGGAGAAAAGAGAAAGAGAAACCACAGCAAACCATGGAGAAGGGGCAAAGAGAAAGAGGAGATAAAGAAAGTTATTCTTGTAGAAATAGGTTCATTTCTTAGAAGCAGAAACTGGACAAGAATGTTTACAAAATATGTTATAAAGTCAATCATTAGTATTAACTTATCCTCTACCTGTCAGGCTTCTGCATGCACCATCAAGGTTTTGCAACCTCTTCCCCTTCTCCTGTGTATCTCCAGCTGATACAGCACAGCTGTGTAACATTGGATCAGACTGCTGGGAAAAGACCAGTGTGAGAAAGAGCTGAAGGAGCTTCTTGAGGACTCACCTGGAGTTCTCTTGAAGCTCAGGCTCTTGGCCTTTATGTGAACTGTGTTCCAATTATGCCTGTGCAAGCCACCTACCTCATTGATCTGGTCCTGACACTGACTGCAGATTGACTTCACAGCTTGACCACCAACCTGTCTGGTCACCACAGACTTACCTCAACATGACTGTGGCTGAACCTGGCTGCTATCACCAGACCTCCTCTACTCTTCTTGTTTGGCTACTGTGGGATGGCACACCTGGTGAGGACACCGCCTTGCTCTCACTCTCAGCTCCCCTTCTGTCCCAAAGAAGCCTGGTCGCTGCTTGCTAACATGAGCTCCCAAGTAAAACAACTGGTTGTCTTTGCTTTGGTTTTCTATTAGTTGTAAGCAACTACACAGTGGTATCTCCTTATTGTTGATAATCTCATGTGGCCAGTATAGATTCTGTCACCAAAACCTTGACATGAGGAAAATAGTTTCTTGAATTCAGTGAAGTCTTTGGAGAAGAGACTAATTGTGTTGGTATATTTCTTTATGTAATCAGGACTTGGACTTTGGGTAGATATGGTAATATCTAGTTGCAGTAGTAATAAAATGGTCCTATCCTGGATTTGTGTACAGCAAAAGATTCCATGTACATCAAATTATGCAAAGGATATGAGTAATAGAAACCATATTTATTTTTATATTTATTGGGATTTTTAGAAACACAAGATGCTCAGAAGACTAGTAATTAAGGACACCTGAAAGCTGTTAACTAAACATAAAACCCAGGTTCAGGCCTGCACTTTTAAATAGGCTGAAGAACTATAGAGCAAGTGCACTGCTGCAGAAAAGCTTGTTCCACATTCACATAATCCTAATTTCACTACTCTACAAACTAGAAAGTTTAGTTTAGTAATTTCCTTGCACACAATTGTTATTTGCATAAACAAAGCATGGCCAACTTTTTCCTGTTAAACAGACAATTTTTTTTTTACCTGGGTAGTTGCTTTCATTTTCCACTTAATATCCTTTTCTAGTTCTTTAAACTATACAAAGAACTCCCTCTAGAAAAGCCACATGCTCATATTCCATACCATATTCCAGAGTAGCAAGCGTGCTGCAATGACTGTCCCTCTGCTGCCACACAGCTAAGTGAACTTCTGCACCTCCAGAGACTAGCACATTTTCTATTACAAGCTTGACCTCAAAAGGTGAGACTCAAACAAATACCAGGCCAATTGCATAGGACAACCAAACACTGGATATAGTAAATAAACTGTGCTATGCAGTGACCATCTTTAGAACACTTATAAACAAATATGATTAGAAAAGTAAAATCAGGAGACTGACGACCAATATGAATCATTAACAATTCCACTTAAATCTGAGAGAAATTGTGTAGAAGGTTTGTTGGTTAGTTAGGTAAATATATATCATGAAATATTTTGTATTCTGCTAAAATGTTCAAGTCCCTTAAGACAATTCTCTTCCCCAGTCACTTCTATTTCAGATCATCAGTCTATAAAAAGAAAGAACCAATATATACTACTGTACATGCAGCAAGAGCTAGTATCTATATAAATATCCCTCAGAAGATAATTGCCCACTGCCTATCATCTCCTGCAAAGACACACAAGGAAAGCTAGGAGTTTGCAAGAAATCTGCTTCAGTACCAAATTCTGCTTGAAATCCTTTTGAAGTAGGTTGGAGGGCAGAGGTACCAATTTGATAGAAAGTCACCAGTTCTCCATCCAATAACTTCTGCAACACTTTTAAATCTTTGAATTACCCAAGAAGTATGCTGCAGAGCGCCCACTCCACAAGTCCACCACAATACTCACACCTAACAGATTTGGTTCCAGAGAGTTAAGAGCAGGAAACCTGTTAAACCAAACCATCATGGAGGCAATGCTGAAAATAACACAAATGTCTTGAGCTGAAGTCATTTACATGGCTGCACTTTTTGGTGTTCTCAGCTTTCTCTACAGTGCTAGACAGATTCTTCCTGGGGTACAGAATGGTGTTTTCCTTGAGAATGCTTGTTGGAGCCAGTTGTCAATAGTGCTGAACTCTGACACAGCCATGTTGACTGCCAGCTAAGCCAACAGTGAGAAGGATCCTACCGCAGTACACAATCAGCCATAAAGAAAGACAAATTTTACTTTAAAAGCCTTGTTTCCTTACAGAATTTAAACCCCAGTGGCCTTTATATTTAATTCTTTTAAAGATTCTGCTTTTGGCAGAAATGAAATTAAATGAAATTAAATTAAACCTGAAATTAAAATTAAAACCAACACAAAACAAAACAAACAAAAAAAACCAAACAAACAAAAAAAAACAAAACAAAACTGCAAACAAAAAAACAACCTTTAGATTCCAGACCATAAAGTAGAGAAGTTTAACTCCCTGAAATGAGGTTATCTTCTGGAAAGATATTTTCTGTAACATCCTGAATGACTTCCAGTGCTGTTTATGGTGATTATTCCCCCACTACTGAAATGGATGAGTACACTCCAAAGACTTACCTATAAAAACTGTAAAACAAAGAGTTCATTTTTCTCTCTCCAGTTGTGAATACCAAACAGTATCATTAAAAATATCTTTTGCCCAGCCAAGATATTATTTTATTGCATACAGTAAATTCTATCCCGGAGAAATTAAGATTTCTTAAATGACTGACTTGTCTGACTGTCTAGCTATTAACCTCTGTGGGCTTTTTACCTAACTTGCATGAGAAGGGTGGGTTTTGAAGAATGCTGAAAGACAAAGGGAGCTTTACTAATAGCTATAATTACATGCTTGGGGTAATTTAGTTGAAAATGAGCTGCACAGTGTTTTCATGTGGCTCTAATATTGCTATGTCTCACAGTTAGGGGAGAAGCAGGAAGTCACAGGGAACCTACAAATTGGGTAAATTGGATCAAAGCTAAGAAAATCATCTGCAGATTTACCTATGACAACCTGTTTGCCTAACAACACAGGCAGTGATGAAGCAAACAAGCAAAGCACTAGCATATGCTGCTCAAGAGACAGCAGTAAACCACAGTGGAAAGCAAATTTTATTGCCATACCCTGTTCCTAACTACCATCAAAATGTTTTCATATTTCATCACTGAGAGCATGCACTGCATATTAACACAGTGGCAGAGAGCCACAAGTTAGGACTGAGGATGAGGCTTAATCATCCACCTCTACTGCCCAGGCAGGCAACAGGTTCAGAATAATACGTGGACATGTCTGTTCCCAATGTTTAGTCTTAAAATATGAAAATTGTGTCACTTAATTCCTGAAGCAGGTTGAAAATCTGCAAAACCCTTCAGTCTTAAATATCTCCTTTATTTCTCTGCCAGTCAAATGCTAAGCTGTTGATTCATGATTACTTAGAAATCAAACTCAAAGGCAGGAGGAACAAGGGTAGAAGTGTCAATACAAAGAAAAGCCAAACCAGAAAGCAGCAAAGATCATCCAAAGAAGGCTTATCTATATGCAGTAATGGCTGCCTGCTCTCTTAAGTGACTTGAAAGGAGAACAAAAAAATCCTGCTCCCTCTTTTTCACTCCATAGAGGCTTCATTTGTTTTTCAGAGAGGAATGGTGCAGCATGTGTTGCTACAACAGCCTGTGACACTTTTGCCCCAGACACACACGCTTCCCCCAGACCCTTTGCAAGCCTCACAACCTTGTGGCCATCCAGCACATGGGTCATAAACTTGTCATATGACAGAAGCAGACAGAAGCCTTTCACTGCTGATGTTTGTTTTTCTCCATCAGCAGTCAAGGGTTGTGCAAATGCTCTTCTGTCCTAAAAGTTTTTATATGGATTACCACACAGCATATATCCTATCACCTAGGGTTTATAAAAAAAGTTACTAAGAACCACCAGTGTGTCTGAAAAGATGTATTCTCCAATAGAAAGCACATTCACATCCAATCAGAAAGGATGTCGTGGTTTAATCCCAGCCAGCAACTAAACACCACACAGCCGCTCACCCACCTCCCCCCCACCCAGTGGAATGGGGGAGAAAATCGGAAAAAGAAGTAAAACCCATGTATTGAGATAAGAACGGTTTAATAAAACAGAAAAGAAGAAACTAATAATGATGATAACAACACTAATAAAATGACAACAGTAATAGTAAAAGGATTAGAATGTACAAATGGTGCACAGAGTAAT
>JANZLQ010000064.1:7212082-7229775 GCA_026212715.1 Elanus axillaris
CATACTGAACTCAAAACACAGCACTGTACCAGCTACTGGGAAGACACTTCACTCTATCCCAGCTGAAACCAGGACAAATGATCACTGGATGTTTCTCATGCATATCTTGCCACAGACCACACCTCACCATGTTTCCTGTGTGCTCTAAACAGACCACAGGCTACAGGTCATAGATCTTCCAACTCAGATACAAACTGGAATTGATTCCATTTCAGATATCATATTTCATTTATCATTACTTGAAGTATTTCTGAATTTCTGTGGAGCTGCAAGTATCTTGAACCAGATTCCTCCCTTGTCAGGAGACACTGCAGCAATATCTTTCTATGGAAGGGCCAGAGATTTCTCTAAAATCTGGGATGAAATGTATGAGGTTTTCTTCAACCTCCCACTAGGTACACTCAGTATGCTTCAATCTGTGGCAGGTGCTCTAGGCACACAGCAGGTATTGATTGAACTCTTTTTTGACATGTAAATTGTCAAGTCTTGCCCAGGTACCATAAAAATGGAAAGCACATAAAAAATTAAATATCAGTGAGTACCTTTGGAAGAGGGAAATCCTTCCTACCTTCTCTTTGGGGAGGACAAAGCTTGCAACACAGAAAATTACGAAAATGTGAGAAGCTATCAGAAGAAAAGGATGGTAAGAAAACTGCATCTCCTTTAGAATAAATCATACCCTTTTCCATATCTTTAAAGGGCACTGCTAAACATAATGACTAACATTTGAGAACAATTAGGTAAATCTCTACTGAGATTGCTCCACATGAAAGCAGCTTTAGAGGTTAAATGTTTTAATTCCAAGAGAAGGTTAAAGATTAAGCAAAACTGCATTGCGAAGTGCTTTGGGTAATGGCATCTTCATAAACGAAGACCACACTTCCACATAACCGGCTGCATGTGCACATACACATGTGTTTGCGTATGTGTGACAATCGTCCTTTCTGTAACAGAAAAATGATTACATCTCTACGTTTAGAATTTTCTCCCAATTACTACTATAAATATTGGCAGATATTGTTACCTTTGTTGCAGCAAGATTAGTCTTTGGCAGGTTGCAAACTTTTAAGTTAAATGAGAACACTGCAGAATCATGGGAATACCAGCACTGGGAAACAGACTTACATAAATTCTCTAAAATGAATTGCAAACTTTTTTAATTACTAGAACTAGGAGGTTTTTTACAGCTGATTATTGAGCTGTCCATGTTGGACAATGTCCTAGAAGACCATCTAGACATCTGGCTTCTGCCAGCTTTGGTTTTTACATCAGCCAGTATTTCTGCAGTTGGTGACAAAAGCAAATCCTGCACTGCGTCCAAAACGATCATTCAAATATGTTTTGCCAGTGCTAGAAAAAGCACTTTACACTAGCCTTAACAAAAGTCAGATTTTTACAGTGAGTTGAATATAGTCAAGCATATCAGCATTTGTTTATGTATTTTAAGGACTATAAGGTGAACTTTTAAGAATGGATCATTTTTTCAAGCTTTACCTCAGAACAAAGACCTTCTGATCCGTTTCCACTCACAAAAACTTCAGCATAGCTGTTGGGCTAGAAGGCAGCCCTTTTTAACCAAAGGGTTGTTCAGGGATATGCCACTGAAACTTTTCAATGGACTTCATATTTTTTGGCCAAGAAGACAGAGACAAATTTACAGAATGGACAATGAGATAGGCAAAAAAGTTCCATAGAGAGAATGAATGTGACTTTTATTTAACGTCTAGGACTCAAATATTCATATTGATTATTATTCCAACAGCTGTGTATTGAACCACTTGCTTTCTCAGCACTATGTAAAGATTAAACAACTTTGGATTTTGAACATGGGAATATTTCAGTAGCATTTAACATCAGACCCAGAGTCAACACTACCGTCTCAAGCCTTGCCTTTGCATGAATCACTGACCTTGTAGATCTAAAAGGCAGTAATAGAACAGTAGAGGCTAGACAACAGCTACAGAGCAATCCAGCCAAATGCCAGTGATAGCAGTGAGAACAGAAAACAAGATACTGAACTTGGATTGTCATAATAGGAAGCTCTAAGGCATTTTGAATGGTAGCCCATCAGAAAACTATCACTGAACATGTCAAGAAATGAATTATCTGAATATTAATAACAGTCAGAGAGAAGTTCTCACTTAAACATCTTTCTATTTTTCAACCAGCTATAAAAGAATGTACCAAAGGTAGAAGAAAGCCATTATCATTTTGTGCCACTTTTATAGACATGGCACAATTCAAGACAATCTCTGTGAGGCACTGCTAAGATTTCACCTATAAAACCGCCTGCCATTTCAAAACTCAGTGGTAGAAGTGTTAGACAAAAGAAGGACACTTAAAGAACAGAAAATTACTTAAATGGCTAATGAAATTGTATTATGAGGAATATATTAAAGAAGCACATTTATATTTTTGTAGTTAATAAAAAGGCTAAGAGGGAACTAAAATTTGATTAACTGCTTTTCAGATCTCAGTGGGCTTCATGTACTACATTACAGAACCGAATGGAGCTTTTGTGAATATGTTCTGATCATTACCAGTGCTGCAAAAACACATCCTTCTGTCAAGAAAAACAATCCTGGCTAGCCAGAGAAAAATGGTTTCAAGCAGTATATTCATCAGAGAAGAAAAAGCACTTATATAATAGAGAAATGAAGATAATATAAATCCTCTACTCTTGATTTAATCGAAATCATATTAAAAGTGGTAGATAAAAAAAAACTTTACAACACTGAATTAGACTCTAGCAGATTATTAGATTTTCTTTGTGCTTCAGTAATCAAGTACATTCATACACATTTCAGTCATTGAGTTCCTTTTATACCGTGCACTTTCAAAATATTTAAAGTTCTGTTTGGGATTTGGATTATTTATACATTTACCTTTTCACACATTCCAAATTATTAAAAACATATTAGGTATATCCAGAACTCGTGGATTTTTACAGCTTGGGAAATGTCTACGTCACCTTGTACATGAGGACACAGACAAAGGAGGAGAGTTTAGAAGCTATACTGGAGCATTTTTTACCATACTAAAAAAGTGGGTTTAAGGTCTTTAAGGAGTCAAAGAAAGCAAGCAGTATTTTAACTGATGTTTCTGTTAACAAGTACTCACATATATGCAGACTATCTTTACTTGAAATACACTGCGGAGCCTGCTGAAATAGTGAGTTGACCCGAGTAGAATTTGATGATCCAAGCTACTTTTAAAAAGCTGTTATTATATTATTAATTTTTTTCTCAGAGCTTATATCACCTTTACAGAGAACTTTTATTTCCTAGCACTTGTAAGATTACCATTTAAAAATATACTTAGATTAAGTTATTAGTAAAATATCAGATTTGGGGTACAGTCTTGCATTTTTTTTCATCCTTTTTAATTTCATGCTCTAGAGTCTAAACTTCTAAGCTATGAGCTCACTCCCTGTGGCATTGCAATTCTCTGCTTTTTGGCACAGGATATGCAAATGAGACCGAGTCTATACCATTGTATAAGCCACTCACGTCTAACTGTCTGCCTTGGACACCAAGTTTAAGAAAAGTTTTCCAGCCAATTTCAGGTTCTCCAGAATTCAAGTGGAAAAAGTGTATAAAAATAAACCTCAAAAGTAAATAAATAAATAAGCAAATATCCTCAGGACTCATACAATTCTTATTCAAAGTCACCTGCAGTCCACTGTATTTACATTCCTGTTCTATATAAAATGATTTTCAAAGAAAACTTCTGCTTGAAAGACAAAGGGAGGAAAGACTTGGTTCAGGCAACAGTAGCAAGTGAATGCAGATGTCTTATTCCAGGCATGGGGGTTTTATTCTTTGGTTAATATTGCATTCAGTTGTATGATTTTTATTTTATGTAAATAGATTTGCAGCAGTCACCATATTTCAGTCCTTGCTTTGTTTTGCTGTCTCTCACTGAAAGCACCTCATCCTTGAAAATGCTCAGACAAGAAAACTAGGACAACTGTAACACTTGATCATTCTTGTATCATAATCTCAATATAAACAGAACAATGAAGAGATAAAAACACATTCAGTTCTTAAAATCTAAGGAGGGTGTTGCCATCTGTACGTATCAAATACCAAATACTAAGATAAAACCATATAAAGACCTCAAGGCAGGCAATGTTTATCCCTTAAAATGCTGAAAACTTTCCCACATCAGTTCTGAATTAACTGCAAATGGTATGACAGCAATATCCATCTTCCTCTGTTCTTCCACTTTTGTTTTCAATCATTTTTTATTAATGTATATAAATACCTGATGGGAGGGTGCAAAGACGATGGAGACAGGCTCCTTTCAGCAGTGCCCAGTGACAGGACCGAAGGAGATGGGCACAAACTGAAACATGGGAGGTTTCCCCTGAACATCAGGAAACACTTTTCACTGTGAGGGTGACCGAGCACTGGCACAGGTTACCCAGGGAAGTTGTGAAAGCACTATCCTTGAGGATATTCCAAAGCTGTCTGGACACGGTCCTGGACAGCCTGCTGCAGGTGGCCCTGCTGGAGCAAGGGGGCTGAACCAGATGACCTTTCAGAGGTTCCTTCCAACCTCAACCATTCTATGATTTTGTTTCACTGATCCAGCAAATCCTTCAAATACCCGTGCACATCTCCACGAATGCTCTGTGGTTCATGGTGCAGCAGTATGGACATAATGAAACTACGACTAACGAAAGCCATGTTAAGAGAACAGAATGAGGAATCATCAGTCCTCTGTACAGCAATCTCAGCCCATGGGCAACTTATTATTAGGGCAAATTAGGCTAACAGCTGAACTGCAGAAAACACTGATTTATACAGGGCTGTTAGTCTGTCAATAATATGGTAAAATACATTTGTTCTGAGGTGTATATGTCAGAGGCTATTTCCTCAAAATACCTAATGAATAAAAGGGTAGAACAGTGCTGTCATTTCAGCTTGGATCAAAACTCACATTTTATATACCTTACAGGATTCTTTATAAATGTAAGCAACAACAGTATTTTGTTATCTAATAAATTACGTATCTATTTAACTGAACAGTGCAGAGGTCCAAAGAAAAAACTAGTACATTCATATATGGAATATTCTTCTCCAAAAATCTTTTATATGCTGATGGTCATGCTCCTGCAGTGTGTGAAACTATGCAAATGAGCATGCTATAACCTAAATTTCTTATTTGACATCTAAGTCAGCTCCAAATGAATCAGAACAACCCATTTATTTTTATAAGAAGAGTGACCACAGACTATATACCACCACTGAAAAAATGATTCTGTAAGTAAGCTGCAGCCATGAGAGAAGACTGATGTAATGTACCTGGAGTGCTTCCTATTTACACACCTGAATTACAAGGAAATGTTCTACATTTCCCCTTGGGGAAGAGGTGAAATATGCTCCACTAAGCCAGAAACTCACTGCTGTTGACTTTTCTGCCTCGGGTTGACTTGGATATTCCCTCTCTAAAGCTGGCAGATTCATAGTGGGAAGTTCCAAAGGAAACAGTCACATTTCTTGATGTCATGTCAAAAAGTCATGCTTTTATTTTTTTTTTCCACGTGTGTGTATTTTTATGTGTGTGTATATATTTTTACACACACACACACTCTCTCCAGCAACACTTCATTCTGCCTTCATCCCAATTTCCCTTTAAGGAGGTTCAGCATCAGGCTGGGGATGCAGCATGTCCAGCATTCAGTAGCCATTTTGGAGCCAACAGACACAGCAGCCTGCAGCAGAGGAAGGTGAGAAGCTTCCTCACGATCCCCTGCTGGATCACAGCAGGACTTGCACTCCCACCCCACACTGCCCCGTTCACCACAGCTGTTCTAGTTACTCCTCCATCAAAATAGCTTTGCCTATAGCCCTTTACTGAGACCAATTTTTCACGCTTTTATTCTTGGATCTCTTTCCCACTTTGGTGATGCTGATTGAGGTGCAAACCTGCACAGCAGATCTATCACAGGCCAAGCAGCAGAATACTCCAGGACTTGTTCCAGCTTACACCAAAGTCCTTAAATAGTTTGGCCTTGTTCAGTACTTTGCCACTTTGCTTTGACACATATGCCAGACTTCAAAAAGTCATCACTAGTCAGCGTCACATATCCACATGAACAGATGTAACCTATATTGTCATCAGTACTGTCTGGAAGAAAGAACAAATGGTGCCAAGCCCTTTCTTCTACTACTTCAAGACGTTCTTCAACTTGTGAACAAGAGCTCATCAAAACAGTGCACAACTTCAACTTACTAAGTTGGTAAATTATTTCTCCAGGAAACTGTCACATTCTTAGGACATGATTTTCCTTGTGACTTCAGTTTTTATTGCTGCTAGATTAGACTACAGTACCTCTGTAGTCTACAAGGGGATTTTGTAATTAGAAAAGGATAAAATTCAGTGAAGGTTCTGTTACACAGAACCATCCACCATGTAAAATCTTGAATAGAGAAGATGCAAAATTAACAGTATCATACACTGTTGCAAGAGAAAATCCATTAAAACAGTTATCCTTCTCAATCTCTGTTTTACAGACAGGAAATTTAGGCATACATTATCACAAATATCCAGGGCCATATATAAATCCAACGTGGTGTTGTTACTACTAGAGCTAATGCATGTAACCTACTATTCTTGTGCAGCTATAAAATATTTCCTTCAATCCCATTACCTCTTATTCTACTAACAAAACACCATTCTTTTATTCCTCTACTGAAAAGGGGGGAAAAAAAGGGAAAATATAAAGCTTGCATCCGAAAGCTTAAAAGTTATAGCACAGTCTTCTCCCCACAAGGTCCTGCTATTCTCTCTAAATCACTTTGTATTCTAGACAGTCTGGCTATGTTGCCAACACATCAATTATACTTTACATGGTTTGATTGCTAGATTTATTAAACTCAATATAATCGTGACCCTTTTAATCTGAAACCCATATGCTGTAAGTACAGTAACAAGTATATCTGAAACTTTTAAAAGTTAACAATTAGTAAACCAAATGTATTTTAGATCTATAAAATAGTTATACAAAGTAGACTACATTTAACCTTATGGGAACACAATGGGCCATGAAGTACACAGCAAAGATCAGTCTTCCATGAAGTTATAAATGAGGCTAAAATACAGACGTACTGACTCCTGGAAGATCCAAATTTAGTCCATTACAAATCTTGAGTAGACTATAATAGTAACTCATTTTTCTGCTAGAAATAGCTAATTACAGATTCCGAACAAAGTTCAGCAAGCTATGCAATTACCAAAATCCAGACAAATTGAATGACAGGTATAATTTCAGTTGTTATGCAACTGGCAGAGTGCAGGAAAGACCAAGGAAAGCTGGTCTTGGTACTTGCAGAACTCTTCTAAGATAGATAGTCCTATTCTTGGTAAACAGTCATTAGTAGCATTTTGATTGCCAATGACAGAGTTTGACCAAAAGAGTTAGTATTAACATAAAGGTTAGTTTGGTGTTAATGACTGTTCCATTTCACAGATCTTGTCTGTACCAGAATATGAATGCTAGCTTATTAAAGCAGCTATATCCTTTTTTAATTATTTCTTCCTTGTACTTGTAACCTTTACATTGTTCCAGAGATATATATTTATTTATTTGATCTCAAGGTTTCTCTGGGAAATCTTGCAAAAGAAAAAATTGCTATATTAAAAAGTCATAAAATTAGTTGCAGCAAGGTGGTGGTTGTAATCAGTGCTGTCACCACTGTGCTTTTAGTGTAATTCATAGTATACCCCTTTCAGTGGCAGTTATAACTTTGGTGTCAATATTTTAAAACCAAAATTCCCTTTTAATCAATTACATTTTACTTCAGTGCACATTGTGTTGATAAGCACAAGACACGCTAAAGCAGATAAAGTTTAAATGATTTTTAAATGGCTTTAAAAATAGTTTGCTATCTTTTTAATGAAAAAAAGTCCATTCTTTTTAATACAACTTATCTAGTTTCTTTTAATAATATGAACTTACCTCTCATCATCTAGAAAAGAGAGGGCAGAAATTATACTGTTAATTTTAGAGCCCTGACCAACCCCCCCTGTGCAAGCCCACAGATCTTATGGAAAAGTGTATGACCCAGAAATTTCTCAGGAGTTATAATGAGGAACAGATAAAAAAAAACTGTCATTGCTCTTAAACCTTTTCATGCTTTTAAATTGTCATGTTATTCTAGCTGTTCAGTTAGCACCATGAAGGTACCATGGAGTTACAGTATTTTAATTGGGGAAAACAGGCTGCCTTTACTTTAAAAACTGTTTTCTAGATACCACTCTAAATGCACTGAAAAGTGTTATGTTGGATTTTTCAAATTAAGGATGGGAACTGTGTTGTAAATGTAAAGAAAAAGGAGGACAATCTGAAGCAGAACGAGGCTCCCACTTTACTCCACACAAATAAAAGAAATCACAGCCTCTTACAATGAGCAATTCCCTGTAGAATATGTTGAATTCAGAGGAGAGCTGTACATTCAACACTATCTGACTGAAAAAATCATGCTTTTTAAGTGTTAAAAAAAGCTACTCTTGGTAAATAACAGTTATTGCAGAAATAAATATTGTATATTTGTCTTTGTAGACAAGGTAAGCAATATTAAGATACTTCACATTCATATCACTGAAATAGCATGCTATTTTATCCCCCAAATATATAGCCTAGCATGAATTATATTAATCACTGATCGTGATGTAACATGGTCCTGAGAAAGAAAAGTTCCATCTCAGGATACATTGGTCAGTGTCTGCAGGACAGCTACAGAAATTTTAGTGCTAGTTCACAAAGCACTAGTGAACAATCATCTGAAGTACTATTTTGTATAATTCTTGTTACCCACATTCAGGAAAGATACCTGAAACTGTGCAAGTATAGAGAAAGGTTATAGGAATAGCAAGGTAAATCAAGAACCCATCACACAGGCTGGTTTAGCCTGGCAAAGTGAAGACTGACAGAGACACTGTTGTCTACTGTGTGAATGGGATGAAAGAAGAGCATTAGAAAAGTGTAAGAGCTGTCTAAATTTAAGAATGCTGCTTATAACAGTCACAGTGTATATGAGGTAACCCTGAATAAATTTAGGTTCAAAACCAAAGGACTGTAAGCATGAAAATAAAGAAGACATCAAACATCATCCTTTTAAAAGAAATATTGTGTGCACCAAGCAATATTTACTGTAATATTTGCACAGTTTGAGAGAGATTTTGTTACACCATTCTTGAGATGGGAGTCAAGTGGAGTTTTTGAACAGGAGAGGAATTTTCCTGATAAAAACTAGTAAGGTTGAAATGTAAAGAGCTAACTACACAAAGAGGTTCTTTAACTGTAAGTCACAGCCCACTTTGAAAAAATCTCATAGTTGACTATGAGTGCATGGTCATAGTGCAAAGGTTTCCCAAACCAACCAAAACATTATTTTTTCATCTGAAGAGGAAAACTAAAGATGCTATCAGCTTTTTCTGAACATTCAGCAGCAGGCAGAATTACAGGATAGCTAGTCTAGCACAATGCTGTGCTGTTATATTTAGATTTCAAAGCAGATGGACACCATCTAATACTTAAATATTAGAATTTTCTACTTGAATAGATCATCTCAGTTCTGACTCATGCTCAGACAAGTGGCGGCAGTGACACTAGACTTTACAGACAAGCAATACCAAAATGGATTACAAGTTCAATGAGAGGAAGACATATTAAACACAAGGCTGAAAGTCTAAAAGTTTTGCACAATAACCTGAAACACAAGTAAAAGGCAGAAGGCTTTCATTCAAAGACAATATTTCACTATGTTTAGGAAAGTTCTTGTCAAAACCAAAATTGAGTTAGAAACTGGACAGAAACAGGTGATGAAATAAGATCTTATTCTGTTCTACTCCACTAGAAGATAGCAGATAGAGCTGCAGAGAAAATCAAGACACAAACCTTTTTGCTTGCACCTTAAGCCTTTCAGGCTTGCTTGCTTCCTTCCTCCTCCATAGTAAACTGCCCTTAAGCTGAAATCATGCACAGATATATTTGCAAATAGATAGTTAGTCACATACAGAATTCTGTCCAAGGTCAAGTCTGGCAGAAGCCTGGTAATTCCTATCTCTAAAAATTCATATTTTACAAATGGCCTTCATTTTAAGCAGAAAAGGCATCTGCTTGTACAAAATGACTCAACCAGCACACTTTTGCAAGCATCTTTTCTCAGACAGCTTTACTGATTTTCTTTACCTTTAACATAATGTTAAGAAACATAAGAATTTTTCTAAATTTGTTAAGCATATTTGAAGTAGTATGTTTCATTAAGATAGCATTCTAAGCCAACACTAACATCACTCAGTTTCCACAGTAATTTCTGACAAACTAGGAACTACATGCACTACAAGTAGCTAAATACTGTACTCTAACAACTGCTATGCATGGCCACATCTTGGACACTCAACATGTGTCCTAACAGAAATATAAGGGAAGCAGTAATCAAAAGAAGCTCACCAAGCTTTCTTATAATAATCAGCCAAATTCATTCCTTATACAAATGCATTGTCTCGTGTGAATTGTAGCTCTATAGGCAAAGTGTCTTATTTTACTGATATGCCAAAATCAATAGCTAAACCAGTTCTTCAACAATCAAAAGCTGTCTGCCATCCATCTGGTAGCAAATACAATACTGACTTTTCTTTTAACTCAGGTTTCTGTGGCCTAGATCAGTGCTGTGGCAAAACTGGAGGTGAAACTAACATCAGACATTGCAGAAAAAAATCCTTTAACATGTAAAAAAGAAATTTTAAAATTAACCAAATTTGTCCAGCCTCTTCCAAAGTGATTACGCAACACACTAAAATTTGAGCAGTACCATCTGGTAGGAAGATGTACAATGCACATGCATCCATTATTTGCACATTTTCACACTGTACCAAGCCTCTGGGGGAATATATTTTACCATGATATTTGAATTGGAAAAACATCATTTAAGGACTCAAATTTGAAAGGAAATGGTTTGCATCTAAATGCAGCTACAGAATTAAAAGCTAAACTCATAATATAAAGTAGAAATGACACGCACATTTTCTAGTAAAATGGGTCAGCAGAGAAGGGTATTTACATCACTGTTTTAAACACCTAGTTTAAGTCGCTACATTTCCTACACGGATACTGCACAAAGTCTGACTTAGGTCCACCAAATGACCTACTACTCTTCAATATCTGTTTGGGAAACATGAATTCTTAACATAAGCACAAGTAAAATACTTAAAGGAACTGAAAATACTATATATTAATTAGATCCTCATGTCATAGTACTGAAGGCTTACTTGATTTCAAGATGTCTTGCCTTCATTGTGCAGATATGTGAACTGCTGAGTATGAAGCCAGTCTAGAGGATAAAGACTACAAGAGATTATAAGCATGCATTGCAAGACAAAAGGAAAAGAAAGGCTTCTGAGAAACCTGAGAAGATCCTTTCTTCATATGAGATTTATCAGAAATGTGACTGGTATTGCAAACATCAAAATGCTGGGCAATTCTGTTCCTCTGGATACAGCCAGGTTGCTTAGAGTAACATGGGACAAGTGAGACTTATTCACCACATTCCCAAATATATTTGTATCAACACACATAGGATCCAGCAAATTTCAGTCCGAATGTAGCATCTCTAGTTAGCTGACTAAACCATGTTCTATAGACACAGTTAAGTATCACTGATGATGTCTGTAGATAGGAATGAGATCTTTAAGTGCACTAGTTGAGGTGATCTAATAGAACAAACTACCTTTAGCAGCAGATCTAGTAGGAAGATAAATAGTTTTCCTTGCACCAGTCATCCCCCCCATTCTTTTATCTTCAGAATTCAGAAGTAGATTAATGGTTGACTCATGTCTCATTCAAAAGTAGAGAGCAAAGGGCAGGAGCAAACAAAACTTCATTAGAAAAATCCAATTTCTGTTTACAAGCAAGATCTGAACTGATTTCCTAGATAGACTTTCATGAACTCCTTTGCTACAAAGACATGAGCCTCTCTGTCAGCAATTATTTTTCCTTGGTCATTGCACAAGTATAGTAGCCCAACAATCTCTTCAAAGGATCATGCTGAAATTTTGCACTGAAAACTAAAACATGGGGAATTTGGCTTCAGATAAAAATTATGTGGCTTGCTTTCCTATTTTTAGAATACAGTTCAAGGAACTCTATGACATATTTACAGCTATTTTGTATACAACCATTTGTCTCAAAAAGTTTGGAATTAAGATTAATTTAAAATGTTCCTTGAGATAATGGATAGAGCTTTTCCTCCCTGACTGTTTCAGCATTGACTAGTATCCAGTTTAAACTGCAGAATCCTACAAACAACTGTAGAGGCTTAAGGAACAAATAATCAGAATAGCCATGGATTCAATACATATTGTAGCCACCTCAAGGCTAGCAGATTTCATATCTTTTTTTCCTATCTACATTAAGAAACTAGGCAGGATCAGGTGGATTTTGATGGATGTTTAAATAACACTTTGCTATATTTATGAAGTTGCTTGTGTATTTCATCTACAAGCAACCATTACTTAAAATTAAAATGCATAGCTTGTATTAAAATAGGCATCAGATGGGAGTTCTTGTTGTAGAGTCATGAAAATTTAGAAGATTGCAAGAACATGTCAAAGAACCTCTAGTGACTCTCGCCTATTTCTCTACAGAAGGCTGCTTCACACTTCTTTATAGAGTAAAGAAAACACTATGAGGAAGTTCAAACTCATCTGTTCAAGAAGGTGTAAAATACATTCTAGAAGTGTGAGAAGGACCAGTAAGAGAACTGTTGGGATTTTCTCACTGGGTGCATTTATTTGAATGTCAGCAACTTTAATCTAGATCACTTATACAACAGGACCTTACATGCTCAGTGATACTACTGGAAAGGTACCTTTTCAACCTGCTTGTGTTGCTTCTCTGATAGTTCTCAACAGAGCTTGCAAAGCCAATTATCTTTATAAAACTCAGGAGTAACTTCCACAAATGAATGAGTTTTATCATTAAATACCCTTTTCAAATATCACTCAAGGCCATGGCTATGACATGAAATGTTTCTCTACAGTGTACATTTTGTTTGCATAAGCATATTTGGCAGGTAATCTCACAGTGCAGTGAACTTCCTTCATCAGCGCAGGTTTAACTGCTTCCCAACACACACACTTCCCTATTAATGCTTTTTGACAAATTCACTGCACATTAATTTTCATTACTTGTTCTCTCATGCAAAATAGGCCATTATTTCTCAATCCCAGTAAGTTTTCAGAATTAACTAGTTTCTAGTTCTGTTGGGTGTGGGTGTTTGCAGTATAGCATTTGGGATATTACCTGATCAGAGCTGATGCAGCTACAGGAGTAGAAAGCAAAATAGGGCATCTTCTTCACCATGACATTACTTGAGAAAATATTACCTGCTGTTGTTAAAAGTAACATAGAGAAGACCAGGGTTATTTCATAGACAAGACTTTCTTTGAGCCATGCAAACGGAACAGAAGAGGCTTTGAGGAGTATTACTGCATAACCCTACAGTGATAGGGAAAACATATCTGATTGTAGAACTAGCCCAGTGAAACAGTTTACCAGAAAAGGTGATTTATTGAAGCCTTTCTCCTGCTGTTGCTTCAACTCAAGTGGAATTCTTGGAATTAGACATGCTTTCTCTGTCCTACAAGGATTCAGTTCCTAATTGAACCTAGACAAGGCCTTCCATCTACCACTCAAGGCTTTTTCACTCCAGGATGGCTCCAATTTTCTAGTCAATGAGTATTTACTTATACAAAGTAGAACAGCACTAGACAGATCTCTAAAGGTCCACCCATAGGTCCCAGCCTGGAGTTGATGCCCATTTCTGATACACAGGTAGAGTTAGTTCCCAATTTGCTTTCCTGCATGCCAAGTGAGTACCACAGGCCTCTGGTTATTGGTCAAAAGTCACTGGTATTTAACAGAAGAATACTGTGAGAGTCTTTTAGGAAATGGCAGGAAAGCTTTGTAAGAGAAGGATAACTGAAGGGAGGTGACTTCTCATGCACAACATGTGTTACTTGTTTGGAGTTAGTAAAACTTGAAAATTTCATGAGAAACTGCATAGTCAGTTCTTTAAAGCTATGGACCCTCTTTGCCTGCAATCTAAATTACACATGAAAAGCACAACTGTAGTAATGGAACGGGGATCTATACATTTGTGTGGCCATATAGAAAGCTCAAGAACTAAGGTCCTAGACAAGGAAGATGAGTTTACATTGGTTCCCATCTCTCAGCAAAAGCAGCAGTTACTAAGATGTTCTTAAAAGTACCATCTTTAATTTAAGCTGCAAAATAAAACCTCTCCAGTGATCCATTTCATAAACAGCTCATTTGAATTGATTCAGACTTGCTCTGTTTGCCTTCTGGTCCAGAAATATGACAGCAAGGAAGATTTCAATGAGGTACTTAGGAAACACCAATAATAATTTACACTCGAAACAAGGTGCAACCTATTTTTTATATAGCTGACTATAAAGCTGCATTTTTCTCCTCTTCTGGAACTTCAGGTAGTTATACATGGTACTAAAGTATAAAAAAAAGTAATTTAAAAAAGTTTTGCTTTTCAAGTATCTTTTTTTTTCAGCCATTTTAACAGGCTGAATTAAAATCAAACTTTTCTATGAAAAATTAAAACATACCTTTAAAGGGAAATGCTTAATCTAAGTTGATCCTTGATCACAAGAGTTACTCTAACATTAATACTAATTCTTGGACAGTCTTCATTTCACCACATTAATGCAGAAGGTAACCCCTGAGATACCAACAGAGCCTATATGTAATAGTTTGTGTTCTGTCAACTGCAAATTAAGTTTATTTATACATATGAAAACTCACTCTAAGGTAACAGATGGGAGCTTCTGTGGGAAATATGCACATAAATTTTAGGTTTCATGTGAACTGTAGATGAAAACAAGCATACTGCTTCAGATTGAAATCTCCCAGCTGTATTGATTTTTCAGAATGGAACATGACTAGAAGTTATTCACAGATGCTCTCCTCCCGCAGCAGCAAGCTGCTCTCCCTCCTCTCAAGGGAAAAGGGGCACCGAGGAGCAGAGCTACTGATGGAGCTGGAGAAAAAAAAAGACTCAGGGCATGAGCTGCAATGGATCTGAATGAAGAAAGGAGGACGGAAGAGAAGCATTTGTTCAGTAGTCCAGGAACTTTTTTATTTTAAAACAATTTCATTCCTCTTCTCCTTACCCATCTCATTCCCTTCATCATATATGTACATGTAACTTCACTATGTGGCCTGTCTCAAACAGCTCTCCTCTCATCACACACAGCAACACTACCTACCTCCTCTGTTTTCCCCCACTCCCCCAAAAAGTCTCAGTCCCAACTATCAGCAGACACTTCCTTCACCTTCTTCATTATCTAGTCCCCTGCAACCTTCCCAAAAGCTTTGCAATGAGGATTTCTCCTCCCTATCCCAGTCCCAGTGTCCACTGTAGGTTCACTGCAGCTCACACAGTGCATTCCCTACCTGAGCTCACTGCTACCCAGGGCACAGGAAAACAAACGATGTGGGGCTGTCCCTAGGCAGGCTGTCAGTTCATACCAAAACAGCTTGCAGAATAAACCCAATCCAAAATCCCCGCAGGTCTCTTCATGTTGTCTTTTCTCCCATCTTCACAAAGTAAAATGTTATGCCCCTTGCATCGTTGTCAGAGAACTTTTAAGAAGGGAATTTGCAGCCATGGATGTGTGGTAGGCAACAATGAAATAATACTGGAGAATCACC
Organism: Elanus axillaris; assembly: GCA_026212715.1. NCBI lineage: Eukaryota > Metazoa > Chordata > Aves > Accipitriformes > Accipitridae > Elanus > Elanus axillaris. The sequence goes on from JANZLQ010000064.1 coordinate 7,227,837, forward strand.
CACGTCCCATGTTTGGTAGGTTTACAGAAAGAGAATCCAGCTTAGATTCATGGTACTGGTGATTTACACTGGGATTAATACAGTTGACCTTTTCTTCTTTTTAGATCCGTGACCTCAGCTGGCAAGCATCCCACTAACTGAACAAGTAGTGATGCACACTCAGTTAACTAACCACTTCTCAACAAAACCCCTCTACCTTCAGGCATCATTCAGTAACATTATTATTTAGAACTCTGTCAGTGGGATGTCCACATGTACTCTGCACCAAACAACATGCTGTAATGGTCTGCAAGAACTGCATTCGTGATCCTAGGACAAAGGATATTCATCAGCAACAAACTCTGAGCAGAAACATTTGATACAGTCACAACACTCTGCCAAGGAAGATTTACTTCTTTAGTGAGGCACAAGATTGCAACTGCAGAAATTCTGTCTCCTGGGCATTCAAAGTCTATAGCACCTCCATAAACTCCAAGTTTACTCAACTAGAAAAACTAAAAATAAACCCAAACATTAATGATGTGGCAGACTGACATTCACAGATGCTGAAATCCAATGCACATCAATGCTGACCTAGAACAACCAATGCTACAAGGGAGCACATTTTCATTTCACAACCCATAGCTTGCCCTATATAACAGCAGGCGACTTTACTGGCCATAAGTTGCAAAAAAACCCCAGCAGTCATAACTGCAATCACAATTACAACTGCTTTTTCACTTACTGCATTCCTCATAACAGACAGAATTGGAAAACCTCTGAAATTCCTCCCAAGGTTATTCTGCACACTCCCACACAAGAAAATTCCTAATCTTGTGGGTACAGATCTGATGAAGTTATGTATCGCACAATTTTAGAAACAACCAGGAGACCCTGAAGAGTTGGTACACACAGTTGGTATAGACACTGATCAACAAAAGTTTCCCTTATAACTCTGCTGTCAGGGACAGAATTCCTACTCCAATACACACTCTTAGGCTATTATCATTAAGACCCCAATGGTGGAACCACTCCATTCAACACTGAAGCCTGGTGTCTGTGTCCAGTACCAGTACCGGTCCCACACCTGGAGACAACGGTTCTGGAGTTATTTATACACACAGACATGAGACCCACATACCAGATCAACTGCACAGAAACAGTACACAGTGGCTCCCCAGTGTACAGAGCAGCTATGGCTGCAGTAGCAGAAACTTCATATAAACAGACTGATTCAGATGTTCCTACTGAGTGGTACTTTAATTTTTCCATGAGACAAGCAGTTCTGACAGTTCCTGAAGTTTGCAGCTGAAAGCCTCATACAGGCAATAAATGAAGCTACAGCAGAGAAATGATGGCTGCTAAGTCATCACCTTTATAAGCAGAAGCCACAGATGTAGCACTCCTGTGACATCATGTTCAGCACCTGCGAGCTCTCAAGCAATTTGTGAAAGAATTAACCATAAGATGTGTAAGGTAGGTCCTCACTGTAATAAACCAAGGGATTCCTTTTGTTCACCTTCAGTGTGCAAAAGGATGCAAACCATACTGTGCAAAGGGAACTCTTCTGCGTGAAAAATTAATCATCTTCTGCAAAGTATTGAACTCAAGTACCAGATTTCAGTTTTTGTAAGTTTTATGGCTAGCATCATACCATCGAAGCCATCCTTAAATACATTAAGCAAATGTAAAATAATGCAGTAATATCTTCCTGAATATTCAGAAGATAAGTTAATCAAAACTGCTCATCTCAAAGGAATCATTAGGAAGTGCAGTTCTCATTCCTAAATAGTGACTTCCAATCACTACTGATGTCGTGGTTTAACCCCAGCCAGCAACTAAACACCAGGCAGCCGCTCACCCACTCCCCCCCACCCAGTGGAATGGGGGAGAAAATCAGGAAAAAGAAGTAAAACTCATGGGTTGAGATAAGAACGGTTTAATAGAACAGAAAAGAAGA